>JAHWFO010069717.1:1234066-1327441 GCA_023313115.1 Rhysida immarginata | reverse complement strand
GGTCACGGGGAAGGGGTAGAATGAAGACCTTGTCCTTTACACACCCCCATAAAAAGAAATCACAATGTGTGAGGTCGGGGCTCCGCGGTGGCCACTTTGCAAGTTCCAGGTTTGCTCGACCAATCCACCGCTGTGATTTTTTTATGGGGGTGTGTAAAAGACAAGGTCTTCACCCTACCCCTTCCCCGCGACATAGACGAGCTGAAAGAACGCATTACGGTAGCGATACGTGGGATTGATGGAGACATGTTAATGCGGGTTTGGGACGAATTCAACTACAGGGGTGCATATTGAACATCTTTAACTGTGTCACAATAAACTTCAAGAGTTTTTCTTTAAGAATCCGTATGTGGTGTGTCTATATTCTGAATAGCTTTGATGTAATAAATTTGTAAAAGTTGAAGTTCTTTCGTAATCACCTTGTATTAAACAAATATTTCTAATAAATGGCAGTGTGCGTATTATTATTTTTTGTTATTATTGATATTCAGATTCGGTATGTTTGTATATCAGCATCAGTTAAATACAGTTTATTGTATCAAAATCAGCATTTTACAGGCTGTCACACATGCGTATATTCGTAACAATAAATGCAATGAATAATATAATAATAGAGGGTCGCCAAACAAAGTCTTTCAGAAATTACAAAATATTTGTTGTTATAATTGCATTGTTGGCCGCAAGAGAAAGACTAACTCATGAAGATTTTTTTACAATGTCAATACCCTTTTACATGTGCATCTTTTGTCGTCCGCAGACCGTCTATTCAATTTCCCGCCATGTTTTTTTTTTTACAATATTTCTGGTGTAACCCCAGCATTAGCGTCAGTAATCCTTCTTCACAATACACCCAGATCACATACAGGTGTTGAAACACTTTGTCTTTGGAAGGGCTTCATTGAAATGCTTCCTGCACAGCCTAAACAGTCACTTCACTGAGGGATTGTCGCCCTGTTCGCGGAAGTTTACACTCCCCGTCTCTTTAGTGTATCATCAACGTTTTGTAATCAGGTGATGATCGTCCATATTCCCTCCTCTGTACAGTGATCGGTGACTTGGTTTCATGTACCATATAAAATACACTGGACTTTCTCCTGAAGCCTAAACCTTAAGCGATAAACAATAATTTCCAATTCCAAGCTCGTTCAGCATCAAATTTCAAACAAAAAAAAATTCAAAAATTTGATTAACGGATTTTCCAATAATCGCATTGGAACCATATTCACGTTCTTGCGATTGCAGAGCACCCTATACCAATTTAGCCACTACTTATACGAGGGTTGTTCCGAAAGTAAGTTTCGTCAATTTTTTCACACGGAAACTTTATTGCCAAAAAAATACAGCATGACACCTTGCACTGTTTTTTGACATAGTCGCCACCGACATTGAGACATTTGTCGTAGCGTGCAATCAGTTTGAAGAAAGAGTAGCAGAAGACAGGCGTGCCCGAAGCTATTCGAGTACAAATCACGATGGCAGATAGACGTGTACTGACAACGTGCTCGCATCTCAGTTCACCAGTGAGGAAAAAATTCAAAGTGTCACCGTCCGCAGGAAAGATTATGGCAACAGTGTTCTGGGACGTGAAAGGTGTGATTCTCACTGATTTCCTCCATCAAGGGACCATCAATGCGGCACGTTACTGCGACACCCTCACCAAACTCAGATCCGCCATTGGACGCAAAACCACACGCAGCAAGGCTCACACAAGATCAGATAGCGTAACATGAAAACCAGTGAAAATACAAATTATAGTGAAACCTGTATAGGGAATATAAAGTGTGTTCTTAAATCCAAACATTGCCTAACTCAAAATGCGTTATATTTTAGAGTCATATAAATATTTTATACAGAGCCAATCTATCACCGAACGACTATCAAGGGTAATGGTGCGTGTTTCTTCTAGATTACCGTATGAACAAATGATATAGTAGAGAGGATGTAGACCTTAAAAATATTTAAGATTGTGTGCTGAATTAATAAAAATAAAAAAAGTTTTCTTAATCTCATTTACCATCAATTAAGAAAAGAAATTTATGGAGTAAACCATTTTACAATCGTTAGTAATTTTTATAGACCGTAGAATAATATAAGGTCTAAGTTGTTGAAAAATTTTCTAACTTAGTAAATTTATAGTTTAATAATTATTAAAGATATTGCAGCAGCCGTTATTTTTCATTCTTTTCAAAGTTTTTATCAAGCATGAAGTAAGAGCTATAGGTCTGAATTTTTTTGATTTTTTGGATGTGGAAGTTCAGCCCTGTTTTATTTAGCAGAGGAAGATAATTGAAGTTTTCCAGGTCGTAGGTGCAATTTTTTCTTTAGCAAGGAAACATTTCGTGTTCAAAGCCAAATTTTGCATCCATCCATCCCCGCAATGAACATGTATAGCGTTTTCGTTCTGGCAATATCGTGAAGTTGTTGTCACGGAGAAAAGCATATCAGCAGATGTGTAAAAAATATTTATATACAAGGTGATTATAATTAAAGTCCCTTTGTAAAAATGCTATAAAAAAACAACCATGAGTCCGAATGACTTCAAATTTGGACTGAGCATTCTTGAAGAAGGGGCATTTGATATGGGATAAGAAAAAAATAGTTCCAAAATTTATCACTAGATGGCGCTGTAAGCGGCATAACGGAAGCGGATTCAGCTAGAAGTGACATTTTGAATTGAAATACGACGGCTTTGGCATGAGTTGTTTATGGCATGATGTTTTTACATTAAAGTTGGTCAAGGAATGCAATTGACACTAAAACAAGTTAAACATGATTTTTTTTTTATTATACAGTACAGTATTAGCAAAAAATCAACTGTACCGGTCAATGAACATGATTGCTTCGGGTTTGATGATGGAAAACATGACTTTCAAGTCATTTAACAGTTGTGGCACTGTTAGTGCAAAGCCCATCCACCACGGCAAGGTCGTACCACATCGGATGGGAAAAATCGGTTTTTAATTGTCCTTGGGCCAAAAACCGCATAAAAAGCACATGATGATTCGGTTTTTAATTATCCTTGGGCCAAAAACCGCCTAAAAAGCAACAATGGAAACGCCTATTAATTATCTCGGGACTTGCGCAAGACATGTTCAATATGCTGTCCACCATTTTCCTCCACAAGTTTTAACCGATAAACAGCATGTTCCACAACAGACCGGAGTGTCTCCGGGGTCACGTTGTGAACGTGGTGCGTAATCCGAGCCTTCAATTCCGCTAAATTTGCAACTGGGCCACTGAACACATGATTTTTAAGGTAACCCCAGAGCCAGAAGTCACAAGGATTGAGGTCCGGTGATCTTGCAGGCCAGGCTCTCGGAAAATGACGGCTGATAATTCTATCATCTCCGAAATGTGTCTTCAGCAGTTGCTTCACTGGCTTTGCAATGTGCGGAGGAGCGCCATCTTGCATGAAAATTATTTTATCCACGCATGCATGCTGTTGAAGTGTTGGAATTACCTGGTTGCGTAAAAGACACGCATACCGTTGACCATTGACTGTACAGGTAACGGGACCCGCAGGACCCACTTCCTCGAAAAAAAATGGCCCTATAATCAATGATGCTGTCATCCCGCACCACACAGTTACCTTTGCAGAATGAAGCGGTATTGAAACACATGCGAAAGGATTTTCCGTTGCCCATATCCTGCAATTTTGTGTATTGACAACGCCGTGGAGATAAAAATGGGCTTCGTCTGTCCACAAGATGTTCCATGGCCATTCATTGTCCACTTCCATGCGAGCTAGAAATTCTAAAGCAAACGTGTGTCTAATTGGCAGGTCAGCAGGAAGTAACTCCTGAACATGGGTAATTTTATAGGGATAACAATGCAGGATATTGCGTAAAATTTTATTGACCGTGCTCACAGGCATGTCTAAAGTTCGGGCAATTCCCCGTGCACTGCACGTTTGCACACCACTGTTCGACCCTTCCTCTAATGCTTCAGCCACATCTTCTACTGACGTCAAAGCAACTGCTTTCCTCCCTCTGCCAGATTTCACTGCAAAAGAACCTGTCGCTTCGAATTTTTTAATCATACACCTCAGAGCCTTTGCAGACATCGGACCACATCCTTTTTTCATTCCCTTTAATACCCGAAATTTCTTTAAAGCTGCTATGGCAGAGTCGCCATTCTTGTAAAAGAGCTTCACAAGCAGAGCGCGATCCTTCATTGACAGACCCATGGCAAGCTGCTGAGATACAAATATGACGAGAACGCCATGAGGCCTGCGTTTTTATAACACATGCAATGTCTCATGCGCATGCGTATCTTTCAATTTGCATAGTACAAATCCTCCTAGGCATAATATGCCGCTTACAGCGCCATCTAGTGATAAATTTTGGAACTATTTTTTTTCTTATCCATATCAAATGCCCCTTCTTCAAGAATGCTCAGTCCAAATTTGAAGTCATTCGGACTCATGGTTGTTTTTTTATAGCATTTTTACAAAGGGACTTTAATTATAATCACCTTGTATTTTATTTTATTACTCCCAACAACAGAATTGGAATCTGGGCATTAATATAAATATTTTATCGTCTATTCCCCGGTTCTCTTTAATGAAGCTCCAGTAAATTCATATGAAAGGTAATTTTCGCTTGCAAATACCAGTGAAGAGGGAGAACTTCCCTGGTTAATACCTTGATATTAAATAAGTAAGAAATTTTTATCCCATTGAATTCATGGTATTCCACACATTCCTTTTTTAAAGCCTATAAAAAGGTATAACACATATCATGAGAATTTAATCTCCTATATTCGTTTTATTTAAAACCCAACACAAGAGTTTTTTTAAATAAAAAAGAAAACTTTTAATCAAAGAGGAATGACCATGCCAGTTGAAAAGGAGGTTATTACCAAAACAAACCAAACCAAACCATCGTTGGAGAAAACTACTGCGTCTCTAAATTGATTTTGGTCTTAAATGAAAGGTCTGTAGATTTGTCAAAATTAGTTTGTGTGTCCATAATTACTATTAATTAGCGGCAATTTACAATTCAAGATTGCTTTCAACCTTAATTTATATAATAAAAACCGTCTTTACGTACATCCGCAACAATTGGCTTCCGTGCAACGTTCTCTGCTTTTAAGCTTCTCTATCATTCTATTTTTTACTCTGACGTTTTTTTATTTATTTATTTATTTATTTTCTAATTAAAGAGATGGAGATTAATAATAAGATGGACAGTTGTTTACCGTCAAATTTTTACGGGATCCACCTAGTTTAATATTTAAGTTTAATATACAGGGTGTTTATGAATTGAGTACAGATTTTTTTGTTTAATCTACTGTAATAACTTTTAAAGTAATTGTTTGCAAACAAAATTCAAGGTGCACGTGCTTGTTTGTTGAAAAGTCTTAGGACAAACTTCGTCAAGGAGATTCCATGGTATCCAACCCCTTTGTAAAATACGATTATTGTGCGAATTGTGCTATGAAGCAAATGGCGATCATTTCGAACAATTACTGTAAAAGTCATACAGTAGATTGCTTGTGTTAATTGTTAAAAATAAAATAATCTAGGCCTACCAACGCACACTGCGTCCCGGTGTCATTTGATTGCTCGATGCAGTATTGTAAGTAAACGGAGCTGCGGGGACCCCATGTTCATATGACAAAAAATACTTCTAAGGATCTCTTCTATCATCTTCCAAAAATCTGTACTCAATTCAAAAACACCCTGTATATACAGCGAAATCATGATGCAATGACTGCCTATATTGTCTATTGTTGTGTATTGTTGTGTATTTTTAATTGTTTATTTAATTGTTGTTAATTTGATAATCAATGCCAACAGTTGTTGGCTGTGACGTCCTTGTGGAGAGAATTGTTTGATTTGCCAGCGTAAGCAATTTTGAATTGTAAATTACCGCAAATTAATAGTAATTATGGACACAAAAACTAACTTTGACAAATCTACAGATTAAAATCTTTCTTTTAAGACCAAAATGAAGTTTAGAGATACAGTAGTTTTCTCCAACGAACTGTCGAAAGAATCACCCTTGGAACTTAAATAATGTATATAGATTGGCAATTTACCAGGTATGCAACTAAGTTTCCGGATTTCACACATGGATGGACTAAAGACACATGTAGTCGACACACATGCCGATATAGTTGTTTCTTCATAGCGTGGAATGCAAAAACATACCAATAACCAGTCGTAAAACGAATACATCGCAACGCAAAAATATTTTTCTAACAACGAAAATGTCGGCTTTTGTGCCAAACAGCTTTTGCGGGAAGCTTTGCTTTTCTGATTTAACCTGAAAAGAATGCGGCACGTCGTTTGCTTAAGGAGGCCTACGGTGAACTTTCACCATCTTTTCGATTAGTTTAAACGCTTCAGAAGTGGCGATTTTGACACTGCGGACAAGAAGCGCTCCGGAAGACGAAAACAATCTGCAAGCGTTATTGGATGAAACTGGGTGAAACTGTCAGTGGGCATCGCTACCGACAACAACTGATCAATCTGAACCATGCATTGCTCGAAAAACGGCCAGAATAGGACACGAGACACAAACGAGTGATCTTGCAGCACGACAACGCTACGCGCCATTGCGCTTGCATCGTCCAGGAGACCATCAAAACGCTAAAATGGGCTCTGCTACTGCACCCGCTGTATTCGCCTGACCTGGCCCCTTCCGATTATCACTTGTTCCGGTCGATGGCGCATGCCTTGGCTGGGCTACACTTGCCCACTTTGGAAGAATTGTAAAATTGGTTGGATGAATGGTTTCGGTCCAAAGACGCGTCGTTTTATCGTCGCGGTATTCATGTATTGCCAGAGAGATGGTAAAAATGTGTAGCTGGCGAGGGACGATACTTCGAATAAACCATTTGTTGTATTTCTCTTGACATTTTTCCCTTTTTCATTGATCCAAAAGAAAACCGGAAACTTAGTTGCACACCTAGTATTTAGACTGAAATTCAAAATTCAAAATAGTATTTCCTCTGAATTTTTTTCCATTGGGAGTTTCAACATGTTTTTTCCATCACGGTGTCGTCGTTGGATTTTGCGTCCTATTAAATGGAAGAAAAAAGTGTGTGGTGCGTGAAAGTAATTTTGCTCCTGTATTAATTTCCGTAGAGCGGAAGATTATCCTCTCACAATCTTCTGTGTAACATCTTATCTACTCGTCAACTCCATCGTGAATTGAACGGAATGGGCCAAGCCAACTCTGACAACGACATTTCACTTTCTTGTTATGTACACACACTTAAGTTTAGAACTTTTGGAAAGATGGTTATTTACATAATTTTAATAATATTAATGTGTTATTTTGTGATCCTTATTGATTTAAAGTTTTTCTTTTTTCTTTTAAAAAATTCTTGTGTTGGGTTTTAAATTAAATAAATTGAGGAGATTAATTTCTCGTGTACATAAAATTTTCCCAACGTTAATATTTATCTATCAATAACTCATCATTTTTTCGATCATAACAAGCGCATTTTTCTTGAGACCATGAACTAAATATATAAGAATGCACATATATATCTGATCACTATCAACTTTAAATTAAATACATTCTGTTGATTATTACTATTTATTTAATCGAACTTGTTTTAAAAGTTTCTATTAATTTTTTTAGAAATGCTTTTTAATTAATTAAATACAAATAGTGTTATTAAAGTGTAATTTTCTCTGTAACCTTCTCGCTGAGGCTAAATGAACTGTTATGATGTCTAAGCTTTCAAGAGTTCATAGCAGTTTGAGGTATGCCCTTAAATTTACTATTCAGAGTTGTTTCACTCTGCTTCCACGTTAAAGTTACTGTGAATATTCCGAATTCTATTAAAAATTTAAATCTTAAAGAGATTGAAGTGATACATTTCCGAAATCTATATAAGATTACAGGGTCGCACCCAGAGAGAAAGAAGCCTGGGAGACTTTAGCCCCTCCCTCCAAGACATTGAAAGTTTCCACCAAAATCCTTACATTTGACCCTAAAAACCTCATTTCCCCTCCCCTTCACAAGACCTCGAAACTACTTAATCTCAGAAAAGCAATAGAGTTCAACTCCCTCCCCAAGGCTGTCAGCTCTTCTCAGGAAAAAATCCTGGGTTCGCCCCTGGATTATGATGATATTGACTAACTATATTTCTTTGTCCACATTTTTAAAAATCCTTTCCTTCCTGAAAAATACTTCCGATTTTTTTTTCTCTTTTTTTGCTCTTCAGAGGCTTTCTAAAAGCTTATAAGCAGAACAGGCATGTACTTGAAACGGAAGTAAGAACTAACATTAAATGTATTAATTTTAAATAAAATCGAACCAAGAGGAAATCATTTTATTCTTGAAAGGAAAGCTGTAAGATGTCATAAACAAAAAATACTAATCAATCCGCATAAAAATCCACTCCCTGCCAATCATAGAAATTTTAATTCAGTTTAAATTCAAATTTGTTTTTTTATTCTTATTCTGATTTAAGTTTACTTTTTTCTCTTCCTTATTGCAAAAATTAACGAATATGTAGAAATATTAGGTGTAAATAAAAGTGATCGACTGAAAATAAAAGATGCCTTAAGCCTCAAGGAAGGCTAGGCAAAACATAGAAGGAAAGAAACTAAGAACTAAATAACTCTAATTAAACGACACCACACATCCCTTTCTCTATATACAATTCTTGCTTCCTCCACTGCCATTCTTCTCTGAACAAGTTCGCCTTTATTCAAACTTTCAAAACTATACAACCTCAAGTTTCTTTTGATCCTTCGGCAAGACGTTGCGTGCTCCCACGTCTCCCCTGAAACCACCATGATGTTACAGAAAATCTTGTAGGAAGTCTTTGGTACATTCTGCCTACAGGCCAGACTTGTCGCCATGTGATTACCACATCTTTGGGCCGCTCAAGAAGACATTGCAAGGGACACTTTCTTTAGCCCTTGCCAGCTCGGTGGGTTCGAATCCAGCCGGTTGTGAGTCGCGGGTTCGAATCCCGCCGAGAGAATGGATGTCTGTGTTTGTTCCGTTCATAATCGTGCTTTCATCATCATTGGGGATAGTACAATAGACCTGAGGTCGCAGTGCTTGGTTCTTTGACAACCACCCCTTTAAAATTCATTACTCATTACTCATTCTTTAGCCCTTCTCTCCTACATTTTCCATTCACATGGCTAGCATACATTTGTTTAGTCAGCAGCTAATCACTCTTCGTTTCGTATTCCATATGCAAACTTACAGATTCCACTACATTTCTCTTTAAATACCTGTTACATTATCATTCGGATCCCATCTATTCACATCAAGCATGCTTTTTAAAAATATTAGAATTTGAAATAGTATTAAAATATTTATGGTAACATCTGTAATCTTTCCAGTGATCTAGGAAAAATGGTAAAGATATTCGTATGCAAGACAAACATTTCTACTAAGGTTTAGATTTAAGCAGATTAATGCTTTTCAAAACAGGTTAAATTTTCTTCCTGGGCTTAATGAAATCTTCATAACTCTTATATTAGTAGTCGTTTTTTGCCAACTTATTAAAAAAACAATTAGAAGAGATAAAATTATTTGAGGAATACCTCCTATGCAGGTATACTATGTAATTCATTTTAATATAATACATCATTAATTCATTAATATAAATACATATAAATCATTAAGTTCGTGGGCTGTTGTTTTTATCGAACAATATATTCACATAGCTTATACATATTCCCATCATTTTATAGTACATGAGGTATGTTTTGTGAGTAAATCTTCCACGTCTAGGTGGCTATGTGGTACTTTCAATCGATTTACGATCATTCCCATTTATGACCAAGGCGACACTGATTAAATGATACAGTGAGATCAAAAAAGTCATATTTTCATCAAACACTGTTTTAATAAAACTTGAAAAAATTAATTCATTATCAAAAGTTATAAATTTAAAACGAAAATTTTGCCTATATATAGGCCTCTTTTTATTAATTTTATTATTTTTATCTGAGGTTTTGCGTGTAAAAAAATCCTCAACAGACCATTCATTACTTACTCTTTTTATTACATAATTTACATGAATTATAATTTCATTATAGAAACATGCATTTATAAGGTTTTGGGCAGCTAAATAAATTAACTATTAGATCTCGAGGAAGAAAATATTTTCACAATTTCAATATTACCCTATTTCATCTCAAAAATTTTTTCTGTATTTAATAATTATATACTTAATAAACAATATACTCACTCCAACTGCCTGTATCGTAATAATTTCGACTTCCGAACGATTCGTCAGAAACGAGCTTGGTCGCATGTAGAGTGATATCTGTAGTTGATTTTCGACAAATTATCGATCTCGATGTTGCAACCGATAAATCAATGAGGATTTTAAGACAAAAAAAAAGGAATCGTGATGAAATAAAAGCGAAGCGATACAAACCCTATCCTGTCATAATAGCAAATTAAATACTCCGTTTTCCTTTTCAGCATCGTATTTGATAGCTGTGCCTCTTCTTTTGCGTCCGTCGTTGACGACGAAATCTGGATGACAGTTATACATTATGATAAATGTTGGAATTTAAGTAAGCACCAGCCATATTTAAAACGTCTTTAAATCCTAATGTTCTTTCGTCTAATGTTCTCGTCGTGCTTCGGGCAGAGAAACAAGAAAACGACGTAAGATTTTACCTGTAATCCTCAGTGCTTATAAGTAGCTTAAATGAGTCGACTGCAAATGTCCGACATTTCAGGATTCACAAGAACGTGGTCTCTATTAAATCTTCTGTAAATCCGGAAGTACACAAGAAAATTTCTGTGAAAAAAGTAAACCATCATAGATTTGTAATAAGTTATGCCTAATTATACTTTCCCTTTTCGAGAGAATTAAAAAGAATAGTGATGCGCTTTATAGGGAGCATGTTTTCTTGAAGAAAAATGGAAATTGTTTATTAAAATCTCTGAGTTTCTCTTTAATTAGGAATATAATTAATTATTATAACTAGTTAAGAGTTTATTTGAGTACCTGCTTTTCAATAATTTCTAAAGCTCTGAGAGAAATCCTTTTAAATTTGGCACTTTTTATTTATATCCTTTCTACCTGAAGACTGAAAGACCAGAGGACAATTTTATGATTGCCTTCTCAGAGCAAATCGTTCATAATGTTTATAAATAAAGTGATACAAAATACAAAATACAAAATACGTATATACAATAATGGATCGAACAGCAAACTTTCTAAGAAAGTAGCCCTGTACTTTGTCTAATACTTCAACGATCCAAACCTAAACTGAAATTACTTCAGCCACCCTTCTAAGTTTTATCAATAGGGTTGCGATATAAAGTTACTAGTAGCTGTGTCCATTCATCCTTCCACCGGATGAACAGGTCAGTAGTGATGCCGTACGTTGCTATCTGATACTTACACGATCCATCATTTCTAAGCAACGAGGGTCCATATGAACGAGGGTCCAAATTTGAACGATAACTGAGATATGAACAGAAATATAAAAAAATGCCGCCACTAAGACTAACAAGTTAATAATTCAGGTTCTATAACACTAGGAAAATAAAATTTGGAGGAATAATTTGATCGAACTCCAACGAGTAGTTTCCGAGTAGCATCAACATCCGCCGGCCAGGTGGCCGAAAGGGTTACGGCGTAGGCTTTCTAGTTCTCGAGTCCGCCTGGTCGTGGGTTCGAATCCCGCCGTGGGTGTTCGTCCCGGCTGCGTACAGATATAACTTGTTTAAAACGCTCAAAATGACCTTAGTAGTCGACGCCAAAAATTCTAATAAACCAACCAACCAACACGAGCAAAGTAGCGTTAATCTCGTTAATTAATTGTCGAGCCTTGCATAACAATCGAATCGTCAAGAATGAATACGCTGTTACTTTCTGTTTATCTTTTAAGCATTCGTGACATAGGCACGCGCACATGACAACTGCTTTGTCGCAGCTAAAGCTCCTTTTTGGAATGTTTGCAAGATTTTATTGTACAGGGTGTTGCAGATAACTATAGGACAGTTATAACGTGAAGCCTACCCGCTCGATTGCAGGGGCCGGCTCGGTCGATTGGCAGAATGGAGGGAGATGAAGGTGGCCTGCAGCAGCCAGCAGTTTCCACAGTCGCGGAGGGGGGGGGGGTGAACATCAAAACTCTCATGTTTTTGATAAAATTACCCAATTTTCATTTGATATCGAGCCGGCCCCTTCAATCGAGCGGATAGGCTTCCCGTTATACTGCCCTGTAGTTATTTGCAACACCCTGTACGAGCTAAAGCTCCTTCTCGTACATCGAATTCATTATAAACAAACATCTTTATTAGGAGCTTAGCTAAAAGCTACTACAAGAATGCACGCTTGGTCTGTAACGTTTATACGATCTGTTTGCACGATATCATGAAAACGGAAAAACTTTTCTAAATTCTGTTTTCAGAAATTTGACCATCAAGGTCTTAAGCTCGTCTGTATCAACTTTTCAAGAGCTTTTCGTGGACCTCTTCAAATCTATTGCACGTGCTAAAACAAGGTATATATATTGTTACATCATCATCAAGTGCCCAAATTTAGGGCTTATTATTGGTAGAAATACAATTAACAATAGCCGCTTGATGATGATGTGATGTAACAATGTATACACCTTTTGTCAGCAGGCCTTCTCTCTAGGAGGTGTTGATAGAGCACCTACTTGGAATGTTTACAAGATTTCATTTCAAATTTAAAAAAACAAACAGTTTCTTTACCATTATCTTAGCCTGAAGAAGTCGAGTACAAAAGGCGAAACCGGTTGTTTGGTTCATTCTATAAATTCTGTACTGTAAAGTATGTCTCTAATTTATTACAAATTTTCCACTTGCCAGCAAAAGGCATCTAACAATCATATCTCTTTTAAAGTCACTAAGTTCTGTTCTTTTGCTGTTTTACGTTCACAACAATATGAAATGAGATAATGATAAAGAAATCGACCCTAATAGAAATATAGATAAGATGCCGCAAACTTTAAGAAATGTGAAATGAACTCGTGCATTATGTATGTGTATGCTCAAAATGGGCTCGGCTGATTCCGCAAAGAGACCATTCTCACAATGGACTTTAAAATAATGAACCGGAATGATTTTATATGTTCTGAAGATTGTTCAAAGTAATTTTCCCTATCAAATAATGTTCAAGATATCAAACAAAACATTATATGAAATGTTAATTCATTTTCTTAATAGAAAGATGGTTTGGATTCCTTTATCTAGTTGCCTGATTTCTCTCTAAAGTGTGCTTTTCTGTTATAAAATGTGATGAGAAAATGTTTACTATCTAAACTACCCACTCTTAGTAAACGAGAAAAATATTATGAAGTTTCAAAATTTGTTTTCCATGTTAGAATATTATTTACAAATATATTATTATCAAATTACTTACTAGGTTTGCATATATATTTATGTTTAAATAACGATCATAAGCTGCAGGAAGTAATTTGAATAAATAAATTTTTTCATTACTAGATTAAACATTATTTCTGTCCTTTAAATTGAATGATGACTTCCTTAATAAACGTAATTAATAGATGTAAAAATTTGGCTTTTGTAAGGAAATGACCAATTCTAATTTTATTACAGTAGAATGAAATTATCATGACAGATAAGAGCAAACCCTAGAGTATAAAAGCAGGTTTTCACGCGATGAAAAAGTCGTTTAAAATATTATTAAATGTTATAATATTCTGTTATAACTTGAGTAGTTTATTATGTCTATTCATCCTTCTTAGAAAGAGACAAGCTGGTCTGATGTTTAAGGCAGATAAATGTGGCGAAACTGACGTCTATATTTAGAAATTTCAGAATTATTAATTCATCGCCTTCTTTGGAAGACAAATAATTTATCCGAGCTCTTATTTTTCGAAAAGAACCAAGACTGATCGTAACTTATATTTAAAGCCGCATAAAAATATATAATTCACAACATAATGACTCGTGTGCACCTGCGGTTTGATACTCCGGGGCAGAAATCTGGCACTTTTACTGAATATCATAGTCTACCGAATGGAAAAATCAAAGTTTCATGAACGGGCGCCGCAAGGTAAAAGGAAAAAAAAAGGAAATGGTAAAGATGATTTTCCGTCGTCTCTTATTAGAAATTGATCCCAAATCTAATACAAAATTGATTTTATGGTATTGGGGCGAAAACAATTTTTAATAACAACAGATTCAAATATTTAAACTCCCGTTCATGATGAAATGAATCACCTTCGTAGAATGTAGGATATTAATGCACTTCTACTTTAAAATTAATTGAACATGCTTGAGCTATGAATAAAAATTTTAATTTTTCTTTCACCAGTGTTTAATCTAGAAGATATAGAAGAACAAACCGTATATGTCGTACGCTGACAGCTGAAATTTAAAATATTAACTATATAGGCAAATAATGAGTTTCAAATGGGATGCATGGGTGTAATAAAAAGCTGGTCATGTTCTGTTAATTATCCATTAACTTTTGTGGAGCTATGCCGTGTGAACCCTAATTTACCGCGTTCCAATGTGAACTCGTCATAGGATGCCATTTGTGTAATCTATCTGTACGAAGCATTGCATCCAAACTGGACATCCCAAAATCGACTGTAGTGTATGTTATCAAGAGATGGAAGCAAGACGGTGCAAAAACAGTAAAAGAATGTTTCGGACAGAACGACCGCAGAAACTGACAGAACGTAACAGAAGATTCCTGGTACGACTTGTCAAGTGTCTTGCCGCTTCGATCACTAAAGAGGTTGGAAATGCATCTAGGAGCCGTTAGTAACAAAACTATCCGCAAAGAGTTACACAGGATTGGTTATCGTGGCAAATCAACTGTATACAAGCCGGTGATTACAAATGTTGATGCGAGGCATCGTTAGACTTTGTGTATCGACCGTCGTTCCTGGACCGTTGAAGAATAGAAAACTGTTCTTTGGATTGATTAGTCACGGTATTCACTCTTTCAATCTGATGGACGAGTTTCGGGTGGGGCGACACTCCGGAGAACGGTTTCTTCCAGACTGGGCTGTTCCATCGGTGAAGTTCAATGAAGGGTCCATCTTGATGTGGGGTTGTTTTTCCTGATTAGGACTCGGCCCATTGATTTATTTATTTATTTATTTGTAATTTTGCAAGCAACAGGCTATGACAGCCCAATAACAGCTTATAATAACAAAAATAATACAATATAAAAAAGAATAAATATAACATTATCTGTATATATAAAAATGAATTGCTGTTCGTTAGTCTCGCTAAAACTCAAAAACGGCTTGACCGATTTGAATAATTTTTTTTTAGTTTTGTTTCCTCTAATACAGGGGTGGTTTAAAACAAGTAAGAAATAGGAAAACCAACCCCTAAGGGGGGGAAAAGGGGGGTTGAAAATTTGTTAACACATTAGCTGGTGTTGTATTGTATACTTAACACATTAACTGGTGTTGCATTGTATACTTAACACATTAACTAGCGTTGCATTGTATACTTAACACATTAACTGGTGTGGCACTACAAAACGTAACACATTTACTGTTGTGGCACTACAAGCGTAGCACATCTACTGGTGTGGCACTATATAATTAACCACATTAACCTCTTTTAGGGAGGGGGGTAACGAATTGTAGAGTATGCTCTCCATGTAGCGTGATATCTCCATCATGATCTACCTAAAACCTTCCCAGGTTCCATCGGAATTACCATGAAAAATTTCATCAAGCTTGGTCTAGCCATTTTGAGATGCATAGCGATCAGATAGGTCCATGTGTGCTTCTTTCTTACATAAATCTATAGTTTAATTCCAATCTTGATGAAATTTGCAAATTTGATCTTCAAAGCAAGAAGAAGGTCACTGTCTACATGAGATTTCGAAAAAATAATATTTATCGATAATAATTCATGGATTTAAATTCAAATTATGGACCAAAAATATATATCTCCTGACGAACAATGCAAGGTAAAGTTTGTGCAACAATAGACTGCTCTGTTTGTTTCAACGGTAGTGATAGCAACACAGAATTCTAAAAACGATATGGCATTAAATACAAAAATTGGAGAAAATATACCAGATTCAGTCAATCCAATACGAGTAAGACATGTTCATTAAGACATGTATGTAAGACATAGTTATGTATGTAAGACATGTTCATTAAGACATGTAAATGAATCTCAAGACTGATCATTTTGTAAATTTCATTAACAAAAATATTTTCAGGACACACGACTTACATGCATAAATCGAGGAACACCCTCTTAAAAAATATAATATTCTTCGGGCTTTCTAATTTCCTGACCATAATTTAAAGTTTCGCGTAATGGTCGTCAGCATACAGCTGGAAGGGCCTTCCTCCTCTGAGAATCAGTGAGAAGGCGTCGGATATTTTAACAATACATATAATTCCTGTCCTTTCTGCTTTTCTGAGAATTGATAGTTGTTAGAATGTAACATTTTCTTGAAAAGCTTTAAAAATGAGCAGTAAATGAAAATAATAGAGAGTTAGCAGACTATTGAGAAACAGTGGAAAGGCAGCAGAGAAAGCACATTTTTCCAGCACACTGCTTCAACTAAACAAGTGGTGAGTGACCCTGTGCCCGTCGATGCAAATGTGTCAACAGAAGAAACTGCGACTGCCAGATCACGCCAAGTGATGAATGCACCAGTTTTGCTTCAAGACCTCGAGAGCAGAGTGTGAATTGCAACAGTTTACCAATTAGAAAAATTGATGGAAAAATTCCGCGACCTGGATTCAAACCAGGAACCCCGACTGTCATGGTCGACGCCTCTATCAATTGGGCTGTGACAGACACTTGAACAGCCATGGTGTCTTAAATTTAACCAAGTTGTCAAGAAGGAAAGCCCAATGGGAGGTGGGCACCCGGTTCACAGATCGTGAATTTTTCCTATCCAAACCATCAGAGAGTTTGATGAACACACAATAAGAAATAAAGAAATTAAACTGGAGCAAACACCAAACATTAGATAAAGACTACTTGGTTGTCTTTAAGACACTTAGTGATAGCATGGCTGTTCAGGTGTCTGTGATAGCCCAATTAGTAGAGGCGTTGACCATGACAGTCGAGTTCCAGGTTCGAATACAAGTCGCAGAATTTTTCTATCGTTTTTCTAATTAATATCATTTACCTGATGCTTAGAGTTTGCTCCAGTTTAATTTCTTTATTTCCTAACAGTTTATCAATTGTTGGAATTGCAGAATACACAGACACAAACGAACATGTACATCCATCGCCACCCAAGAAGAGAATTTTGGAATTGTGGAATTTTTAGATAAAAAAATGAATTTTTAATGGTCAGGTCACACAAAATAGAAGAACTACAGCCATAGCCAGGGCTGAAAAAACGTCAGATCAAACTATTGTTTCATTTTCATTCTATTTCTTCCCAATTTCGTAACCATACACATTATTCCACACATTGTTTCTCCTGCACTATGGGTAAACTCGCTCAGCTATACACAACATTCCAACACGAACCGGGGAGAACTGTTACAGGGCCAACCATTAGTTATATTTTAAAAGTTATTTTCGGTTTTTCTATATGAATTTTTACTGTTTTAATGTGTTAATTTTTACTATATATTCCCGTTCAGATATTGCAAACTTTCATCAAAAAAGAGCCCGAGCAACGCCGGGTATATCAGCTAGTTAAATATAAACAAGGAAAATGTTCATAAGATAAATATAATATTTCAAAATCATTTTTAACATAGTGATTATAATTTTAAAAAATATTAAATCAATAAAAAATTGTAAATTTTACAGTAACAAAAGGAGTAAACGTAAAGATATTAATTAGCAAATCAAGGTAAATTAACATAAAATTGGTGTTATATTTTTAACAATAGTTTGCTTATATTGATTATAACTCATAAAATTTAGATAGATTAAATCAGACATGATGTTACAAGATTAGTTCTTGTACTTGGTACTATGAACGCTGACGTAAACTTCGACGTTCTGGATAATTCGGCCCTGTCTACACCGTGGCAATACTATGGAGGTGACGGTTGATTGTTTCAACAAGATGGAGCTCCACGTCATACTGCAAAGCGTGTTCAAGACTGGTTTCAAGAAAATTAGTTGAATTTGCTCGACTAGCCTGCTCAGAGCTCCAATCTCAATCCGATCGAACATTGTCCAACGAAATGGAGCAACAAGTACGAGAATGCAAACCACGCCCGTCTTCGCAACAATCTCTTCTAACAGCTTGCAAGAGGAATGGAAAACATTCCTACCCAGACTTACAGACTTCTGGAAAGTATGCCTCGACGTGTTGCAGCTGTAATACAAGCAAAAGGAGCGCCTGTTGTTGTTGAGTTCCATCAAGTCGAAATCGACTTCTGCTGACTGTGTGGACATATGCTATCCATTCACAGTTTTCTAGGGAAGAGTGATAATGCGGTGGTTTCCCGTTGGCTTCCGCATGATGAAAGGATGATAATGAAAGGGACAAACACAAACATCCATGCCCTCGGCGGGATTCGAACCCGTGACTCGCTGGTCTCGAGAGCGGAAAGACCTGCGCCTTAACCCTCTCGGCCACCGAGCCGAAAGGAGCGCCTACCTGTTACTAAGTAAAATAATAAAGCAGTTTTAGTATCCAAATTCTTTTGTTTTTTTTTAGTGTATCTCCAAAATCAGGGGTTTAATTCTATAAGGATAGATTTACTTCGTCCATGTGGAAGGCGATATAGGCTAACACACTGAATGACGAAACGCTAATGCTTATATAAAATGATGAGATTTAGGAATTTTTGGGATGTTAAAAAGTATGATTTATGGCAGATAACTTGTTTAAACCAGTTGAGAATGCTAATGAATATTTCGCTATATGCCATTTCCGATTTACAGAAAATCACTTTCGGATAGCATATCGAATTTTAAAATCCAAGGAAGTGTTGGCGATATCGAAAAAGAGACTGTAGTACACTTTCTTACAAAATCTGTAATATTTCTTGATTGTAAGCTCACCGCAGATGTAGCAAAATTTGTTCTGGTCATTAGCACAGCCCCTTATAGCCATTTTACAAAACTGTCCACAATCACAAAAATAAATGATCAGCAATGATCAATAAATTGGGAGTCCTTAGTATTGTTTCTATCAATGAAATTGGTAGAGACTTTACAATACAAAAAAGGGAGAACAGAGTTTCCGACTAATTTCGCCATTTATTCCCGGCTTTATCAAGGATATAAACTACACTAGAGGCTTCTCGCCCTTATATGCAGAAATATGGTACAATGGAGTAAAATGATTGGATAAAAATACAACGAATGGCATGACAAAGGCAATGAGTAATAAGTACAATGAAGGTAGAAGTAAAATAAACAACATAGGTGTACGTTGATTGGATCAGAAAGAATACCAGTTGTCTAGCAAAACGATTTCGTAAAAATTCTCTGACTTTCCCTGACTTTTCGCGATTACAAAAAATTCCCTGACTTTTCCCGGTCGCTAGTCACCCTGGAATACAGCGAATGAAAATAAGAGAAGGGGTACACTATAAAAGGTACACTAACTGGATGAAAGCAGAAAACATGATAACAAATAACAGAAAAATAAAATAAAAAAGTGAGGACATAAATGGATAAAGAAAGGTTGATCCATAAAATAAACATATTAAAAAAAACTAAAATAAAAAGAGAATTACAGTATATCTGAGACGGAATTGAGAATGGAAAAAATGTCAAAATCCGTTTGACAGTTAAGGAGGTCAGGAGACGAGTTCCTGGCCTTGAAAATCTCTATGGATTCCAGAGTTGCGGTTTTTAAAGGGTCATTACAGAAGTGGAGAACGGACGTCACTTCTTCACAGTTCTTAGGTGCGTGTCCTGTGATGGCGAGATGGTTTGCATAATGAGATTTGTCATCTTTTTTCTGGAATGACGTCATATGTTATTTAAAGCGAACAGCCAAGTTACGGGATGAGAGTCCCATGTAGCACAAACTTGTCACAAACTCCGGAGTCTAGTCGATATACACCAGAACGGGAATATTTATTGGTATTGGTATGGGCGGGAGGGTTCAACGTACGGAAACACGGAGTGGAAGATCGGAAGGAGATGTGGAGGCCAAGTGAAGAAAAGAAATTAGTTAGGGGGGGGGGGGGGAATGGGGGCCAAGGAAAGGTGTAGAAACCCATTTCTTGGGCGGGGATGGGACTTGAGGCTTGGGTTTGAGGAGGGCGAATTTTCTGCGATTTATTAGACGGGAAAAGGTGGAGGGAGAAAAACCATTCGTAGAGGAAAGGGAACGGATGATGCGAAATTCAGAGGAACGAGAAGAAAGGTTGAGAGGTAGCTAGAGTGCAGATCTCAATTCCGTCTCAGATTTACTGTAATTCTCTTTATATTTTATTTTTTTATATATTTCTTTTATGGATCAACTTTTCTTTATCCATTTATGTCCTCACTTTTTGTAATTTTTTTTCTATTATTTGTTATCCTATCGTTTTTTTTCTGTTTTAATCCAGTTAGTGTACCTTTACTATGTATCCCTTCTCTTATTTTCATTCGCTGTATTGCAGGGTGACTAGCGACCGGGAAAAGTCAGGGAACTTTTTGTGACCGGGAAAAGTCAGGGAAAGTCAGAGGATTTTTACGAAACCGTTTTGCTAGACACACTGGTATTCTGATCCAATCAACATACACCTATGTTGTTTATTTTACTTCTACCTTCATTGTACTTATTACTCATTGCCTTTGTCATGCCATTCGTTGTATTTTTATCCAATCATATTACTCCATTGTACCATATTTCTGTATATAAGGGCGAGAAGCCTTTAGTGTAGTTTATATCCTTAATAAAGCCGAGAATAAATGGCGAAACTAGTCGGAAACACTGTTCTCCCTTTTCTGTATTGTAAAGTCTCTATCAATTTCATAGACTGCAATGAACTTCTACATCAGATTAATATACAGCTGATCATACATATATTTTTTGAACGGGACATTGCCCTTTTTATATTTATTGGCCATCCGCTATTTAATGTAAATGTCAATTTTAAACCGTTTTTAATAAAACTAGAACAAAAGGTGGCGTTTGGAGATGGCCAATGGGGCGACATCACCGAAAGAGAATGGGGTGATTGCCCCTGGCCCCACTTTTGAGGAGGTTCCGCTCCTTGATTTCATGTTATTATTTCGATTAAAAAAACATTGTCCAAACGCGGAAAAGTTTTATGAATAATGAAAACATTAAATTCGTACGCCAAGTCTCGAAAGTTGATCCAGTCTAGACATAAGCAGTCAATACTCTGGCCCCGCGTAATTCTAATGCCTAGAACTACAACTCCACTATAACTCGAAATTAACTTTTTTTTTTTCAGTCGACATCTGAAAAACAACCACAAGGTCTATCGATGCTAAAGATGCCAAAAGTAAAGGAGGAAGCGATGCTGGTGATGGCAAAAGTTAAGAAAGAAGCCCCGCCATGTTGATTTTTTTTTAAATAAGCTTGCGTTTGCTTTCGGCATCCCAATGTCCCGTTTTTGTCTCAAGGAAATATGGTCATACAATATGATAGATGGACTTAGATTTCAGAAAGTCGAGATTGGTTTTTTATCACATGCAACCTTTGAAAATACAAAAATGCAAAATAGAAATTAAAAAAATGCGCTCGGTGTTCAGTAAGATCAATACGTGTCAACATTGTACACATATCCTTCTGGTGACGGGATTCATAGATTTATAAACTCGGAGGCAAGCCGTTTCTTCCCTACATGATAATTTATTATTAAGTACCAGAAGCATGGAACTACTTATTAGTTTTACAATGTCTGTCTGTCTGTCCCCTTCATAATGCATGTGTACCTTCACTATTTAATTTGGTTTTGATTGGCCCACCGGGGTCGGAATTAAGAGGTTGCGAGTTAGAGAGGGCTAAGTGATCTATGTGATATTTAGATATGTAAAGGAGTGAAATTCGATATACAGATTCCTCTAAGCAAAATCTACATTACTATGAAGTTTGGGTCAAATTGTCTCAGTGAGATCCGAGTTCTAGGGGTGGCAGTCACTTGGTCTTTAGAACTATGGCAACATATGGCATGTGATATATCATTCGATCGAAAATGATGAGAAAGGGAAGAGGATAGGGTTTTTATATCTTCTAAATAGTAGGTTCGAAAAAATCAATTTTTTGATAAAAGTATATTTTTTGGAGGGAGGGGGTAAAAAGTACAGATGAAGGGGTAAAAATAGATGAACTCAGGGCTTCCGCTACTTTCCTATACCTTCCTCGGGAGGATAAATTTCTTGTTTATTATTATGAAATTCTTATTAGAAACACGAAGCTACATGATGCAACAAGCATCTGGAGATAATGTCTAAAGAAAGTAGATCGAGTTGTGTTGAAGGCATAGCGAAAACACATTGCCAGAAAATCCTACCCTGTCTCAATCCGATTGGCGTTACATCAGGACAATCGTATCAAACGAGGTAATAATGTGACAGCGTATTTGGCCCAAAAATAGTGTAAAGAACGATAGCGAATTCGCTTAAATGCTTGTCTTGAAATGGTCAGTGGATCTTCAAACGATAGCAGACAAGTTTGCAATAGAGTGAGAGTACATTGAAAAATAAAGTTAGTTGGTTTTTACTGAACAGTCCTCTTAACTAAAGAACATTTAAATATCTTAAAATAAACTTATATAAATTAAAATTCCCACAAATAAATAAAGCAGAAAATTGTCAAATATTGCAGATTTATAACTCATTTTATAATAATAAATCAAATTATTATTAAATTAAAAAAGATTATTAAATTTATAAATTTTAATGGAAATGCGGCCAGATTAACAGACCGTAAACTTTTAAGGCTCTAAATGAATTATTTTCATACAAGTTTAAGTTAATAAAATGAACTTTCTCTTTCTTTCTCTCTCTCGATTTGGCGCTGAAACATAATAAAAATGAACAGCATCACAAAACCCTTTTTCATATGTTTTCCTGTTTCTCACACGAATCAATGAAAAAAAGGACCCTTGAATAGCATCTTTCAGTTGGCAAAAAGACGTTATAAGAGAATGATGCGGGGATATGTACACCTTCCCTTGTAGGTGTGATTCATGGCTCTCCTCGCATTTCTTCCGCCAACGAAAGATGTTTGTTCGATGGGCTTTTTCTGTCCATTCCACTAGAAATGTTTATGCCTTTGGTGCCTCAGTTTTGTTGACAATGAAAAAGGAATGTTGGCTTTTATAAAGCACTATGTAGGCCTCGGTTGTCCTTCCTCAGATATTCCATTTCCGACAATGGGCCCGATTCTTTACGACGAGCGCCGCTCTAAAAAAATTTGCAAGATATGGCGCCTTTAAACATGACGATTTACTTGCTAGCGGTTGAATTTATATTTTGTTTTATTTTGACAACAAATTTGCGCTAGTCTATTCAGAGACATGGCTCCAATTTTTTTTTTTTTGTAATTTCAAAAAGTTTTCAAACTTCCCATCGTTTTACTCTGATTTTAAAAGTATGACATACTTCTATAAGTAAATAAGGCTTTTATTTTGGTGAAATGTTTTTAAATACTTGTATAGCGCTTTTCAAAAGCATCTCGTTGTATTCCTATTCTCCCGTATATTCAGTATATAAAAGTTTATATTCTACTGTATTATTTTCAACATTCTAAAACATGGAAGTTAATTATTTATGTGGAAGTTATTGAAAAGTAAGCATATTCCGACCGTTTCGCAAATATAAATTATATTTAACATATTCTTTCTAAAATATATTTAACATTTCACTTATTTCTGTGAAAAATCGTTTAAAAATATCATACAAATTATCAACAATCTAAAAAAATTAGTTAAGGCATCGTTATCCAACGATAAATTTATAAGGGTTTTAGCATCAAAATGTAACTAGCAGTAGCGGCTCATGACTATAATAAGTGGAGGGGCACAAATACAAAATTTCAGGTTCTTAGGCCTTTTCGTACAAAATTTATATGCCGAGGCCTCAGAGGACTACATCAGTTTTAGCGTTTAATAGCTAAAATTTTAAGCAACACATTATAAAAATAAAACATTTCAGGTTTCTGGACTTCTGGATTAAAATTTATAACTTGATTTGAGATTGAGGCCGCATGGTCCCTGCCAATAGACTTATATAATTTTTAATATATATTAGCTAAATTTTTAAATACCACACTATGATTAAACAAAATTTCAGGTCCCTAGGCCTTTCCGTTCAAATGTTATAGCTTCAATTGTAATTGAGGCCGCCGGGGGCCCCGAGGCCTATACCAGTCTCTTTGTATATTGTCTATAATTTTTAAATAACGCACTGTAAAAATACAAAACTTCAAGTTCTTAGGCCTTTTTATTATTCAAATGTTAGAGCTTGATTTGTGATTTGGACTTCAGGGCCCCGGTCGAGACCTAAGAGGCTTAAATCAGTTTTTAGTGTATATTAGCTAAATTTTTTAGTAAACTACTATAAGTATACAAAATTTCAGATTTCTAACCCTTTTCGTTCAAACATTATAGCTCTGTTTGTGTTTAGGGCCCCTGCCTGGGCCCCAGATGATTATATAAGATTTAGTGTATAATAGCTAAAATTTTAAGTAACACACCATAAATATGTAAGAATTCAGGTTTCTGGACTTCTGCTTCAAAAGTTATAGCTTGATTTCTGATTGGGGCCTCAGGGCCCCTGTCGAGACCCAAGAGGCTTATACCAGTTTTTAGTGTATATTAGCTAAATTTTACTTAATATTCTATAAGTAAACAAAATTTCAGATTTCTAGACCTTTTCGTTTAAAAGTTGTAGCTTTGCTTGTGTTTTGGGCCTCTGGGACTCTGCTGGGGCCTATATTACTTTTTTTGTATATTTGCAATATTTTTTAGTACCATACTATAAATATACAAAATTTCAGGTTCCTAGGCTTTCCGTTCAAATGTTATAGCTTAAATTGTATTTGGTGCCTCAAGGCCCCTGGCGGGCCATAGAGGTCTACATCACGTATTACACATAGTATATATGCTATATTTTTTAGTACCACACTATAAATATATAAAATTTCAGGTTCTTAGGTCGTTCCGTTCAAATATTATAGCTTCAATTGTATTTGGGGCCTCGGGACCTTTGGCGGGGCCCTAGAGGCTTATATCACTTTTCTTGTATATTGGTTTTATTTTTTTAGAACCGCACTACAAATTTACGAAATTTCAGGATTTTAGGCCTCTTTGTTCAAAAGATAAAAAAGGAACCATAAAATTCATACAAGTGGCCCCTGAGGGGCCCCGAGCCACCCTAGAGGATTCGCTATATTTTTCCCACCGTCCTCTGTATAGAGCCTACGTGTGTCAAAACTTCAAGCCTCTAGGTCAATCCTTTCAAAAGTTATGCCATGTGACATACACATTACAGAGTACATAAATACATCTGTACCGTCGTTAATAGGGTTTTAGATGATGCTAAAACCCTAAAAACAACAACAAAGCAACGCTGCCGCCTTATTAAGAACGGAAGAATGGAGCTTCCACAATTCCACAAATGACAATTCCACAACATGTGGAATTGTGGTTTCTGTGCTTATTTTATTTGTTAGTAACAAATTGTTACTACCATTTGTCCAGTTTTTAGCATTATACCATTAAGTACAGTCATCAAAGGGAAATAGTCCACACTTGAATTTTACTCTAAGTTTTACCGTTTCAATATTAATTTATTTTTAATAATTTAATATTACATTCTGGGTAACATTATTAAGATTATTAAATTTAAATAATTATAATTAAAAAAGCTATTAAAACAGCACATTAGCATGAAATGTAATATTAAGTATTAAACTCGTGTGGATTATTTCCTTTGGTTGACTGTACTATAAAAAGAATAATTTATATTTATAATATTATTTATAGCAATGAATTTATAGTAAAAAAGGGGTGATGCAATCGCTCAGAAAAACGAAAAGAGTTATGCACGGCAGGGAAGAGGGGTTTTTTTTGTTTTGGGTGAAACAAAGGGAAATCTTTCCCCCTTTTATTCTATCGAACGAAATTGGTGCATTATTTAACCATTAATTTCTTATTTTTAATATGCATCTTTAAAAGGTTTAATAATATTTATTCTTTCTTTATTAAATTGCTAAGTTATATTGTTTCAGTAATAGAAGTTTTTTTAATTCTTATTATATTACTTATTTCTATGCTTATATATAGAAAATAAATAAAGTAAGCACATATTGGATTTCGCCACAATAGTATTCCTTCTCCCTCCCCAATCTCGTGTGAGTTCGCCCTCTATGGACTAGTAAAAGGACCCTCTAAGTTTGAATCAGTTTTTATAGGAAAAAAAATTGTCGGGGGGGAGGGTTGGAGAGGGGGCTATTAAATAACTCCAAAACGGCTTATCACAGCCAAACAATTCATTTACAAAAAAATAAATAAATTCGCCTTAATGAGAGGAGTCCGTACATGTCGAGTTTATTCAGTTCGGTTCGCTGGTTTGAACGCTACAGCCATTTTTTAATTTTTAGAAAATATTAATATCTCTAAAAAGGCTTACCCAATTGAATTAATATACGCTAAGGCACAATTTAACCCTATGTTACCGACCGGGTACACTTGTACTTGAAAGCACCTTTAAGCTAAGAATTTTAGACTTCGTAGATGATTATCCAGCATGAATTCCATACATCTTGTAACTCATTGAGTCCTTCCATGTGGCTCATAGTTCTGAAAAACAGTCTTCATATTTTTCAAGCAAAAAATTCTTAAACATTTCTTATGCATTGTTTAGCAAAACGGGTACAGATGTACCGGGACTTGTTTATGATTGAAAATGCAGGGTTTTTTTTTTTTTTAGCAAAACACAGATTTATTTTATAAAAATTTTAAAAAGTAGCAAAAGAGTAGTACAGAATTTGTGAAACCAAAATGGTTTACTGGTTACTTTGCATGCATGTGTGACATACAGGTCTATTTACAGAATGTGCATCAGGCACAACAGGTTTTACGAGTTTTGCGATCTTTGTGCGCTCCCTACTTGCAAACCACCTCTTTAGTGACGGATAACGCGGAATGTGCATAAGAAATTATACCGAAAATATATGCCTCTAGTGTGTTAACATTTCGTTAAGTTTTATCTTTATTTTCCACAAGTATTAACGAATCTTGAATTAGTATGAGCTTTGGTATACTAAAATACACATATACCCTTTCAATTGCTATGAATAAAATGTTTTTCTTCCATCACTCTTGATTTTATTGGATTGCAAAAAAAGTTCCCATTTTTTGGGTCACCCTGTATGAATGCACCCTTGGGTCTGTACCCCCTATTCCAAAAGCGTTTTCATTTAGGTGAATGATGTTCGGCGTCCTTGCAATCCATTAATTTCAGTGGTTTACACTATTGCAAGGACGCCGAACATCAGTCATCTAAGTGAAAACGCTTTTGGAATAGGGGGTACGTTTATTTATTTATTTACGGATTATACCATTTTTACATAAAGGAAAAGTAGCAGACATTCATAATGAAATAGAGGTAAAATTATTGAAAATATAGTAAGAATCAGTATACAAGTAATGTGAACCTAAAATTAGCAATGCAGCCTAAAGTTGTAAAAAAGTTCTCTTCAGATGTTCTATAGAATCGAAAAAGAAATCGTGATGAGGGGAAACAATATTTCCCACCCTACGAAGACGAGGAATAGGGCCATTCATTTCGTAGTTGGTAGTGAGCACCTGTCGATAAAACAGTTCAAGGGAGCGTGTACGTGAAGGTACTCTAAGCTGGCAGCAACTCAAAAGGTTAGAACAGTCGATGTTGGCAGTAAGAATCTTTTTTAGGAAGATCGCGTCATGGAGTTGTCTTCTTTTGATCAGGGGAATAAGTCCCAGGAAATCCGCAACGGAGTCAATGGGTACCGAAGCATATTCGAACCCAAGTTTAATTCCTGCAATGCGTATAAGTCGATCCTGAATTTTCTGGAGCCGTTGAGAATGTCCAATCTGATGGGGATCCCAGGCTACACTGCAGTATTCGAGAATAGGTCTGACTAGTGCCACAAACAATATTCTTAGGGCGTCCACACTGAGTCCATGTCTGGAAATTCTAATAATAAAACCGAGTGTTCTGGAGGCTTTGCGGCAAATATCGTTGATGTGAGAATCGGGGCTTAGGTTAGAAGACAAGGTTACTCCAAGATCGCGTATGACAGTCTTTCGTGGCAGCAAAGTATTTCCTATGTAGTAATCTGCAGTTATGGGACTAGCAGAGCGGAATAAAGTTACAACTGCACATTTCCCGGCGTTTAGCTTCATTGAATTCTTAGAACACCATTCTACGACCTTCTCTAGACAGTTTTGGATCTTGGTACAATCTGAGATTTTGGATACCGTGCTAAAAATCTTGATGTCATCAGCAAACAATAGGCAACGGACATCGATGCTACTAACAATGTCATTAATAAACACATTTAACAGAAAGGGATCAAGGTGGGAGCTTTGCGGGACGCCTGAATGCATTAAAAACGGGTTTGAAGTAGCCCCGTTAAACTTGACAACGAGACTACGGTTGCTTAAATATGATCGGAACCACTTAAGGAGACTGCCACCAAATCCATATGATTTTAACTTGGCTAAGAGGTGTTCATGACTGATGGAATCAAAAGCTTTAGTAAAGTCCACATATATACTATCAACTTGTAAACCCTTAGAGAACGCAGACAAGATGTAATTTTCGTATACCACAAGATTTGTGGCAGTGGATCTTCCAGAAGTAAACCCGTGTTGTTCTTGGGCAAACAGACACTTTGCGGAAAAATTAATACAGTCAAGCACCAAGGATTCGAATACCTTTCCCAATGCAGATTGAGTTGCTATTAGTCTATAGTTAGAGACATCTGATGAATCTGAACATTTAGGAATGGGCACCACGTAGCTAGACTTTAATGAATCCGGAAAGATGCCTTCTTCCAATAATCTATTGAAAAAAACGGTCAGTTGGGGGGGCAATCAACTTGCAACTAGATTTCAGAACAATGGGGGGAATCAAATCAGGCCCAGTTCCCTTATAAGCATCCAGTGAAGCCAACTTAGCTTCAACCTCCTCGACAGTTACAAAACAAGAAGGTACTGTGATTTGTTTATTGAACAAATATAAAGGAACATCAGACTTAGCATATTGGTAGACTGAAGAGAAAAACTCGGCAAAGAGGTTACAAACGCCTGCAGGAGACGTTTCAGATCGACCATTGAATGTGAAACTATTTTGAGGCACTAAGGCATTACCCATTTCCCTCGCAAAGCTCCAGAATGACCTTAAGTTTAAAGGGATTGTGGAATTAATGTGAGGGATGTAAGAAGAATAACACTGACAGGTCACCTCCTTGCAGATGGAACGTAACCGTTTGAACTCATCATGATCGGCTTTGCTGCCCGATAACTTGTAATTCTTATCTGCTGCCTTTTTCATGAAGACCAGCTGCTTCAGATATCCAGAGAACGAGGAGGGGAAGGTCGACTGTCCGATTTTCTTCGTAGCTGTATGCTGCAACACAACTTCACGAATAGTGTGAAGAAAACTATCAAATGCTTCATTGATGTTGGTGAAATGAAACTGAACTGGCCCCAAAGCATAATGAAGATTTTGTTGGATGTCCGGACGTCCGCCGTTTGCACGATAACTTGAAAACGTATTAATTTTTCAAATTCTGTTTTCAGAAATATGCCATCAAAATCTTAGGTCGGTCGTATCAACTTTTCAGAAATTTTCGTGGGCCCCTTCAAGTCGAAGTCACCTGCTAAAACAGTGACTGTAAAGAATAGCAAGATAATGGCATGTCATATAACAATCGATTTGTCGAGAATGACTATATTGTTACTTTCTGTTCATTTTTAGGCACGCGCACGTGAAATCGCTTTGTCGACGCACCATTGCTCAAGTGTTCATAAATTATATCAATAAGTAGCGGAAGAATGCTGCTAGTTATTGGTTTTATTTTGTCCGTTCGTCCCCTTCATAATTTCTACATTTTT
The DNA here is from genome assembly GCA_023313115.1 of Rhysida immarginata. Taxonomy (NCBI): domain Eukaryota; kingdom Metazoa; phylum Arthropoda; class Chilopoda; order Scolopendromorpha; family Scolopendridae; genus Rhysida; species Rhysida immarginata. The sequence continues at coordinate 1,297,509 of JAHWFO010069717.1, read as the reverse complement.
TGAGGTAGCATATTTAAATTTGGAATGTAGCTTACTATGGGCATGTCCACCTTCACTATTTAGTTTGGTTTGATTGGTGCACTGGGGTCGAATTACGGAGGCGGGAGTCAGATAGGACAAAAGATGTATGTGCTATTTAGGTACACAAGAGAGTGAAATTCATTATACAGATTCCTCTAGGCAAGATCAACAATACTATGTTTATATCCAATTGTTCCAGTGGGATTGGAATTGCGGAGGTGGTAGTCACTTGGTCGTTAGAACTATGGCAACATATGGCATGTGATATGTCATTCCATCTGAAATGATGAGAAAGGGAAGAAAATACGAGGGTTTTTTTACATTTTCTATAACTACGTTCGAGAAAATCAATTTTTTGATTAAAAAACTTGAGGGGGGGGGAGGAAAGTAAAAAGTGCAGATAAAGGGGTAAAAATAGATGACAGCAGGTCTGCTACTTGCCTTACTCTACTCGGGGGGCGGGGGAGTAATTTTTTTGTTAATAAATGTATAAATGTATTTCTGTTTCACTGCTAAAGCTCCTCCTTGGAATGTTTACAAGATTTTATTTAATTTGGTTTTCCGTGTATCCGTGTCAAATCTTGTAATCAATATTAAAACCAACTTCCTGAGAAGCTGAAACTTGAGATACATGCACAGGACCGACGATAATGAATGGTAAAGGAAAAAATGTTCAAATCGGTTCACTGGAACGTGTTCTAGGACACAAATTCATTTCAGTCATCTTTCCACAAGTCGGCAACTTGGTTAACCGCATACTTCGTCCTTTGTTAACCGCATTTCTACCAATAATAAGCTCTAAATTTGGTCGACTTATGATGATGTAACAATGTATAACGTTTCAGTACCGAGGCTTTCTTTCTAGGAGGTGTTGGCCAGGACCTGTCTATCTCGTGGGCTACGGGTGGTGCTATTACAGAAGTTAGTTCAACGTCACAATCTCAGTGCTTCAACAATACATTATTGACGTCATGTTCAGGCCTGGTTGTTTCTAGAAGGCCGTGCTTTGACGCGTCTTGAAGAGATATAATAATAAACATTATAAAAGCGTGGTTTGCTGTAAAATGGCTGATTAAAAATACTACGCAATTGCAAAAGTGCGCGACCAAAATATACATTCTGTGCTTTGATGGAGCATCAATAACATTTTTTTTTCATCTGGACTATAAATTACTATCTGTTCTCTATCAAATTCATTACTTTTTATGGAAAAAGCCGATCGCGTACTTCCCTTGTCTGTTTGGTGATATTTATAAAGTTGTACAATATTCAGCTTTAATTTTTCAAGAAAAAATGAATTAAAACGCAATTGTAAACAAAGATTGTTCAAAAGCTGCTTGTCAGTTGTAACCTATATAAAAGCTGCTAATTGAATAAACTAAATACATCACAGGATTAATTTTAAAATTTACGAGAGCCGTTTTATAATTCATGGCAACTTTTTAAATTATTTCTAAACACGTGATAACACTACCCACTGTGTATATATATTCGAAAGCCTGTCCTAGCTAATTATAAATACCGTCACCAGATGTGTTCTGGGTAAAGGAGACAGCGTCAGGAGAGGAACAAAAAAACAAGTAATTATTGCTTAATCAGAAAATATATAAAGGCCAAAAAAATAACAGAAGTGAACATACGAATAAGTACTACGTAAGGGGAAGTAAAGTCACCTAATACCCTTTAAAGTAGCCTCCCAGGTTGCCCAACGGTGTAGAAGGCGATAAATGTGACAGGATAATGCGGGCCATCTCTTGCCGAACCACATCGCTTTTGTATGTTTGCAAAGAGTTTCCCATGCACATGCTTCTTCAATTTAGAGATCTGGTGGTAGTAATTACGAACCGACCGCGTATTTTTCCATTTGCAATTCTTATAAAAAGGCAAAAACGTCTTTTGATTAAGTTTAAATAAAACACTTCATAAACTTGCACTTTCTTTTATGTAGCTTAGGATTGCTTTTAAAGACTACCTGAAACTATGTTCTCTTAAAAATCCACATCTTGTATATTTACTAGAAAAATTTGGTCGATTTGGATTGGGATTTCATAATAAAATCGGCAAGCAGAATTTTCGATTTTAGATATGGCTTATCTTAGGGGATAATTTACAGATGGAATGGTCCAGTGCTGATGAATTTTATTGCGTAATTTCTACGTAGCTTTACTTTGGATATCAGTCGTATTTTTGCTACTTGCTAATAATACTGGGCAACAAAATTTCAAAAAGTTCATGCTTCCGAGATGAAAATAGTAATTTCTTAATGAATTCAATGTGCTAAACACGAATATGACTAAGAAAAAGCTGAATTGGTTACGGTTTCCTAATAATGTGTACTTGAATACAGGTCCATTCTTATCGATGTCTTTTACCAATTTTTTACAAGGCCGAGCTTGATGTGTTAAAGGAGGAATGATGATTTTCTATGGTTCTGCCAATGGTGGGTGCTGTACATTCGTTTCTCCAGACTTAAAAAATGCTCTCGGAAGCCAGTCTTTTTTGATGTACCTCAAATCGATTGCTCTGCTGCAATCCCATCATCAGATCATACTCTACCTTTAGGTCAGCACAGCCATACTTGCTGCAATTAATCAATAGCACCTACTATACAACGAACAATACGTCAATATATCTGCAACGAGAGCCAATCAACTTTCTTCAACGTAATATTAGTGTTTAGCACGTTAAATTCATTCCGTGCTGGGTACTCTCACCTAAGAAGCAATTTCATTGTTCCCCTATGTAATTAGTAATTTAGTTTTGACCAATCAGCATATGGCCTATATTATCGTTCACCCTAATTCACAAATTTTATTTCACTGAAATCGGCTTAGAAAATGATGATTCTAGAGGATATATTGAAATTTTGCAAAAAAAAAAAAAAAAAAAAATCATCTGTGCGTGTATACGAATGCGACCAATATTGTGCATCTAAGTACCCCGAAAGGGCAAACAGCAGAACCAAAGGAAATTAATACCCTCTTAGGGATCTCATTAAACTCTTCCGTGATGTGCAAGGTTATTACAAATTATTGACCCAATTTCATAAATTCACTGTAGGTTTATTGTCACAAAACTTCTAAGACGTATGGAAAAACTCAAAAAGGTTTTTTATTGTTGCAGGTTTGCTTCTGATTTATGCCACGAGAGCACAGCAGTGAGCTGTTCAGTTGTGATTGACATTTATATCAGTCTCTAACCCCTTGCGATTTTTTGTATGTGAAAGTTGAATGTTTACGCCTCCTCTACCAACAAACCTACCAGAACTGAAACCTCGCATCAACAGTGCTTTTCAAAAGATTGATAGGGGCATGCTTCACAAGGTGTTAGAAAATGATATTATCTAAGATTTAACACTGTTGCTACCAATTCCACTTTAATATTTTTGAATTCCTCTTCAATGACCTCGCAGAGATGTTGTGAATATTTGTACACTCTAGTCAGATCCACAATAAAGCCTACTCGAAAATGATCGCGAAAACCCAATCAGCATTTTTAGACCTCACATCGATGGCACTCGTTTCATCGTCTGCTGCAACGTCAGGCCCTCACGTGGTTAAAATTTGATAATGCAAAATTGGACCTAGTTGTATGCCAGAAGAATTAATTTTAAATCATAGTGGGAGGCCTGTGCGAATGTACCATTCCACTATTTCAATTTATTTTAATTCATTTACATCGTTGGATAGAATAAATTCAAAATTTCCCTATTTTGCCCGAAGGAATAGGTTAAAGGCCCGTTTCCTTTTCCATTATAGAAATATGAAATTGATTTTCTAACATTTATAATGAATTTAGAAATTGAATTTTTGCTCTTGCATTCTTTTATAAAATCTGTGAGGGTGTAACTGTCTCTTTGATGCCTGTATATTTTTTTAGATTTTATTCCTGTTTTTTTGCTGAATTAAAATTCGTATAATTTTTCTAAGCATAAAAAAATGCAAAAAAGAAATATTTTTATTAAAATTGAAAACCATTGTATCTAAAGAAATTCTGATATAGTATAAAATATTATTAATAAAAATGAACAAATCGTTCTCGATTTAATAACGAAAAGCTGTAATAAGGTGAACAATGTTCGTTGCTCTTTTTACATTCTAAAAATCATCAAAACCAAAGGATATTTCACAATGGATATTACTCAAAACGACTTTCCACACTACCCGTTGAAATCACTCCTTCATGAAGGCCATGATGATAGACCTGTTGAAAGCATGTTCTCATTATATAGATTAATTTAAATCAATTGAAGGATTCTCATTGAAGGGGCTTGAGGAGAAATAACGTGTTTCTTAAATCTGAGATACTGTAAATTTATGAAAGCAATGCCTGCTAACCTGCCTACACCGGTCATAATTTTTCAATTAACTTTCAGACCATCACCTGAAGAAAATTAAAATTTCATGAGTAGTTGAATTTGTAATACACATACATAACATATCAAGAAATATACGGGTATGACGATTAATCATTTTTCTCCCCGTTTTCTGATATTTATGTTACTAAAATTCAGTGCAAGCAAAATAAATATATTTTTTCAACTTTGCTGTTCTACTCGTTATACTAAAGATTTCGATATACGTAAGAAAAAAATTAAAGACTTAAAAAAGCCTTAACCAGAAGATTTATCTTGGATGGATTAGACTATGTTTTTCCAAACTGTTTTTTGCAAACTATTTGCAAATTGGAAGCTCAAGAATCGTAAATAAGAACACATTAGGATACGTAAATACTTCTAGTCTTAAAACGTTTTAGCGTTATAAAAAACAAGTGTCTGTGTTTCTATTGACGTGTAAAATTCAAGTAATTCAATAAAAGGTATCTATAATTCTACTTTTATATATGTTTTTTTAAAGAACCATTTAAATCATATTATGTTCACTATAAACGAAGGTGTGATATAGAGAAACCATTTACTTTAGAAATATCACTGTAGATAAGAATATCACATCTGAAATGTAAATGTTATTATTCGAAGAAAGCAGCAGAACTATATTAAATTACATAAATATATACAGTTATTTCTTGTAGAAGGGCGTGGGAATCATTTGTCGGCGAGCGGGCCTCTGTAATAATATAATTAGCTCAGTTTAAAAAATATATAAACATCACATACGTAATATCAGAAGTTGTTTTAGAAATTGAAAATTGCATTCTGTCAGGAAAAGAAGCTTAAAAGATTGTCTTTAACATGCTTTCTAATGAGATAAATCCACCCTTCGAAGTATGGCTTTTGTGTTTGTTCGTTTTTTTTTTAATTTCAGATTATTTAAAAGCGCTGTTCAGGCTATTTGTTTAAAAGTTTTCATACACTGCTTTTGAAGTATTCATCCATTTCTCATATAAAATGGCGTATAGTGCACGAGTGGAAATTAACCAAATTTGTCTGGCGCGCAACCGACACTCAATTTCAAATATGTTCATTGGGATCGAGGTCAGGCTGTGGTTCTTCCACTTTCATGTCTAAGGTCCTTGCTTTGTGAGTAGGTGCACTGATGTGCTAAAACAAGAAAAGAACTTTTCCAAACTGATGCCACGGACTTGGGAGCGCAAAATTCTTTGAAATAAATTTAGGACTTTCAAGTTCAAATCACGGACAAAGAGTCCGAATCTATAACAGGAAAAAACAGCCTTAAATCATCATGCTACCATCTCCAATTTTTGCTAACGGTTCAATACTCTCCGACAATTATCGTTCACAAGTCATCCGTTTGGTCCAGATCGTGACTCATCATTCCATAGAAGTCTCTTCCATTGATGAACAAAGCCGTATTGGCTCTTGTGTCGCTTCTCCAGTAGTAAATCTCGGTTGATAATTGTGTTTACCATTTACACAAAAGTCCTTACCTTCTGTGCAATGGCCCGTTCTATTGCTGGATTAGATCCAGTTACGAGAGCCCGAACTTTCCGGATAACTTCAGGAGTACTGCCAGTGGATAGTCTCGGATTGGCCTGCTTTTTTCCTTCAGGAATGGCGCCGCTTCCGATTTTGCCAATGTTATTTAGTACACTTAATATCCCTTTCTTGGAAACTACGAAGCCTCGCTTCTTGAATGATTTCGCAATTTCGGAATAGCTGAATTTGATGTCGGAAAAGGCTGTTTTGTAGCCCTTCCAATATCTGTCAGTTTTCGGTGGTATAACTCTACGTGATAGCTTACGTGAAATGAACGCCCGCGCCACATTGAAACATGCAAATTGTTACCATAGATCCCTAACAACCCTCTGTATGATGACACAGATCGAAAATCTGTTGTGGTAATACGCTAATTGCGACTATACCTCAGGGAGCATAATTAAGAGAAGATTGCGTTAATTGCCATGTATGGTGCTGATCGTTCATTTGCCCCATCGTAAACAACTCCAAGGCTCTGAAGCGAGTTTCAGGCACTTTGCTGCAACAATACTCCACTTAAATAAAAACAGCTTGTTCCTTCCGGACAATAGGAACACTCACACCCACCTGAAAATATCCCTCCGTCCATATCATCTGCTGCTATCGATAGATATGCACTTGGACAACTCATAAGTCAAATTCGAAAGGCAGTGAAAACACTATGGAAATATTTATTTTCTCTTGGTTGTGATGAGAAAGTATTTTCCAAAACACTTTTATTCATCTTAGGAGCATTTAATCTACATTGGAATGAACATTTGTAGTTAAAGAACTATCAGCAAATATTGCTTTTATATTTTTAATTGGTAGTTTTTTTTACATTATTGTTATTAATAAATTCCATTCATTTAAGAATTATATACAATAACTAATCAGAGGGTGCGAAAAATAGCATTTAAAATATAATAAAATCCTCTGGCTTTCACTTCCCACAGCCTCGTTGTTATTTTATCAACGTTTGCTTATATTCGAGCAAATCGTACGAGCTATTGACTTATTCAGGTTTTAAAGAGAGAGTGGGCGTTCCAATTTATTTCACTTCTTTACTGTTGCTCTTTATTACTCCAACTTTCTCTTCTGTCGTTAAGACTTTTCTTTACCCCTTTATTTGCAGAAGCAATGGTGTCACTTTTTTTTTTTTTTTTTTTTTTTTTGCACGCTTGCACGATTCCTACCGCAAATAGCAAACAAAACGCTGAGACGGATGAACGGAGGGTGCGTATTCCTCTGCGCATGCGTTTATTTTCTAACCCCCTCCTCTTCAACCCCAAATCGTTAGCCAACTTAGACCAAAGTAGTTGGCGCTTGCCATACAGAGACAGTGAGCTCAACGCCAACGACGAAGTGTTCCCTAATGATTAAATTGCAGTGTGGGGCATACGCCAAGTGAAGCGTATAAATAATTTTCATAAGCCCTTTGCTGATATCAGTACAGGTGAAGGCTAAAATCAATTAAAATTTCACTGAAATCAGTATACTGGATGTAAGCGTTTTTGCTGACTTTTATATTTACTTATTAAACTAATGATATGGTAAAGCAAATGCTGAGAAATCAGGTTCGTTAAAGATAGAAATATATTTGTGAATATCAATTTTCTTTATTAAATCAATTATAAAACTCAAATTTTAATACAGACAATAAAAAAACTAAATGGTCTCAGCAACACATTTAGAGAGACATTAAAAATTGATAATAACTATTTTCATTAAAATTACGCACACACACACTTATTGTAATAGATGTACGATTTGTGGTAAAATACTTAAGTAAAAAAAAACAAAAAAAAACGGAACAAAGGAATTATCAATAGTCCTTTAGTATTTAATTTTATTTATAAAATTTATAGAGAATCTAGAGAGTCCTTTTCACAAAAATTTGAATACAGACACAGGGTGATTCGTAATTTGAATACCTTGGAAACTCTGATATCAGCGGATAGAGAATCTCTCAAAGTATGTATTCGTAACAGCTACAAGAGGGCATGGGAAGTTCATACCCACCAATAAAAAAAAAATTAGTTCAAAAGGTCACCACCAGCATGGAATGGCGCTCTATGCAATATTCGTACATGTATACGAAATTAGACACGAAGACACAGGTTAACAAGTCTTTAATCGTTACTAAAATTAGTTACATGCTGAATGTGGCCTGCACAATTTACTGAAAGCAGGTTACACCGGATTACTATGTAATTACTGTGTATTACTAAAATCCAAGTTCTGTCTGTCTGTCCCTTTGTAGATTCGGCCCCTGTAAGTGTTACACCGAAACCACATTTTTTGTGGATACTTCTGATTGCGTAGGGGGCGCTACGGGATTTTCATTCCAATTTCGGGTTTTTTTCCATAATTTTTATTTTTAATAAATTCATTTTTCCTATATCTCTATGGAGTTTTGTTTACGTGGAGCAGTTTGCGACGTCATAGTTTGTTTTGCGTCATAGTTTGTCTTTCTCGTTGGCTACGTTGTTTTGCCAATTTGATTATTTCTGTTGGTTGTTGCACAAAAACAACTGTTTCAACAATTGGAGTTTTTAGGCAACAAAGAGAGAGAGAGAGAGAGAGAGAGAGAGAGAGAGAGAGAGAGAGAGAGAGAGAAAAACGCAAACACAAGAGCTCAAAAAACAAAAATTCTAAAAATCAGAAATGTTTCGCAAAAAAGGCATTCGATAAAGTTTCGTTTATTTTAATTTATAGACCTTCTTGAAAAAAATTCCCTGCTTTAAAACGGAGCTTAACTCGTTGTTTTCTAAAATTGAGTTTATGACCGTCCAAGATGGATTCACTTCTCAGCGTTGTTGATTTAGAATAAATGCTAATTGAAATTTTTTTAAACTCCCAAACTGACAAGAGGAGGCCACAACGTCCGTCCTATCGATTTCGATCGGCTTTAGCATATAGATGGGGGCCGTCGAAAAGTAACTCGTGTAAAGGGTTTAGTGCACTATACCTTCGCTTATAAAATAAACGAGATCAAAGATCATTACGCCGGATCGGTTTTAGACATAGGGGAATCGATAGATTGCTATTAAAAATGCATATTCTTAATATATACTACATCGGGTTCATAACGAGTTACTTCCATGTCCCCCAATCTGTATTTTAAAGCCCATCGAAATCGGTGTGATGAGGTGCTTCAAATGATATACTGTATTTTCGTGGCCATTTCATTTTCACTCAACAATCGTTCTTCAATTATTGTATTTGTTTGGACTGCAATATTCTAGATTTAATTGTTAAATATTTATATTAACAGATATTTAATAATATTTATTAGACAAATAAGATAAATAAAATTTTGTAACATTTTTAGGGTTGGAAACCAATTTCCAAACCAATAGTACAGTGCATATTAGCATTGCTCAGGAGATATACAGTGAATCTGACACAGTCCCAAAGCTAACTGAAAATTCATTCATAAAAACTTACAATGTGCGGCCACTTTATTAGGGACACCTATCTAGTAGCGTGTTGAACCTTCATTAGCCCTCAAAACCGCCTTATACGTTTGGGCATGGATTCAACGATATGCTAAAAACGTTCAGCAGGAATGCTGGCCCATGCAGACATGAGAAAATTACGCAATTCCCGGAGATTTGATGGAGGTGTAGGCAAGGCGCGAACGCTCCTATTCAGCTCTTCCCAAAGATATTCAACGGAGTTGAGATCTGGGAACTGAGCCGGCCACTGCATCAAGGAGAACTCACTGTCGTGTTCCTGGAATCAATCCATAATTATTCTGGTCCTTTGTAATGGTGCATTATTCTGCTAGAAGGAGCCATCTGCATGCGGATAAACTGTACTTCATGGCAAGAAAACATTACTGACACAATTTCTCTGCCTCCACCACCTTGCAAAGTCTGTACCAGATCATGGCAGGAATCTAGATTGTTCTGACCTGGCAAGTTTTTTCCAGTCCTCAATAGTCCAATCCTTGTGCTGATGTGGCCCTATCTTGTTCTTCTCTGACAGCAATGATACCCGAGATGGTCTTCGTCTTTGGTAACCTATTCGAACCGAGGTGAAACTAGTTGTCTGGTCTGATATTGTTTTCTGGCTATCTGAGTTGTAATAAGCAGTGACTTGTGCGATTGTTGCCTTTCTATTTTAGCGCATAAATCTTAACATTCTCCTCTGGCCTCTTTTATCAACAAGGGTTTTCCGTCCACAGGATGGCTATATGTTTTTTGTTCCTTGACCCACTCTCCATAAATCCTTGAAACTGTGGTACGTGAAAAGTTCAGGAGAGTCGCCATTTCTGAAATGCTCACTCCAGTCCGTCTTGCACCTACCACATGCCATGCTGAATGTCAATCAGATCACTGGTTTTCCCCATTTCTGCTATGGTTTCACGCTTAACTAACAGTAGAAAAATTGCTTCAGGATATTTATGCCGTGATTTGTGATCATGTGCCATGCAAATTAGCCAATAACTCAATTTGTGTTACTTTAACGACCAACTCAAATGTTGACTGGTGAGAAAAAGGGATCATCCACAGCGGAGGTATATGTTTGCATTGCGCAACCGAGACCTGCGGGCATATCAATTCTTCGTGATCAATAGATATTACTATAACAAAGTGTAAGACCCTCACAAAACAATGGGTAAATACTGATAAAATGTTCAGAATAGCAGCAATTCGCTTATGTACAAGGAAATCATCCGAATCTGTATCTCATAGTTTCACAGCAAATTGAAATATTTTATGCAATTGAAATTATACCATTTGCAAAATAGAAATCACAATATTTTGTTTCTTTCAAAATGAATCGCGAAAACGAAAATAAGTGAGCATACATAGCCATATAAAGACTCAATTGTTACCCCATTGTGCTCATTACTACACCCGTTGGCACTTGACGGAATTTCTTTCCTCCACCACTCAATAATACCCACATGAAAGCGATGGAACTACTTCCTGCGAAGGATCAGCAACCGAGAATACGAATATGCGTTGGTGAGGGCGGTGGGGGGGGGGGGGGGAAGTGTCGCGGTGCTTTCTAATTTTAAATAAAATAAATATTCATGGATGCTTAACTCATCTTAAAAATTATTTCGAGACGAATATTTATACAGCAAAATTAAGGTTTTGTGTTTAATAACACTGCTGTAATTGCAATTCTTTGGGGACCGCCGTTAACGATTTTGCTTTCACCTTTCCGCCATGTTTTTTTCTTTTCACTTCCGCCACCGCGCAACGCCATCGCTTCCCAGGCATCCTTGCGCACAAACAAAGAAATTCTTTTATAGGTTCGGATGGTTCCCTTGTTAGATCAAAATCTCCGTATTAAAGCCAAAATTTCGCCGAAACGAATTTGTTCTATTCTCCAATATTAGGTTGTGGCGATATTTTTCCTTCTCCTGACAACCACAGGTTGATGAAAGAATATGCAGTTTTAAATTCTAGAAGTGTTTGGAAAAATCTCATAATTTTTTAAAAAGATAATTTTTTTGTGGCAATATATACGTTTACTCATATTTTCAAAAAGATGGAGCAGAGATATTTATTTCAAACACTCTGATAAAAATAGAAACACCTTCCGCACATCATTGGATGATTCAAAGTTTTGAAAACTCGCCTAGAAGTTTTATTCAATGTCACCCAACAGCATTTTTTCTTGTTTATGGGAAAATCGTTTTGTGTGCTACTCTTTGCCTAAAGGACTCTTGTTATAGTATGAGTCCTTTTTTCAAGTGCGACGCGAATTCCTTCGTTGGTTCAACACTCAGCTGTCTTGTCACAAGCAAATTTCCGTTACACTCATCTTACGTTAAAATCTCCATTACGTCGAGAATTTTTTCCTTTCGTAAACAAATAATAAAGCGCAAAATACTTTATGTGGCTTTATAATGGAGACTGGAAGATTTAATTGATTCGGTATTTATGTATTACAAAGCTGCTATAATTGACGGATGTAAGAGAGAAGGACGAGACACAAGAACCCTGGAATACAATAAACAATAGATATTTAATAAAAAAATAAAATAAATGAATCAAAAATCAATGAAGCTGCTCTAAGGAATAAAGATTCATTAATTGACTCTTTCAAAAATTTCTCCGTGACACTAACTGTAAGCTCGAATTAAGAAACGGGATCATTGCGGTCACTACAAAGTATTATTATTTATTCATAATAACACACTCCAAAGGAGTGAAAAGGTTGTATAAAAATTGAAAAAACATTTAAAACAAGCAAGTTTCGTTACTATAAAAATTAAAGATCACCATTTTGTCTCACACTGAGATAGTCTGTTTATTAAATTGTAGACAGGAAACATTACAATTAAATGAGCTACATTCAAATCCTTTAGCCTTAAGTTCAATGGAAGATCATTCCACTGAATAATAGAGGTATACAGGAAGTGTCAGCGAGAAAACTGGAGATACGACGCGGAATTTCAATTTTAAAACCACGGGTATGGCGATAAGCATGATCCCTTAAAAAAGCACTCTCGAATGAAGAACGCTGGATGATTACTATTCCTTAAAACAGTTAGCTATTTCTGCTGTTAAAGAGGTCTTACTATAGCGTTTAGCATTGGTATATTCAACTAAGTACAGTAAAAGAGTTATGGAAGTGAATTTAGACAATTTGAACGAAATACGGATCAGTAAATAAATATAAATATATGTATAAATTATTTATATTTTAGTTATTTATTATTTGTTACGAATACATTTTAGACTCTCAATCTCAGCTTGATGTTTTTTTGGTGATGTAGCCAAAGATTAATCAGTCAAATCCTAGTTAATTCGATTTAATCCTAAAACAGTACATGAAATGCCCACGAAATGCATATCCGAATCATTAAAGAATTTCTATGTGGATTGTTATTTCCATTTTTCTTCGTTTTATTGCTATAGTGTCCTTGGTTTTTGGCATACTCTGTTTACCTTAACAATACATAATAGGTTCTAATATTATATCTGGGCGAATATTTTTTTATGTCCACATGTTCAGCCATTAATTTAATTTTAATTTTGAATGCCTCTCGGTTTCATTTTGATATAGAAAAGAAAAAAGAAAAGGTTTCAGGAATCCGAAAGAATAAAATGATCTCATGTTTTATCTAACACAAAAACGGGATAAACTGTTTCGTGACAATAAACTTCAAGGATTTAACAACATTTGGTTGTTGTGTGTATCGCACGAAACTTATTTTCTAATAATAATTTCCCTAATAGTTGGCCGACACGTATTTGAGTGAATAATTCAAACCTCATAAATGTATTTATATGTTGTTTGAATCTAACGTGATATCAAAGTTCAAAAATCATTAAAAATTTTATGAAACGACGTAAAGCGAACGAGGCTAACAATTTTTAGAAAATTATTCATTTAAAACTACTCAACTTTATTTACTCCAATGTTACATGTTCCTATTGGGATAAGTCCCCGAATATTTCATGTTCCTTTTAGGGTCGGAGTTTAAGTTTTGCATTAGTTCCTTTAGTTGCCCAAATTGTCTTATTTGTTGCCTTCGTCCAGGATAATGCAAAATGTAAAATAATTATTTAGGCAAGAACATGAATGTAAATAATGCTAATACGTTGTTGAAACTTATTAACAACTGACATATAACCGAAATAAACAAGGAGTTTGATTGTTATTATCAACTATCAACTATGTTTAATCAGTTAAAATTAAAATCTATAAATAAAAGTGTGAAATTATACGCTGCAAGTGATAAATATGAAAAAAAATTCTGAGTCGGATATAATTTTGACCAATGTAGGAGAAAACTTGTTCAACCTGTTACGTTTTATGTCTATCGGCATTCAGCGTAAGGTCTTCTCATTGCTTGGGGGAAAATAGAAGTCGTCTTTCTTTGCCAGGAGCTCTAATTGTGCTATCGACTCGAAACAATAGTAAGAAACGGGAAAGGAAAAAAATCTATCAATGACTCCCGTTTTCTGTCTGCATAATAAGAAGGGACTGATTGGATGTTACGATGAATCTGCGACCTATTCATAGGCTGTTTGTCTATCTAGCCGGTTAAACGAGGAGAACGTTTAGGTACATTTGCCTCCCACTCGACACCAATGGACTCCTCCTCCGCCACCACTGCCACTGCCGCCGCCGCCGTCATATAAAAGGAGCGCCAACCCGAGAGGAGCGCGTGTTTGAGCCGTTGGTTCAGGTGTCTCTACGTCGCTTCTACACTTCTCTCTTCTGCTCCCCTCTCCCGACTTATACGCGCACTACCGTATACTCTTCGCAGTCTGCTGGGCTACGGGTCGTGTTGGTCTGGTGTTGTTGTAAAAAGGATTAAGTTGGATACTCGGCCAACTCTTCTCGGTCGTTCCCTTCTCACTTTTGGCTCGGAGCGCTTCCCACTTATGTTTTCCCTCAACGATTAGAACATTTGCTGATTCACAAGTAAGTTGCTGATGATTAGTCAGTAAGAACTTCTTCCGATATAAATAAACAAGCATCGCAAGTGGTTTGTAATGAGTGGGAGGAGGGGAAAAAAATTCTTAATGGAATCTCAGCGTTTTTGTTTTTTTTTGTATTCGCGGATTTCTGATTTTATTTCTGTTATTATTATTTTTTGTTAGTACATAATCGTCCCTCCTTTAAGAAAGAGGTTTATGTTGACAATAAATGATGTTTTCTTGGATTTTCTAACTCCTTCATATGATTTATTTCCTGGCATTTTGATTTATTTTTTTAAAGTTTCTTTCATATCGACCTCGTTTCAATTGTCATCGATTATAAGCTATTCGGAAAAAAGAATTTTCTTACTTTTTCCCTTGGTCGATTTTTCAGTTTCTCATCGCCTCTTAATTTTATAACCAACTATTTAAAAAAAATTTTAACTTTTGTTTGTTTTTTTTAACAACATTTCTTTAATATGAAACTAAAAAGCTTTTGGCAATACTTTAACTATTTTATTAAAATGATTGACGATCGTTTCGGCGATCTTTTGCAATTTTCAAAGTCAAATTTGATGATGATAACAATAGAAAATATTAGGGTAAAAATTTTAAATAGTAAGTGAGTTTCATAAGCCAAAAGACTTATTTATTTCATGTATTCCTTTAATATTTATTCATTATTTTTATATTATCATTTGAAATTTATATTCTCATAAAGCGGGTAAAGACAAAATCATAAGAGAATCCTGTCTTAAGCATTCGAATTGCACAACGGATTTAGGATAATCATTTGTTTCAGCAATCCATTCGTTTTTAATAATATCGTTTGTTCATACTTCTGTTAATGATTTTGAAAAGAAACCCCTATATTCTAAGACTGTTGTCATAGTTGTCTTCCTATAGAACAAAATTTAAAAATGTTTACCTTTAAAATCTAAAATACAATGTCATATTAATAGCCTAAATCTTATAGATATGATCCATTGAATTCCGAATCTGCCCGTTAAATTTCATTCATTAAATTTGATTTATTATTAAATAAAGTAAATTTTCATTAAAGAGATTTTGTGATGATGGTAAGGAAAATAATAATAAATTTGCTCCATTAAAAATCTAGAGTAATTTAATAAGGAAACGTTTAGCTTATCTAAGCCATTATAAAGGGAAACAAATTAAATCCTTCTGTTTTATTAAATTATTTAAGAAGATCATGTGAAAAAAATCCAAATTTATCTTTTCTATTCCGAAGGTCTGTACAAATATGGAATATTAAGGTAGGAAGGTTTTTTTTTTAATTTAATAATTTAAATGATACTCTTTTTAATTAAGCCTAAATCTATAAGGATGTCCTATTAGTAAAAGAATAATGCTAAGAAAACGAGAAGAATGCAATCCAGAGAAATGAGAGAGAAAAATGAACTTTTTTGTGGAGGGGAAGAGAAAATGAATGAAATGTATATAAATTGAGATTTTAAAATATTAACGAGCTTTATTTATAACTGAAATATTTTGCTGGATAACTTGAATACCATTATGATGTACGTTTAGAACTTCGAAAATATCTCCTTATTTTATTTCTCCAATACATTTTCAGAAAAAGTTTATTTCATAAAATCAATTGCCTTAAAGTTTTTATGTTTAATTACCTACTCGCATCAGGGAGAAACTCATTTGTAAGTTTAAACAATATTTTGCTAAAGCTAAAATAACTGAAGAAATTTCTCCAAAACTTTTTGAGAACATAATAGCAATTTTCTTAAAAGTGAAGATGCCTTTTAATTGCCTAGTTTAATTTAAAAGCAACTATAAAACAACAACTATAAAGTGGAACAGCCTCCATTAAGTTTTATATTTTTTTTAGGAAAATTAAGAATGTTCTTTCATATAAGCATTATGCTGCAACAGTTCTAAGACTATGGTCTCAGCGAACACATTATGAAGTTAAACGAGAGTGGGGAACTTTTGCATACTTCAAAGTGAAAAAAAAAATGGAAAAAAAATAAGGGCTAATAATTAATTATATTTTAATGCCTATTAAAAGTGAAACCGTTATTTAAAGCTCCTGTAAATAAGTCTTGCCGTATTGGGATTAATTTTTTCAGCCGGAGGCCTTGCCTACTTACTACTCACTACTCCACTTTTACTTTATCTATTTTGGGGTTCCGCCAAGTGGTCTGTGAAAGCAGCACCAGGTGCATCAAATCTGCTTCATCCAATTATCGAAGGAAAACGTGGAATTCATCACTCAAATCCCGGAAAAAATTTTTCCGCCGAAGGAAGAAAAAAAAATATTTTTTTTCTCCATAAAATGTATAAGAAGGAACAACAAGTTTCCGTTTACTGCCACAAGATGGGAGCAGTTATCCAGTTTGTAAATTGTTTACGTTTGAAATGCGGTTAATTAATTAATCAATACCTTTCCAGCTGTTTGAAATCCGTCGAGAGACGCCCAAGTTGACGTTGTGTGTTTACATTGTTGATCAAATTTTATAATATTCTCCTTGGATTGCACAGTTTTCTATTATAGACTTTCACTGGAGGGGGCTACTTGGCTTTTATTTTTTTAAGCCAACACTATTTTAATCGCTAATTAAATTACTTGATTAGGTCTCTCCCGTGGAATTCCAATCGAGTCATTTGAATAATGCAATTTTTCGAAAACATGCTTTACTTTTTAGCAAGCCAAAAAAAAACTTCCTTTCGTTTTGCGAATTCTTAATATGTTGTGAGTATTCCTTGGTCGTTGTAAACATTTCTCTATTTTTAGGCGAACTTTATATAATTTATGTGGTTTATTATTATTGGTACGTAGCATTGCTATAAAAAAATATCAGCATTATCCTTGTATAAATATTTTTAAGTAAAACGCTTTTTTAATGAAATTCTATTTTATCCCTATTTTTTTTATATAGATTAGCTTTGGAAAATATTTTCTTAGAATATAATAGTTTTTCAGTCATGGTCGCTCCCTTAAGGTTAAACTTTTTTCCTTTAACGACGATAAACTCGATATAAACTAAAGAGAAACCGCGGAAATAAAATAGTCTCGCATCGATTACACAAGAAATAGAATTGCGTTTTTTCCCCTTTGCATTCGGTTGATTCAATTTCCAAAGAAATAAAAATGAATTCTATTTCCATTTCTAATCACAACTCGCAACCAGTAAATGATTTGCTTTACATATAAATAAACCCAAATATGTACTATATACATTCTATATTAAAAGAAAAAAAAGAGAATACAAACGCTCTCATACTCTCCAATAATACTCTTTAATACACGTTGTTGACGTTGTTGGGGCTATTTCTTTCTCCCTTCTACCGACCCTTTAGTATTTTTTTATTTTACTTTAGAGACTTTGAACCGTACAGATAGATACTCAGCGTTTATTGCATTCCGTTTGATTTATACCTGCTGTTTTTGCTTCTTCATAGACCCTCAAAAAAGGGTGGCGAGGCGATAGGGAAGGTGAGTCGCTCGGTGCCTCGGGGACTGCCACCGGGAGACGGCTAGTTTACATCGATTATTGGTTTATAAAAATGCTTTCGGATATCAGTAGGAAACACGACGTTGTCTTCGCTAAAAGCCCCGAAATTAACTCTAAAGTTTTTGAAGGGTGGCTTTTATTTTTTTCATTAATGGCAACACTTTTTAAATATTTAGCATTTTCTCGGCAACAGTACTAATCCAAAGCGACGTTTAATTCGGTAAATGACTTGCTGGCCTTCATTTAATAGGTGTCCTTAATTTCATCGTTAATGAAAGCGTGTGAAATGTTTAAAAGTGAATAATTAATGCAATTTTTAACTGATGTCATATGTTTATAGAAGTTTGACAAGAAAAATATTCCATTATGCATCACGCTAAATTTTAATGTTTTGCTAAAACAAGTAAATACAATAATAAAAAAAAAGACGTAACTTTGAAATTAAGTCTGAGTAAATATTGAGACTGTTTTAAATTAATATTTAAAAATAGAATGATCTTATGTATTATTCTAATCTACAAAAAAGTTGGTTCTTTCTTTGTGTGTTCGTTTACGCAAACACGGAAACCAACTACAGATAAGAATTGCCATAAAGTTTCAATTCATGCTCAGAAAGATCATAGGTTATGCTCATCTCTTTAAATAAACCACAAAGTTAGGGGGAAGGCTTTTACAGGTAAAATAGATAGAATAAAGGTTAGCATATGAAATTGTAAAGTTTTATTCTCATGTTGTGTTCTCAAGAGACTACCGTCAATATATTGGTTTTTGGACTTGCGAAAGAATTTAACATGTAATATGCGTTCACGCTAATTTACCATGAACGCATAAATCAGTAAAATCTTCTTCTTGTGTAGACTATAAAAAATATAGCAGAATAATTTTTTTAATTTGCGTATTTGTGTATAAGTTTTAAGACTGTATGTAGATTTAAAAAACAATTATAAGAAAAGGTGATAATGCCCACCCCCATTTTGTTTTTTTATTTAAAAAATTATAATTTCTTTCTACTTAAACCAGGTACTATAGTGCAAAGAGTGTGGTATTTTGTTAGCATGAAGTACCATTTTTTGAAATAAATATCATGCTCAAAATTCTGAATAATCGTGTGTTTTTAGTGAGTCCAAATAGATTAGATAAGCTGAAGTGCAGGTATTACAGCACCCCTGAAGGTTTTTTAAATAGATGGGAAAATAATTTTACTAAACTCAAGAAAAAAAATCAACACATTCACTTGTCAAAACACTGAAATTGATAATATTTTCTATTATTGCACTGGGCAATAAAATTTCAAAATAGTTCATGCTTCCGAAATTCCGAAACATCTCTTAATGAATTCAACGTGCTGAACACGAATATGATAAGAAAAGGCTGAATTGGCTACGGTTTCTTAGTAATATGCACTTGAATGCAGATACTTGAATGTTGGTCCATTCTTACCCATGACTTTTACTAAGTTTTTTTTACAAGGACGAGTTGATGTGTTAAAAGAGGAATGATGATTTTTTTGTGTGGATCTGCCAATGGTGTACAGGATTAAAAGATGCTCTCGGAGGCCAATCTTTCTTGATGTAATGCAAATCGATTGCCTTGCTGTCCCACAGACAAAGAAACAGTAGTAGTTTAACACATCAACTCGGCCTTTAAATATTCCTGCTGCAATGCCATCAACAGAGACACTACCTTCAAGTTAGCACAGATCTGCTAGTCATACATGCTGTAGATAATCCTCTCCAATAACACCTATACAACGGACAATACCTCAATACGTAGGGAAAGAAAGCCAATCGAACTTTATCAATGTGATATTCGTGTACTTTCACCTAAGAAGCAATTTCATTGTGCCCAGTGTTATCTAACAATGAAATTTAGACGAGTTTTCTTAACTGAAATAAACATAATACTATTTCTCCCAGCCGGCCAGGTGGCCGAGAGGGCTAGGGCGTAGGCTTTCTAGTTCTCGAGTCTGCCTGGTCGTGGGTTCGAATCCCGCCATGGGCATGGATGTTTGTGTTTGTCCCGGGCTGAGTACAGATATAACTTGTGTAAAAGGCGCAAAATGACATTAATAGTCGACGCCAAAAATTCTAATAAACCAACCAAACCTATTTCTCCCATAAAAAAACTAAAAATTAACAAATCAAAATGATTACAGTTTATTTCTTACAGAAGGACACCCTGCATTTGCACTGTCTTATGTAACGGCAGAAATTATAGATATAAAATATCCTTCTGGTCCGGCTCAATCAGTTGGAGCTCACATTTGCCATCTTTGGCATTGTACTCATTCTTCACTCCGGCTATCGTTTTCTTTTACATCATCGCAAAAGATGTAATTAGCGTCCATGTTTTCAGGTATTCTGTTCAGGTTAAGGGCATCTTCCGATTCGGAATCAATATCTATAATTTCCACCTTTTCTTCTTCATTACTTCTGGTCGTAGGTGTAGCCGCTCTCTGGGCTCTGGAGAATACAGACATTTTGTTACAGGACAATTTTGAGCTCCTGCAACTTGTAGTGACAGAGACTGCTCGTTCCGAAAATTTTGCGAGGCTCTACATTGAGCACGTGGTTAAATTCCAAACACATTTTCATATTTTTGCTGAAATCGAAAGGATATGATATTCGCTTCGCTTTGTTTATAATAAATGAATGAATAGTTCCTCACTTAATTTCAAACTCAAATGAAAAATGAAATTCCAATTAATAATCATTTAAATTGTAAGCTTCTAAATTGTTTAAATTATTTAAAATTCGCCTTTTTGATTGTATACTTGATGTTGGAAAAATAATATTTTCATTGTTTTAACAAAAAAACAACATGATTTTAGGATTTCTTATTTTTAGGACGAGCGACATTTTTTTAAATAGGCTAATGGTAGATTGAAATGATCTTACATTCGCGTTTTTTATGTTAAATTATGCAAGGTTTTACTATACAAATTTAAAATTAAATTTTTTGATGCATTCTTTTAAATTTAAACTGTGAACCTTGCAAATTCTTCGAAACGAGCTGTCTCTATCGAGCTGTAACGAAATATCGGTATCTCGGGCTCTGATACAGCTGCTTCTCCCTCGTACACTCCTCTACTACGGGAAGCATGACCTCGGTTATACGACTGCATTCGCCACCTAATAAAATGATGAAATTAAAATGTTGATTAAAAACCATTTATCTCATATTCTAACACAACAGAATGTAGAATAAAAGAAAAGCACTGGGCGAGGTCAAAAATCGCTAACACCAAGTTGAGTTAGTGAAGAAAACCATTATTGCTATGATAATCGACAATGCGTTAACAATCGAGCAATAATCATTGCTTCACCAATCCAACTCGATGGTTGCATTTTTGACCTCGCCCACTGAGTCTGACAAAAGACGATAAGAAAGGTCTGACCGTAACCATTGAGAGAGAAGGTCTCCGCAATGAAACGTAATATATTGTTACATCATCATAGGTAGGGCATTGTTATTCGTATTTCTACCAATAATAAGCCCTAAATTTCTATGGGTAGTTACGGTCTGACAAACAACAAAAATAGGATCTAAGGAAAAAAACTAACGTGAGTTTACCTTCAATATGTCAAAGACGGAACATTGTCAGTTATATTATATTTCAACCACAGTCTCTTTTTATACATTTCTATAAATATTAAAACAAAAACCTTTCGACAATAAAAAATTTCATTACTCTCGTGCGTTGACAGTACTGCTTTACTGACAGATGAGTCAACAGGAAGCGATATCTATACCTTGAATTTTGCAATTAGTTATTACTTTATTTCCGAAATGGCATTTATTTTTGATTTATTTGGCTGGGAGGCCAGTTTATTAGCAGGGGGGCACGATACCACCTTTCCTCTATTAAGTCTTAATGTGAATTTCTTTATAAAAATTTAAAATAAATAACAATTTCGAGATCTCATTTAATAACTGTTGCTTTGCCCGACAATGACTACTTTATCCTTTATCGAAGTCGGAAACTAAGGAATATTCCTAATTATTTAATGTATTTCATTTAATAGTGTTATGATTATAACGGTAGTGGTTTTCGTATGATCTTTGCTGTTTATATCCACATACAAATTTTCAAATAGAATTGAAGAAACATATTGAAAAATTGGCGTAATAACTTTTCTTGGTCTTTTTCCTTTAATTTGGTTGTATAGGAAGGAAAAACCTCTTACCATTTTAGTTATGGTCAGTCTCAATAATGCAATTGCCTTTGGTATTCATATCCACCGTTTTATATTTCGCATGTTTTTATTGATGATTGACCAAGAGGGGAATTGATCCGTTTCAACAAAATGCGGAACCAAAATTTACTAAATCAAAACTGGTATACTGTTCGTGTTATTTCGTCGTTTTCAAACTCGACATAAATTTTGTTTTGAGCAAGTAATGGCGTTTACGTCTTCTTTAAAGTAGTATAGCATGATTGATCGAAACCCACTTCAGAAGACTCCATGTCTTCCTTTCACCGCGATTCAATTAAGAATGAATTATTCAATCAAAATAAGAAAACTTACCCCTTAATAATGTGTCATTTCCAACATTAATTATTATGTTAATGAGAATTTTGCATGCTCATAAAAAAACATTTAAATTAGTGTACTCAAAAAAAAAACAAAACCGAAGAAACTTGCCCAACATATTATGCAGCAGAATGGAGCGACTTTAGGTTAAAAGAGGCTCTGCTTTCATCTTTTTTTCATGCCCTTTTATAGAATTCAAAAAATTTTATTCAGGTTTTTGGTGTCTTTATCATTCTTGCTTGGTTTTTTTTTCATTCCTTGAACTTACGACCGTTTGTTTGCTGCGATTTTAAAATTTATACCAATGGATTAAGAGATTACATTTTTTATTGCTGAATTGTTTTGATTCACCTTGATTTATTCGTCTACTTTGTCGAAATTTAAAACACAAGTTCATTGACGATAAGTTCAAGTATATATAATAAATTTTTCATCCTTTGTAATCATTAAATTTCTCGAAGTTTATTTTTTTTCTTAAATTAAAAGTGAGGTTATTTCACAATTAAATTTTTTTATGGTTCACAAACTTAAATGAACGTTAGTAGTTAAATCAAACTCAAAAACAAGCAGGCTACTAAAATTATATCATATTACGCGGACATAAGTTTTTATTTTATACAGAAGTTAGATTTTAGGTGTTTCACGATTTAGTCAAGTTAACACTGCCAGAAAAGAAAAAAATACAACTCTTTTCTTTATGGAAAAGGGGCAAAAACATTTATTCTCCTATATAGTAGTAATGTTAAACGCTAATTCATAAATACAACCGAAATCTTTTTTAAACTTATATAAATTTTTGACAGTTAGTTTCTTCTTAGAATGATATAAATTTGCTTTTATATTTCCTATTGCTTAGTTTTTATTTATATGTAAATTCCAACTTTACATCTAGCTAGTATACATTAAGAAAACATACAATGTTGACATAAAAACAGCGTCCTCTTGAAAGGACGAAAATCCTTTTAAGGTTTCTCAAAAAAATCCTTTTCAATTTTTTTTCTTTGCTTTGAATTTTGCTCTTAATAGCTTTCTTTCCTCTTTAAAAATGTAATGGCTTTTTTTTCCTCCCCGAATGACAATTTAAATCTTTTTTTATGATACATACAGGTCGCTAGCTTAAATGAACATTAATAGGTATATCAAGCTCAAAACATTAGAAATGAAATCTGCTTTTGGTAGATCAATAATTTTTGGATTATATGAAACATTTTCTGGCCACATAGAATGTTTATTAAAACTCTATTTTATTTTTTTTATTATTAATTTTTTTATTATTTGGTTTTGAACCAAAATCATGCATTATAGGGTATCAAAATAAATAATTGAATAAAAGATTATAAATAAACTCAAAACGAAATTCTACATATCTCCACGACCTACACGCAATGATTATTTTTTTGATCTTTAAAGGCATATCATGAAATTCTATTGAAAAAATAGAAAGCTCTGGAATAAAGGGTGATTTTAATATGGTTAATTAGTTCACAGGAAGAAATGGAGCCAGACACTGTGGACACGGAACGACAATAATAGCAAAAAACCACTAATCCACTAACCAACAAACTTTTATTCGAAGCCAAGCTGCCTTCTTCAGCGTATACAAGGACTTGATCTGTACAGAGAATTCTGTTCAGATGAAGTAGAAGAATTACAGAGTCATATTTATAGTGAGACAAAAGTAGATATAATTCAATTACAGAATAAGTAAATAGCAGATAAAGCCCAATTGGTCAGTCCAATCCAGGTTCGTTGCTTGTGGCTCCTGTGTTCATTCCATTGGTCAGTTTGGGAAGATGAAGGAGTTTTGCTACTTCCTTCAGTTGTGTCATGTCCAAAAGGCCTGCGTCACTGTTCAATAATCTGGCAGGGTCTTCGCCGGTGATGGCATGTGACTCCAAGAAGTTTTATAACCTCAGGTTACTTGTGCTGTATATGATTTCAAAATGAATTAGCAAAACTTTATGTGCTGAATATCTACTTTTGTCTCACTATAAATATGACTCTGTAATTCTTCTACTTCATCTGAACAGAACTCTCTGTACAGAACAAATTCTTTTATACGCTGACGAAGGCAGCTTGGCTGCCGAAATGCGCATTCGTTCGAATAAAAGTTTGATGTGGATTAGTGGTTTCTTGCTATTCTTGTCGTTAATTAGTTCAACAAAAACACTTCAATATGGAATTCCACAAGGTTCTCTTTAAATCCTGTAAAGTTTAACATTTTCATGAGTAATCTACCTGATAATGTAAAACACTCAGAACTATTTATCTATACAGAAGACGTTGCCAAACTAAATCGACACAAAGATAAAAAATAACTTTAGAAAATACTCATCAAATCCTATTGGACATTCTAGAGTGGACTAACAATAAAAATCTAAAATAAAACCTTGTAAACATTCCAAGAATAAGCTATAGCTATGACGTAGAAGTAATATTAAATTGGAGAATTTAAAGTCTAGCAAAAGTTACTAATAACCAACGGAAATTCATTTAATTCTTGACGGCTTTTTATTGCTCAACGCTGTATAATTATTGAGTGATTGAGTTATTAAGCCTCGACAAAGCGATTTCACGTGCGCGTGCCCATGTCAATAATGCTTAAAAGATAAACAGAAAGTAACAGTGTATTCATTCTTGACGAATCAATTGTTATATGACATGTTATTATCTTGGTATTCTTTACAGTCACTGTTTTAGCACGTGAATTCGACTTGAAAGGGTCTACGAAAAACCCTGAAAGTTAATATAACCGTGCTAAGACCTTGATGATCATATTTCTGAAAACAGAATTTGAAAAAGTTACTCCGTTTTCACGTTATCGTGCAAATGGCGGACGGCCTCACGGCCGTATAAACGTACAGACCAATCGTGCATTCTTATAAGTAGCTTTCCGCTAAAGCTCCTAATAAATATGGAGAAAACACAAATTATGTAATTCAAAACAAAAAAAAATGATATTTTTGTAGATAAACAATTATATTTTCATAAAGAAAATTGAAACAACAAAACTATGATATCAAAAAAGTTAAATGTAAATACCAAAAGCTTCAAGAGGTGCAGTATAAAAATTTTTAAGCTTAATTTTTGATAATAAACTATGAAAAAAAATTTCAATCACTTCAAAAAAGAATAATAAAATCAATAACATTCGATTCCGAAATAAACTAATTAAACTACAATCAACAACTTAAACAACAAAAAATTTTTTTTTAAATAGATAATTTATTTACAGAGTCGAGTCACATTTTTATGACCACCAGCTAATATCCCGAATAACCGCCTTTAGCGGCACGGACAGCAGCTAGACGGCGTGGGAGTGAGTCAATAAGATTCTGCTAGGTTTCTATTGGTAGCTGTTGCCATGCAGACTGTAAAGCATCCGATAACTGCTGCAGGGTACGCGGTGGTTGTTCCATAGCACGCACATGACGATCGTGGTTTTCCCAAAGGTTCTCGATTGAATTGAGGTCTGGGGAATCAGGGGACCAGGGTAGTACTTGGAACTCTTGGTCGTGTTCCTCAAACCATCCCCGAACAATTGCAGCCGTTTGACACGTCGCATTGTCTTGCTGGAATGTGCCATCCCCCTCTGGGAAGACAGTCGCCATGTATGGGTATACTTGATCTGCAATTGTGGATAAATAACCGAATTGGTTGAGAGTGCCTTCCACAGGTATCAGTTGGCCCAGACAATGCCATGAGAACACTCCCCACACAATGACGCTGCCGCCACCAACCTGGATTCGTCCAACAATGGTTGCAGGATGCTTGTTCTCGGAGGTTTCTCGCCTCACCCGCCAACGGTCGTCACTTCTGTGGAGCAGAAATCGTGACTCATCGGAGAAGGCAACCTTTTTCCAGTCAGAAGTGGTACAGTTTCTGTACTGTTGGGCAAATTGAAGTCGTTTTTGGCGATGAACTTTCGTCAGCATGGGTGCGGTGACCATCCGTCTGCTGCGGAGGCCCATACGTAGCAGGGTCCTCTGTACTGTGCTTTTAGAGACAGGTCTGGAGCATCCTCGTTGGTTTGAGCGATAAGTTGGTCCACTGTAGCTCTTCGGTAGGCCTTCACACACCTTCGCAGCCGACGTTCACCTCTCTCATCAATGGCACGTGTTGCTCCACAGTTCCCATACCGTTTATTCTGAACGGTCCCATTTTCCCAGTCATGAAAATACTGCCGAGAACAGTTCACAAACTCCGCGGTTTCCGAAATACTGCCACCCTTGGCCCGAAAGCCCATTATCATCCCCTTTTCCAGATCTGATAAATCACGTTTCTTACCCATTGCAACAATGAGTGATTTGTATTTAACGTAGTGGAAACTTATCTTATATAGTCATCTAACCAATTCCCAACACGTAACATAGTTACTCGGCTGGGCAATCCCGAAGACAAACGTAGGGGTGGTCATAATAATGTGACTCGACCCTGTAATTATGTAGTTTATTTATTTATTTATTTATTTATTTATTTTATTTATTTAAGAAGAAAGTTAATAATAGAAATTACATCAATACTCAACAGGAACCTGTATGGTCATGGACCGACGAGTTAAGTCCCTGCGAGCAATTCATTATACAGGGTGTTTCAAAATTATGTACAATAAATTTAGTGACATATTCTTCAGATCAAAAGAAGACGAAAATGTTCTATAGCACTTTGTCTGGAAACGATTTGTTTGCGAGTAATCTAATATCATACAGTAGGGAAGCACGGTAGTTAGCGGACGATATTTTAGCAGTTCCAGCGTTTCGACTCAACACTAAGTTGAGTGGTTTGTTCCATTTAAACCTACTTTAGGGTTATTCCATTAGTTGTGTACGGTTGTTTCCATTACTGTAGTTTCACTACTGTACATCCACTAGGAACATCAATTTCAGAACGTTTGCGTGCTTTGACATACGCATTACGATTTACGTAAAAAAAAGTCATGTACACGTATTCCAGTGCAGAATACACTGACATGCACCTAATGTATGGTCTTGCGGACGGAAATGCTGTGGAGGCAAGAAGACTCTACCAAGAACGCTTTCCGAATTGACGTTTGCAAAATAACCGAACATTGGTGTGGAATTGTCGGAAATAACTTAATTGGCCCTTATATGTTGCCACCACGATTGACTGGGCGAACGTATCTTTTGTTTCTGCAGAATGCATTGCCAGAATTACTGGAAGATGTTCCTCTTTTGATAAGATCTAACATGTGGTTCATGCATGATGGCGCTCCAGCACATTTCAGCCATGTTGTGCGAGCACACCTTAATGCTGCATACACGAATCGGTGGATAGGTCAAAGTGGACCGGCAGCCTGGCCTGCCAGATCACTCGACCTTAATCCCTTGGACTTTTTTCTGTGGGGTCATGTGAAAACGATCGTCTACAGCACAGAAGTTCCTAACATGGATCTGCGACAACGAATTGAAAATGCATGCCAAACCGTTCGTAATGCTGGCGACGAACTCTTCCATGACATCAGACGGTCGCTCATGCAACGAGCCAAAGCGTGCGTGCGAACTGGTGGCGGGCACTTTGAACAATTCCTGTAATTTGGAGCCACGGGTTTAGTTGGCTGTATCGCGTAAATAAATCGTTTCCAGACAAAGTGCTATAGAACATTTTCGTCTTCTTTTGACCTGAAGAATATGTCACTAAATTTATTGTACATAATTTTGAAACACCCTGTATACAAAGGAAAAACATTCTATCCAAAAATTAGTAACTATTAACAAACAACAAAAATATAAAAGTAGTTATGATACAAAATGTTTTTTCTAAAAATTTTTTAATAAAAGATCATTTGCCTTATAACGTTAGAAATCATGAATATGTCAAAATTCCTAAAATGTATAATAACTATGAAATAAGAGAAAGAAAAAAACTATATTCCAAAAATTTAAATAAAATTCCAAGATGAATATTAAATCTGACTTCATACAGTATAATCTTATGAAGAAAAGTACATTAATATGGAAAAGTTACATACTGTATAAATTATAAGGACTGATAAAAAATTGTTTTGAATTAGAGAAGTAAACGTTTGCTTATTATTACTTTTAATGATATAAAAATGTCATAAAATAATTATTAAATATTGCTTTGTTTATAAAAATAATAAAGGAAACTATGGATAACTACTGTGCATAAATAGCACGATGTAAAGGAAGAAACTCTTGTCCATAATAGAAAATGTTTAATGTACATATACGTATTTCGATCATTTTATTATTAAATAATAATAAAATGATCGAAATACGTTTATGTACAGTCGTGTGCATCAAGGTTTAGTCTTAAGTCATAGTTGAACACGTGAATAGCACATCCCAAGCGTATATCTGCTACCCTATTTTCATTCAGAAGGGACAGGTTCAGTCTCATCTGCCTTGACTCTCAGTAAAAGTACCTGATTTTGCAACCGATCAACATTCGGTAAGCTCAGGTAAAAACCTAGGAGAAGGTAAAAACCTTTTTGCACCCGACTGAACATTAAACATTTCCTATTGTGGACAAGCGTTTCTTCCTTTACATCATAAATAATAATTTTTTAATTTTAATAATACGTTTTAATTTTTTTCAATTGAACAACTTTTTATCTTTTTTTCGAATTTTGTTTATTTATTTATTTTATGTATTTTATTTGTAAACTCGGCATTCCGATATAATGGCTTCTGGAAATGCCAGAATTTTTGTGTATTTCACCATAATTACGAGGGGCGATTGATAAATAAGGTCTCCATTGTTGTAACTTTTTTATTTGTTAACCGATTTTCAAAATTCTTTTTGTATCTTATACTCACATTTGTCCTCTATGTAATGCA
This sequence comes from Rhysida immarginata, assembly GCA_023313115.1. NCBI lineage: Eukaryota > Metazoa > Arthropoda > Chilopoda > Scolopendromorpha > Scolopendridae > Rhysida > Rhysida immarginata. The sequence continues at coordinate 1,268,367 of JAHWFO010069717.1, read as the reverse complement.
CTATTCACTTTTCGACATAGTCCCCATCCCTTTCCACGCATTGCGCCAACGCGTGACTAGTTGGGTGAACCCGTCGGAGAGGAATTCCGGAGTTGTTGTCGACACCAGGATTAAATGGCAGCTTTGGACCCTCTTCTGGAGTACGATAACGTCCGCCTGCACACGAGCCACCACACACCAGAGGCGTTGCAGGCCTACAGTTCAAAGATGAAAAATTGCAGTTCAAAAATGAAAGACTTTGCACATTGCAACTTTCACCACTTCCCAAAGAAGAAAGAGCCCCTTAAGGGACATGAGTTGGTTCTGACGGCGAGGTAAACGCTGCCATTCAATCCTGGTGTCGACAACAACTCCGGAATTCCTCTCCGACGGGTTCACCCAACTAGTCACGCGTTGGCGCAATGCTTGGAAAGGAATGGGGACTATGTCGAAAAGTGAATAGTGCATTACATAGAGGACAAATGTGAGTATAAGATACAAAAAGAATTTTGAAAATCGGTTAACAAATAAAAAAAAATACAGTCATGGAGACCTTATTTATCAATCGTCCCTCGTAAAAAAATACATGAAGGACTTTATAAATCAGTATAATTATTTCATATCGGTAGAAGGGTGGATCATAATACTGTTCCTATTGATTAAACAGGTGGTGGCCTTACAGTATAACAGAGGGACATCAGGAGTTCCAACTACTTTCGCCATTTATTCCCGGCTTTGTCAAACACGTAAACACGCACCATCCCTTTGTATATTTTCTTTTTGTATAATTTATAGAATTAGCGTTTACATCCTTTTTATTCTATTGGCCATTATAATTCAAAAATCTGTGCTTATTCTATTTATACATATTGGCAATTATTTCCTCTTTAATTCTTTTGTATCCTATTGGTTCATGTATTTGCATAATTTGTACCACTGTTCTGTATATAAAGGCTTGCATGCCTCTTGCTGTATATATCCTTGACAAAGCCGGGAATAAATGGCGAAACTAGTTGGAACTCCTGATGTCCCTCTGTAATACTGTAAGGCCACCACCTGTTTAATAATTATTTCAGCTAATTTCATAAAGTAGCCTATTTTCACGAAATTAATATGTATTCTGTAGCTCATTCAACGACTTTAAAGCTAATTTAATGAAAATTTTAATGAGAAATTGTAATTTAAAGCATTTCCGATTGATCTTTAGAATTTTGAAAATGTCACGAACTTTTAAATATTTTTTCATAAATTATTATATATTTGTAACGCGTGATTTTCAGTATACTTCTAGAGAATATATGAAATATTCAGAAATTCTTCACCATTCCATTGGCGCCATACTTAGCGTAACCAATTTTTGACATTTGTGATAGGGGCGAGGTCAAAATCGGCAGAGGACAGTGGAGTTTTCTCAGGGGATAATTCTATAGTCACGTTTTCCTTCGGTAAAGGGAATGGAACCGTAGTTTTCGTGTGACAACCTGCCGTTGCAAGTTAAAGGAATCCTCGATCAGATAGCAAAACTGGTGTCCTCAGCAGGAGAAGATTTTGTTGTTAAGAAAAAAATAAAACAAAACAAAGTCTCTATATGAAGAAATCTACAATTATCGACAATTGATGTTAAAAATCGTATTTGTCAAATATCACTCAAGTTGCACTTTCTAATTGGGAAATAGAATATAGCAAGAATAAAACGGGCCAGATAGAGAAGCCATTGTAGTCTTTCTGTTCCGTGAAATAATTAACAAACTGCATGGATGCAAAGCAACTTATTTAGGCTTTTATGAAAATATATTTTAAATGACTTTAAATTTCATTTAATTGTTTAATATATTTGCAATGATATAAGTCGACACTAATTTATTTAAAAGGAAATTAAATTAGATAATTTATTTAGATATTTGCACCAGAGTGCAAATATTCCCTCGGTCCGAAAATAGGGTATATATTTGTAATACAAAAAAATGTTGAAACAGTGCACTGTATTTTCGGACAGAGGGTGTATTTCACTTGTTACAATTCCACCATACGTCATACATCAATTATGCATGCTATCTTGTAACTTTCGCTCTGTTGTCTTATTTTGATATTTTACAAAACGTAAAACAAATTGCCTACCCACATTTCACTTGAGTGATATTGAAATCTGCATGTCTACATACAGTTAACGGAATAAATGGAGAGCTGTTCTTTTTAATAAAAGACAGTTTCTTAAAGGAACGAGAGCAGTATGTGAAAAATTTTAACACAAATTATTACATCCGAGAGAATCATTGCCCAGCAATATTTAAACATTGTTGTAAACCTTTAACTGAATACTGTTTCTGTTTTAAATGACATTAGAATCGCCTAGAGTATTTAATTGACTTTTAAAATTATCACTTTGATATTTTACTTATCATATCTTTTACACTGGCGGAGTATAAAATCGATCTATTTAATTCTTCCTGTAATCTGATTGCTATAGTAATGACCAGTGACTAGTTCTAACGATTGAATTTAAAGCTTATATTGTGAGAATAATTTCGTCTCAGTATCTCTTTAAAGGTTTGACATAGTATATCTTTGTTTCTCAGTTTCTTTATAGATTCTCATGAGTTCTTTACAACCTATGCAATCCTAATAAGTTTCAATATTTGCGTTTATCCGATATAAATATTGTATTTATCCGATATAAATTATTCTACACATGTGTATTTAACAAATCCGTAGACGATTTTGTTCTCAAAATTCTGTTTATAGCCAAGCCATTTTAAATTTATAACTTGCTCTTCAACATTAGTATAGAGGAAGAAATTTATGTTTGAGGACATCAAATTACATTAAAGTTACCGGTATTAAAAAAAAATGAATAATTTGGCCTCAACTTATACACGAATACATTATTAATGGAATGTATCGATTATCATTTAATTTATAATGGGTTTCATTAGATTGTTTAATTAATTGTTCGAAACAATAAATGTTTTCTATCTCATAAAATATATGAAATACATAAAAAAATAAAGATATATATATAATTATTCCAACAAATTTTCTAATTGTGATTGGAGGACATTCATGATCAGATTATTTTATTAAATATCTTTTCTAATAGAATTCAACATTATAAAAATAAATTTTGATGGAGACAGTCTTGGTAAATTAATGATTAGAGATTCCTTTGTGAGTTTTAGTAATGACCTCGATAATATCTTAATATAGTTTTGGTAGTAAGCAATAATAGATTTTATATTTTTAACCTTAAATAGATAAAAATGGAAAAGAAAAGACAAATTTTCGGTTCTTTTAAGATTATTCGTAATTGACGCGTTTGAATTAGATTTCTGCGCACAAATATCTCGAAATCAAAAATGCTATACATTATTTGTACGTTATTCCGAGGTGTACGTTAAAGTGAGGTACGTTATTCTGAATCCCTACATTTCGGCCGGGGATTTTAAATTTGCACGTTATTCTGAAATGTACGTTAAAGTGAGGTATGTTGTAACGGGATTTTACTGTATAATCTTACCAAAAAGTACTTTACGAGTGAAACATTGAATGAAAAGTTAGACTATAAGGAAGATACTGTATATTCAATATCTTTTAATAAAAGCACTAAATGAAATGGGGAACAAATGCGCTTTTGCGCTCTAATGAAAGAAATAATATTTTAGTAATACTGTATAATAAAAGCAAGAAAGGAACATTCTTTCTACAAAAATCAAATGAGCTGAAGAAGATGACTGGTCGTTTTAATTCATATACAATCAATAAAAATAATATTTGTCGGAACAGTGGTTTCTTTCTTGTTTTTATTATCCTAGTTTCTACAGTTTCCGGCGTTTATTAGAAATGTTCGCCTTTTTGTATCCTAGATGTCAAATTCACTTGCATTTGATGATCTCATAAAATTGCTGTAATAGTTTTCAATGGCTTAATTGAAATGACCAATTATATATGTGTATTGATAAGTTACGGTCGGTTATTTAGGTTACTTAGGTTATTTTATACGTATTTTATGCTTGAAAATACTGATGCGAAAAACTTTTCTGCACCAGATAGCAAGCGAGGAAGAACCACAAAAGTGCTTCACGATCACGAAGGAAAACGGCCTGGAAAATCTCTTACTTTATTCGATAATGTAAATTGCATTTTGTTTTCTTTGCATAAGTTGTCTGTCTTTCTTGAGTCACTGCACATAGAGGTTTCTTCCAACTTTTAGAACCGAAATTACCTCTCGTTTTTAGATAATTTCAAACTTTTGGCTTAAAAATTGCTCTCGTTTTATAACACGGGCTAAACTCTTAGTGTAATTAACAAACATGCGATGATTACAAAATAATCTTTTGCCGGAATAATCAGCCTTCTTCAATTTGCTCTACTGTGTGATCTGTTTCTTTAATGCAGCGCATCTTGCAATTTTATGGAGGAAATCGATGGAAGGAAAAGTCTCTCTCTCTCTCTTACACACACTCACATACACACGCTCTCTCTCTCACTCTTGTTAATTGAAGATGTTTACAGAATGCTGGAGGGAAGAAAGAACGGGAGGAAAAAACAAATTATGAGCACACGTTATTAAAATTCAAATTAGCTTTTTTATTATGTTGTTATCTTATAATATTCTATTAAACATTATTAACAAAGACGGAAGAACATAAAAATGTTTTATTAGGAACTTAGGAATTTGTGCATCGTAATGAATAATATTTTGTCGGAAAATAGTGATAATTTGGCCAGAATACATCCTGCCGTTTCCAGCAAACAACTATTTAAGAGGTTTCAAGAACGTTGGAAGGTGAAATCAAGTTTTAACAGAGTTTGGCCGTCGAAATGGTGGTGGTGAGCCCGAGGGCCAATGGCAACATCACCTAAGCGGCTAACGTTCGTGAGATGTTCATGCACAACAGCTTCGAGGATCCACCAGAAATGGCTGTCACGCGAGAAAATAAGTAGATAGCGTGAAAAATGTGACCGGAAACGAATGTACAACACCTGAGGAGACTGGAGACCTGCCAGAATTGTGCGAGCAAATGGATGTACAACTTTTCTTTCATGAAAACAGTCTTGGTCGCGAAAGACAGAGATGTGACCTAATGAATTTATGAACAAAGGGCTAAGAGAAAAAGGAGAAAAGTTTTCAAGAATAATTTATATTTTTGAAACGTATATTTAAGCACATGTTCTGTAAATGAAATTTATATTTTTCCTTTAAAGCGGATACATATCTCGTTGAGTTCTCGTTGAAAGCCTGGTTCTAGGAAATGTTTGCAGAATATCTATAAAGATTACAAATTCTATGTATAAATTCTGCGTTATTCCTTTTTCTTTTCCCCGGAAGACAAAAGGAAAAGTAAATGCGCCATCTTGATATCAACAGGAACCAGATCAGCAGGAGCCAGATGCAAATGAAATATATTTTGATTTAGAGAGTTAACCATCTTTAAATTTAATAAATACAATTTCTGATTTACGGAGATTCCATTATTACAGTATTTTATTAAGAAAGTATCACGATCCTAAAGATGACAAACTGGATGATTGAACCTGATAGTGGAGTTCTAGGACATTGTAATCTAGCAGTTCACCCCCTCGGATGATAGCGACGATTCAGAGGAGCGCTTAAGAGAGGACGGCTATTTTGTTGTGGAACGTCCGAGGCATGATGATCTAATGGGATTGAAATCATATGGAAGGTAAGAATTGCATATTGGGTTAGTTTAATTGCTTATTGTTCAAGTAATCCTTAAACATAAAAGAACAAATATCTGGATAGCTGACTGAATTTTGTTGAAAATATGGACCACTAATTCGTCATGATTAAATTCACTCCTTGATTGTGGGCTATATTTCATGCCAAGCTGAAAAGACATTGGGATAGCTTGCTAAGTCGTGTTGATTTATAAGAATCATTTCTACAAGGAAGTAAGGCAGTGAATCCATAGCGAGGATCTTCTGTTCAAGAAATTTCCATGTTCAGCGTCGATTGCTCCATGAAATGCAGCAATGTTCATAACCTTGTTGGTTCACTTTGGGGGACTCAATATAGTTGATTACCGGCGTGCCTAAATGTGTAATATTTTTTTTTATTAATTAAGTGTTAAATTCATCCTGCATATCACTTTTGTAGAGTGTTTAATGATACAAGACCCCGGTTTTTTTGAATCTTACGTGAGGAGGGCGACATAATCTTTTCATATACTTTGTGTAATTAGTAGAAGAGCTTTACTTATTAAGACTTTGAGAGGTTGAAAATTGTAAACATAGTTGCTACGAGAGCTGTGAAGTGAACTTTAGTGTGTATAACTCAAACACAGGTTGGAATAATTTGCATTAAAGCCGACTTTTTCCGTGTATTTATAAAAACATTAATGATACTGTAAAAGGCAGAATTTAATTAGACACTTTACCTCTGTTCACATTGGTATTTTGACCCTTGATAGCGCTATTAATTATAATTTAAAAACTGACGATGAGCATTCATTTAGTTAATGTACAGGGTGGCCCAAAAATAACTTAATCACTTTGAGAGCTGATAGCGGTTTTATTAATGATGAGATTATAATGGTATTATAACATGTTCATATTGGCATAATGCGGAAACGCTTCCAATCATAAAATATGCAAATAAGGGATTTAGATTTTTCATTGGATAACCTGCGAATATGCTATCTTTTCTTCTATCAACAAATTTAAGCAGTTAACGATATTGCAAACGGCAGATTGCAACATTGGCAGTGAAGTTTAAGCTATCTCTCTTCTCATGGAGTCTTTCAGTTCACAGAGAGCTGTTCGTCTGGTAATATAAACCCTGCTTTTTAGAATCCCCATAACCAACAGTTACACAGTTTTAGCCACAAAAAACTATTTAAACTTATTTGCATATTTTATTTTAAAAAGATAATTTCATTAAAAAACTGAACGTAAGAATACATCAGTTATTCATCTAGTCTTAATATAATGGTCATATAAGCGAGAACTAAAAATATAAAGAAAACTTAAAAATATAAATTACTTAAAATTTATATTTATTTCCAAATCAGGATTTTAGACATACTTCATGATGCATTGGAAAAAAGAATAAACTTAAATTTTTCTCATATACGTACATCTGGTAATACACGTATTCCTTTAAGTTTTTAATAGGGTTCCTATGCTAGCGTATACTTACAGAGGTCTTTCAGGGAAAGTTACTGAATGCATGCATACACTCCATGAATTCAGGTAGTGCAACCAAACTCGGTTTCGTGCAACACATTCAATGCTATATACTTATAACTGAGAAACTGTACAGGAAAATCGAAGCTATCAAGTTACTAAGCAATATAGTCCCTTCCTTGCAACATCCATTACAATATTTCTATTCTGTAGATGCGTTTTATATACTGAAAATGAAGGGGGCTTAGAAGAAATGGGTACAGCTTAAAAAAAATAAAATCCCATTTCTAGAAGCAAAATAAATTGATTTTTTTCAAGTATTGCTTTTTTCATGTCTTTTCTTAATATAGAATAAATTTGATAACATTTTTTTATTATTCCCAGAAATAATTTTAAATCAATTGAAGGAAATTGTTTCCATTATTTTTATTAATAATCTTACTTCATTTTAATTATTTTCTGCATTCTACGTATAATTAAATAATATATTAAACAGACAATCAGCAATTTCATATAAAAATTGAAAGGGGAAATTTTATAATACTTGACGGTTAAATTCAGAGGTTAAGCAGTTTTTTATTTATTTATTTTTTTTTTTATTTTACTTTATAGTCGAGTTATACTGCTTAATGTAGATATTGCGAAAGCTCCTGTTTGCCCTTTTCATGTAAAGTCAATGGTAGAGCTTCTCTTGTTTGACAACAAATAAGGGATAGTATTATCGGGCCTTCGACGTCGATTTTTAATGACCGTTAAGATTCGCGCAACCGATCTTGTGTCCAACACGCCGATTTCATGTAATAAAGTGAACCATAAATGCTTCACGGTACGAAGCAACTAAATTTGCTGTCTACTCCGGTCTAACCCTGTATTTGTAATTTCTTGCTATCTTCTTTGTCCTCCACTCTCTCCCAATTCATCGATTGGTTCGCCTCTTTCAATATCATTTGCTTTTATCGCGTGGTCAAGCGCTTTTGTTCCATTTGCTCTCTCCTCTATTAGGTTCACTTTTATCGTTCATTTGCCCAGGTTCTCCGTTTTCCATAATACAAGTACATTGTCCCGTATATCTTTTCTTCTTTTATTCTTTCGCACTGATGTGAGTGAATCGTTTAATGCTTTCGTTGCACCTCACAAAATTTTTATTACTTTTTCCAACGAAAATTTTCGAAATAATTGCATTTTTACCATTCTCATTTCCATTTAAAACTGAATTTAATTTTAGTTTTTACTTATCTTCATCCTTGATTACTTATTGAGGTCATAGCAACTATTTTTATATTATAAAATACATAATTATAAGGGCGATTATTTATACAGCCCTTAGTGAATAGATATTTATTCAATAATAACGGGGAAACACTTTGGTCATTCATTTGAAGTCGACTTGAGAATTGGTATTGGATTCTGAATTAGAATCTGGGGCAACAGAAGATGGGTAAGCGTCTCTGTTGGCACCCTTCCCAAACAACTTTGATTGTTTATTGGAAATTAGATTTTCAACTTTTTCAGTTTCTGGCAGTCTAACTGTTTCTGTTTGCTTTTTATAGATTGTCATTTTCTTTTAGGGCTGCGAAGCTTGAACTTTTGTAGGACCACCCTGTTTTAGCTATGAAGTCCTGTGCATATCAACACAGCACCAAACGACAAGAAAATTAACTGTACTTTTTAATGCTGCATTAGATGCATATTTTAATGGAATGAGATAATAGACATTACGTTTGCCTCCAAAACCAACATCCTGAGATTACTGCACGCACAGCGTAAACATTGGGGAATTGAGAACGATCGGTGTAGGTATATGGGTCTCCATATGTACAGTATTAATGAATCCACTACATTTTACATCGAAAGATAAGTTTGGATAATATTTTCTTTTATTATACTGATCAGCCAAAACATATGATCACCGTCCTAATGTCGTGTTGCTCCGTCGTGGGATGGATTCTACAAGTCCTTGGAAAGTGTCCAGGGAAAGATTGCACCACATTTGCAAGCAGAGGTCACGCTATTTCCGTAGATTATGAGGAAGAGGTTAGGGAGCTCTGAGCTGGTGCTCCATGACATCCTAGGTGTGCTAAATAGGATTAATAACCATCGAGTTAGGACGCTAGGACATCAACTGAAATTCATCAGCAAATTTCTCAAGCTACAATAAGGCAATTCTGGCTTGGGAAAGAAGCGTTGTCCTGCTGGAATACTTCATCTCCGACGAGGAAAACAGAAGCCATCATCCCCGGCAGCTGTTAAATACCATTCGTACATTCCGACGAATGAACTCTCACTGGGTAGTAGTGGTCATAATGTGTTGGCTAATCAGTGTATATTACGAGTTTCAAGAACGACAAAGCATTTCTGAATACATTTGTGAAATAAGCTTAGTATATCTTTAAAAGAGGGTGATAATTGAGCAAAATGTGTCATGGCGGAACAGATAATAACTCTGGTAATTCTGATATTCCGTTTTTAATTCCATTGAGCATTTATAATATGAACTGTACGTAATCTTCTTATTCGCTCTGTTCACCTGTATTCTCAGTCTACATTCCTTCTGGGATTTATGATATCTTTCAATGACCGAACATGACGAATTTGAACAGAGAACGGGCCCAGGCGTGATTTAATTCTCGCAATTCAAGAATTAGCGACTATAAGAGTGGTCTTCTTCAATTTCTTATGGACGTGTTTTTTCTTCTATACTGGATGTTCATTAAATGAGGGATAATAATTACATAGTGTGATTCCATACATCAATTTAAGCAAAAAGTTCCTTATCGAAAATGTCTAAAACTCAAAATTTAGAATGATACCGTTACGTCATTTATGAACTTTCTGCAGCAACGCTTCACATAATGAACTGCGCTATTCCACGAGAAAACGGTGGCAACTGTTGAGATTAAATGACGTTTTCCGCCAGCTTTTAGAAAACTTCGCGTGATATTTAGACCCTTAAAATTTTGCATAAGGAACTTTAAGTTTGACATCATAAAAAGGATCATGCTAGTTACTTATTATCCCTCATTTTATGAACACCCTGTATATGAAATACCTCATCTCCTTCGAAACTGCTGAATTGAGTGACTTGCCTTTTCAAATTGCATTTTGTACCAAATCGATTGACTACAAGGGTCTATGTCAAATATTATTTAATCTTCAGATGAATAGTATAATGCAAGCATGGAGCAATTTAGAACAATACAGGTCAATTTGTAAGAAGCATTGGCAACTTTCAGATACTAATATAGATGTGAAATTTAATTTAAATGTTTGTTAATCAATGTCAAGACTCACTACAACATTTGGTGAGTGTAGTCAATAAATGTGCAAATAACTCCGAATCACATCCATTTGGATGGTCATTACGAAATTTGGTGGAGGAGTGCCTAGATAGTCCCCATAATCGACCAAATACCAGCTTGAGAGCTGAATTAGAAGAGAATAACTTTTAAGCTATTAGCCCAAGATAAATAACACCGACATGGGTATCAGTTAATACTATAAAAAATCCTGTTATTTACCACTTCATTTTAACATCTGAGATCCTGCAATATAGAATATTTTTTATTGTCTCCAACCGAATATTAAAAGATGGCTAATAAGTTGTGAATGAAGTTGCATCATAATTGCTTGGTGCGACGATAGAGATAGAAATATATTGTGGGCATTTCTGTGACATGGCGAAGACTTCCATAGAAACTTAAGCAAAGTTATCTTGACTGAACGTTAATACTGACATCCGCGAGCACTGTATTTTAATAACAGAATCTTTCAATATGATAGTACTTCTTGCCATCGTTTTCCACTAAGGAAGCATCAAGTGAAAGATTTTTTAGAATGTTACACTAAAATAATTTCCATATGTCCTCAGCAAGCATACAACGTGCACGAGAAACAGACATCAAATGAAATGCGTTCTATACCACAAGTGGAAGTTATCTAATGTGACTAGTTATTTAATGCACATTCATTTATTATTACATAATTTTAAGAAACCGAATTTGCCCACATAATTGATAATATTTTGGTGAATCTGAGGAATATCTTATGAGTAAGAATTCCTGAAGTGGGCCCCTCAAAAGCAAACATGTCCTGAAAGTTAAAAATTTTATTATAATTTGGTAGTATCTGATGGAATATTAAAATTCCCGAAATATTTTCGAAAAATTTCCATTTGTTAAAAAGTTATAAACAAATACATTTTTGGTACGTTTGTTTAAAAACTCATATCTCAAGCTAAGTTTTGCAAATATCTTTGAAATTTTTAATATAACAAGTAAAACGTACATATTTCAGAACAAAACATAATAGAGTAAGAAAAACATTTTTGTAAAAAAAATAAATTTTTAATAAAAAAAAAAATGAATATTTTTTAATGTTCTCAATCGATTTCAACAATTTTGAAAAAACACATTTAGTCTGTATTTAATAACGATTTAGAATTTGAAAAAAAATTTTTGGTGATCTCCGGTTTTGCGTGAATGCCATAAATTATTGTCAAGTTATTCAATCGTACCACAGGGCTGTTAAGCAAGTACAGTCATCATCAGATAAGTTAAACCTCGACTTTGAAGGGCTAGGATTATTCTATTGTTAAAATGGCAGGCAAGAGGATGAAAAAAAATCTGATGTAGTGCATGGAAGTACTAGGATTATTCTAAGATTTTTTTTGCAATAGTGCAATAGGGAGCTTCCTTTACTGCAAAGTGCAAGTGCTTTACAGGGAAGCTCCCTATTACTGTCAATATTGAATGATGAGTTACAGGCAGCACCTACTCCTGCGCTGCGCAAATGATCAATATTAGCTTGCTTTTGAAATCAGATTTCATGTCAATGCATATCTGAATAATTCTTGAAATGCCATTTTCTTACCAATTTATTTTAGGACCTTATAATCATAGATTCAGAATTGGCTTTTGAAATAATCTACTGTAATTTATATTCTAGACCTCATACGATTCGTTATTATTTAAAAATTGACCATTGATAATTAAATTTTACTGATGTCCAGTGCAAACATAGAAGATCTAACCTCAAGAAAGCATTATGAATCTTCAGAGGACTAGAATTTATTCTTGTCTCAAAATTAATATACGATGTATGTGCCCTTCCGATTCCGACAAATGTTATTTAGCGTTAATGCAATTGATAGACACCATCAATCAAATTTCATTAGTTCTGGAATATTCTGGGTCAATGTCCGTAGCACTCATCGAGCTGGACGTTAAATCCATAAACACCCTTGTTGAAATGAATATGGTGGGTTTATTTTTCTCGAAGACTGTAGATATTACTCTGTTGCCTAAGTTGACCCCCTGGTGAAACCTAATTCATCATCCTTCAGTATTTCCAGCACTGATGTCAGAACTGTAGTGATGGATCCAATTATCAAGAGTTCATCGCTGGGAGTATGTGGAAGCAGCTTGCATTACTTGGCTTGGAACCAGAAGACATCCACGTCTGACCATAATGCTTGGCATATCACTGTAGGAAAAGTATAGCACTGTCGAAACTATTCGGGTATTCTCCGTTGTTCATTTTTCCATGTGTGAATATCACAACCCGAGAAGATGACAGAAAGACCAACCTTAAATTACTGTCATTCTGGAGGCAGTCGAATGGGTAGGGGTTTGATATTACAGTTTTTCCACACTTGTTTCAGTTAATTCTTTTTAAAGGAAAAAAAGCTAATTATACTCCAATATTTATTATTATTTAATATTCTTACATTATACTTAGTAATAACATACATGTAGTAAAGAACCTTCGAAAGCTATTCTGGGCAGATTTAATCCAACCAAAATAAGTAATCTAAAATATTTTTCATAAATATTACATTCAACTTTAAATATTTGACAGTTTGAATAAATAAAGCGTTTGATTAGAGCAATGAGTTATCACCCTTCTTAAAAAATGAATTAAATATTTAGTCTTAGGATTAAGTTTTCATTATTTTTGGTCTGCATCACTTTCCTCTACTTTAGTTCTTCACATTACGCGTTGGAATTTTCTTTGCCTTTGTTCATGTTGATATTTGCTTTTATAATTAAACACCACTACTTTCAGGCAAAGAATTATAGGAGGGCAGAAAAAACATCTCACCTACACACAACCTGACGCTTTCTCCTTCCTCCCCCTCCTTTCTTGAAGGAACTTTTCTTTTTCTTTCGAGGATGAACATTAAGGAGAGGCCTCTTCGGGGAATCCCGATGAGTCTAATTAAGAGGAAGGAAGCGCCACGGCCCCAGAATATCCACGACCAGCGGCTGTGAAAGATTGATAAATGAGACTTCGCTCATTAGATTTATTGATTCTAACTTCCCTAAGCATTATTTATCGCAAATTGCAAACCCATCTGCGGTAAAAGATAATAATTATCGCATCCACTTTCAACATTATTCAGAATTATGGAAAAACCACTTCTTCCGTGTGGCGTCAAGTTTTCATTCCGTGTTGAAATTTTTTTTCCAGAACACCATGTGTTTATCGATGTTGAGCAAGGTCAAAGATAAAAGATTAAAGAACAACAGCCCAAAAGGTGCTTATTATTAAGATATACTCTCTCATCAAAAACAAATTATATATTTAAATAGTACTTTAAACATTGTTAGAATTAAGAATTTTAATCGTAAGTTGTTAACCTGAAAAAATGTTTATTGGAAAAATATTTAACCCTGTAAATATAATTTTCATATTTTATTCATATAAATGTGGATAAAATACATGTACATGTTTTTAGGCTATTGAAATAAATATGTATATGAAAAGTGAAGATTTCTGGAGCTAAACTTATATAAATATTAGCAAAACCTAAAAATATTAAAAACCATTTTGAATATTTAATTAAATGTTTATACTCTATTTTAGAAATAATCGTTTAACATAATAATTTACTCATATGTCCTATCGTTCTCAATCTTGTAACGAAGACTGAATTTACTTCGTAATTATTTTCATATTTCTTCATGAAGCCTGAAATTTTATTTTTCCATTAATAAACACTGTAAAATGTAAAATAATTCGATTATAAACTCATTTTCGAGCCGGTATTAATGAATCATAGGTAACTCGTAAAAAAGGAAATGACAAAGATTTATGGAAAAACGGTATTATTAAAGACACTAAATTCATCAGAAAACCTCCTTTGCATAATGCTTGTTTCACATAAATTTGAAGTAGAGAAACAACTTTACCTTCATTCTCGGCAACAATTTTTAACTTCCCCTACATAGGAAACCCATCGAAGCTTGAAACGATCCGGAATGAAAATAATATGATGGGTATGACAATAAATCGGTTAACATGTGCTGCATGAAATTGATTCAAGTAGGAGTGAAATTTGACTCATACTAGAAATGTAAGCCACGTAATCAGAATTAGGAATTTCTATTTTTCCGTAGAGCAGAACCTGTCCAATAACAGGAAAAGTCAAAATATAAATGATCGGGTTCAAAATTGCAGGCAGCTTCAGCTCGCAGCATTGCAACATGACGAGTGAAAAGCCATGACATCTAAGATTTATATGAATTAGATTCCCCCATTCGATGTAATATTTCACATAATTTAAAGTCACTAATTAATACAAAGAAGAGAATAGAATGAGAAGGCATATACAATATACAATACAGGCTACTGATATACTGATACGTGTAAAATCAGTACATCACGTAAAAGCTAACGCTTAAAATATTATTAAGTTATAGTGTTATTGTTATATCTGAAAATTGTATAATACAGGGTGATCCAAAAATCGCGCACATCCAAATTCAATTGTCTATAAATAGTGTAATAGTTGAAAAGTTTCATTGGCTACTTTGAAACTTTTATATTTTGAGCATATATTGTAAAAATTTACATTTGTTGCGTAAATATTATATTTATTTATTTATATACAGAGTTTCAATGTTTATACATCTTTCTGTGCCTAAAAAATCTTCCTTCTCCATTCGTCTCTATCCATCCAATCCATATCCTCCAGTCCTTTTGTTGTCATTCCAGTTCTTATTTCCCGCATCCATGAGTTTCGAGGTCTTCCTCTTCTTCTTCTTACAGGTGGACTCCATTCCAAAGCCTTTCTCGGTAACCTATCTTCATTCATTCTTCTAATACGTCCATACCAACTCAGCTGTTTATATCTTACATAGTCTAAAATTGAGTTCTTAATATTCATTTTCTCTCGTATAACATTATTTCTTATTTTTTCCAATCTTGAACATCTCGCTGATCTTCTTAGAAAATCCATTTCCATCGACATAAGTTTTGATTGTAAATTTTTGTTAAATTTCCATGTTTCAGCTCCATATGTCACAGTAATTTTCACTATTGTATTATATATTTGCATTTTATTCTTCTTACTTATATGTCTATTCTACAGGATACCATTCAGCATTGATGTTATAATTTTACCTTTTCACAATTCTGTTCTTAATGTCATTTTCCTGTCTATCTTCTTTATCTATTTTTACGTAAATATTATATGTAAATATTATATCAAATAGTATTACTTAATGTCGTCTGGTCTCGATGTGCACGACTTTTGGATCATTCTATAATAACAAAGATTACAATATGGCAATTTAGTTTAATTGATTTAAAGAAAATAGCGCTAACTTATGATACACTAGCTGTTGCCCGCGACCTCATCTGCGTGAATATTTAAACATTCTAAACCGGAACATAGTTAAAAAAGTTGCTAAATATAGATATTAGTATACAGGGTGAAAATGAATTCCACTGCCAAACTTGGAGAGGTAGTAGGGATAGTCAAACAAACAACTTTTCTTTATACCAGTTTTGCGAGAAAAATTTATTTACCAACACAGAACAGTTACAGCAGCTGTTCAAAGTGTTTGTGTCGTTCCACACATGGCGGTTGAAAAAGAAGAGACCATCTTTGGTGAACTGTGCTTCATCAGAAAACAAAACAAATTCACCAAACACGGGATTGACGGCAACATTCCGAAGATACCAGTCATAAAAGTGCACACGTCGTTGGTAGTCGCTGGGTCGCAAAGCCTGCACAGTCTGTTCGTGGTATGGATGTTGCCCATTGTCATGCATGACGTTCCAGACAATTGTTCGACTGGTCCTCACAGCATGTGCGACTGCACGGGTGCTTGTTGAGGGATCTCTGCAAATCGTTGCAGTATCTACTCTTCCACACGCCCTGTTCCCACATGTCTTGGAATTCTGCTGTAACTGTTCTGCGTTGGTAAATAAAATTTTCTCGCAAAATTGGTATAAAGAAAAGTTGTTTGTTTGACTATCCCTACTACCTCTCAAGTTTGTCAGTGGAATTAATTTCAGTTTTATGTACCCTATTATTCTTTCAAATTTCATCATTCTAGATATTGTAGAAAGTGATTTATTAACTTGTTGATCTTAGTGGCGGCATTTTTATTTCTGTTCATATCTCAGTTATCGTTCAAATTCGGACCCATGTTCATATGAACTTTTTTTGCGTAGAATCACATATTCCTCACCCCTATCATTTTGGTCATGAAATTTAACAACACCCTGTATATATATAAACAAAAAATGTCCTATAAACATTACATCTAGTTTCGAAAGTGTGTGAGATATCGACGTTTGTCTATTTTCTTATAGAGTTGTTAAAGCAAATAAATAAAACACTTGAGAGTGCACATCACTTTTATTCTGCATACTAACAGAATATCACATTGAACTACAATACAAAACTAAAATGATACAAGGAATGAGAATAAGAAGAAAGTAACAAATCAATGTCGAGGAAGCCCCTCAAAATGGTTGGCCCCAGCTCCAATGCACTGGTTACATCTTCGGACAACTGAGCTGGTAGCTGCCACAATCTGGTCGGGTGCAATTGCTCGACTACAACTTGAATGGATGCAATGAGCTCATCTCTGGTGGTGGATGGATTGCTGTAGACCTCCTCCTTCAGTGGTCCACAAAGAAAAAAATCTAATGGGATGAGGTCAGGTGACCTAGAAGGCCAAGCCACTGGATCCATCTGTCCGGATAATTGACATTCAACCAGTCAGACACTTCTCTACCAAAGTGGGCCGGGCATCCGTCCAAGTGCAATCGGAGATTTCTTCGTACATCCAATGGCACGTCCTCCAAAAGAGAATGTAAAGGTGATCTTGGAGAAAATCAAGAAAAACTGCGGTGTTCAATCTGCCAGTTAGAAAATGGGACCTATGAGTTGATTATTAAATATGCACATCCACACAATGACACTGAACTGATGTTGGAAACGGCCTTCAGCTATCGCATGAGGATTCTCGTGTGCTCAGGTATGGGCATTGTGAATATTAAATATACCTCTTTGAGTGAACATAGCTTCATCCGTCCATAAAATCAATTGAGACAAATGTCTATCCACCCTTTGAGCATTCACAAACCACTCACAGAATTCAACACGTTTCCTTGCATCTTCAGCTCCCAATTCTTGTACACGGCGTACGTGAATAGCATGCGTACCCTCGCGTCTCAGTGTCCTTCGAATTGTCTGTCTGGGGATGGCTATTTCGGCAGAAGCTCTTCGTACACTTGTGGAGGGATCGTTGTCAAAATGGTCGAGAACGATATCTCCTCTACGCAGGACCTGATGGGCCTGTTGATCCCTTCCACGTCTGAACGATCCTGTCTCCCTTAGAACTTGGTGTACCCTCGAAAACATCTCCCGATGTGGATGGCGCCTATGAGGAAATGCATCCGCGTATAACCTGCTGGCTTCTGCAGCGTTACCAGCAGCAAGCCCATAGTAAAAATGAATGTCCGCATATTCTTGATCGCATGTCAGCTTGTATTGAACTACAATACTCATTTCCAAAAAAGTTGGGACAGTGCAACATATAAGAAGAACTCCAACACATTTGTTTGGATTATTGTATTGCCGTTTATTTAAACGCATTACAATACATAAACGATAAATTAGGCATGGGATCACATATCTTATATGCTTAAAGAAAGATACAGGTAGTTTTCCTGTTTGGCACGTGCAACACACTCCCAAAAAAGTTGGGACAGCACGACGTTTACCACGGTGTGGCGTCACCTCTCCTCTTGATGACACACTGTAATCTTCTGGGCATCAATGACACCAATCTTTCTAACACCGTAACCGGAATTCTGTCCCATTCCAGTTGGATATAGGTTTTCAGAGTTCAACTGTCCGGGGTCGTCGCTGTCGTAGTTTTTTTTTTAATAATACGCCAAACGTTTTCTATAGGCGACAGATCTGGGCTGCAAGGGGGCCAATCCAACATACAAATGCGCTGCCGACGTAGCCATGCAGAAGTTATGCACGCTGCATGCGGTCTGGCGTTGTCATGTTGAAATATACACTGACGTCGTCCAAACAGGCACCTCTTAGATGGCACCATAGCTTGTTCCAGGATCTGTATATACGCTTCAGCATTGACGGTGCCATTGCAGATGTGCAAGTCTCCTATTCCATGGCCACTAATACAACCCCAGACCATGACAGACGGTGGTTTCTGTACCGAACGCCTGTAGCACGCGGGAATATCCTTTTCGTCTTTGGTCCGGAGTGTACAGCGTCCATTATTTCCGTAAACAATCGTAAAGGTTGATTCATCGGACCACAATATGTTCTTCCAGCGTGCTTGGGACCAATTGCGATGGGCTTGAGCCCATATCAGACGGCGACGTTGCTGTCGTTTGTTGATGTATGGCTTCCGTTGTGCACAGTATAACTTAAGTTTGCATTTATGGATGCACCAGCGTACAGTATTCAACGATAATGGCTTCCCGAAGAAATCGCGGACCCACGTGGCTATGTCCGTAATCGCAGCATTCCTATGCGTGACGCAGTGGCGTCAGAGGATCCAAAGAGCTCGAGCATTCAGAATAGGTTTTCTACCTTGGCCTTTCCGAACTGTGATCTCACCACTATCTCGGTAGCGCTTGATAATATTATGTAATGTAGATAATGACAGGTTAAATCTTCTGGCTATTGCACGCTGAGAAACGTTGTTTGTGAATTCTTGAATGATTCGAACATGAAGATCTTCGCTAACTGGCTTGCCTTGACCCATCGTTCCAAATAAGTTACCTGAACGACAGATGGCAACTGTTATTTATACGGAATGTAGTACGACGTCATCATTCTAGATTACTCCCGAACAATTCGGAAGGTTCCACTACTAACGGCGCTTTCTACAACGTATGTCCCTACTATTTTGGAACGTGTTGCAACACCCCCATTCAAAATGAACGTCCCGGCCATGATACAAAATGTTTTGGTCCACACAGTATATTTATGTCATTTCATAAACGTATCTGCTATTTTGTATTCGCGAGAAAGTTTTGTTACATCATCCCTTTTTGTTTTTTCTATATATTTTGCACTGTCCCAACTTTTTTGGAAATGAGTATTGTACTAGCTTAATAGAATTTAGCCTAGAACTCGGTTTCTAGATGGCGTATCACGATGAATCATACACCATTTTTAAGTTACACCTAAAATAATGCAACAAAGAAAACTGCGTCGTTAATTTTCGTGTAATAGTTTTTTGCGTGATGAGGTAACAAACATGCAGACAGACACAAAGGTTCTAAAAATGATTGTTTTGGCTTCTGTTAGTAAGACCTGTCGCATAAGATTTTCTTAAATAATATTTTCTACGTACAGACACCGGATTGGCTACAGTTTTTATTATAGGTATAGGCTAGATTAAAACCACCGTAATTAAAAAATATTAATTAAACCACCACAAAAAACAGTAGAAACAAAATTACGGAATAAAACTACTTATTCTTTCCTTTTTCTTATCAAAATTGCTTGTTTAAAGAATTTTTACAAGTAAAACTTTAACAAAATAAATTCAGTTTTTAATGAGTTGATGAAATTCGCTGCTACGTCTTTTTTTTAATTGATTATAACAGCCCAAATAAGGGCAAAATATAAAAGAATATTAAGACCTATTAATCCAGAAACTGCCTCCCAACGGGCATAAAGCCCAAAATAGGGTTAATACGTGCAGCTAAAAATATATTTATTTAATGGTAACACAAAGAGCCAAAACCGCTTTTCCACAACAAAATATTTATTACGCCTGGATACGTATTTCGTATAGCGTCCGAAATACGTATCCAGGCGTAATAAATATTTTGTTGTGGAAAAGCGGTTTTGGCTCTTTGTGTTACCATTGATGTTATTTATCCACAGTTAAGGTAATTTGGTTTTTATTTTGTTATATATATTTATTTAGTTGTATGTTATCGTTATTAAAAATAGAAACGAATTTAAAATCAAGGTCAGTAAAAGCGATCTCAGTCCTGTAATCATCAGTCACAAGAGAGAGGGGAGTACGTCTTAAACTTCTTGAAGATCGTGAAAAAAGATCCGGAGCATTGATATCACCTTTGAAAAATGTCTTTAAGCACAGAAGATGGTGTTGTTCAATGTTGTCAATTAGGGAAACGCCAATTCCGTATAAATTAGTAATTTCAACCTGATGATTCAAGCGATTTAGACTATGTGAATTAATTACAAATTTACAAACCTTTTATGAAGAGTGAGAATCTTCTTAAAGAGAATAATTACTCGTGTACCAAATAAGTAAACAATAAAAAAAATTTGGATATCACCTGGGTTTGGTACAGTTTCTAAAAACAATATTTGCAAGAAAAGATGTTTAAAAGTTTACTTATAACACCTATTCGGCGAGAAAGTTCATGTGTGAGATGTTGAAGATGGAGAATAAATTTGCTATTTTTTTCAGATCTCTTATAATTTTTGGATAAGATCTTTCTTTTGGATAACTTTGTCCTGAATTGTATAAAATGTTTCAAATATATAAGATTTGACTAATAATACATGATTTGGATAGATCAGGCTGAATCTATTATTATCTAACCAATTAATAAAATTATTGATAGAGTTTTGCAATAAGGATTATGTAAAATTAACGAAAAGACCATTAGAAAAAAATCCATTTGGTCCAGCTCATGAAGGTAGTTCATATTTTTTATCTATGATAGATGACTATACTATTTTATCATAAGTATAGGTAATCACAGAACAAATTTTGACATCATCGGCATATTGCAAAAGTTGAACACTGAATATCAATGTCGATTACAAACAAATTAAAAAGTACAGGCCATGAGGTGATCCTTGCGAGGCACCAGAAGTAATTCGACCAATAACCTGGTCGGCAAAAAAAAAAGTCGGGAGCAAGAACTTTGTCGTGTGGTTTTAATTGACTTTAGTGTGCTGAATCCAAAGCTGTTTACAGATTGATTCTCTCACGTCTAGTTTTCGAGAAATTCTTATTTAAATAAAATACTAATATTGACATTTAAATACGTATTTGTTACGAAAAAAGTACAAAACTCTTACGCATGACATGACTTCTATGATATAAATTAAAATCTTAAATAAATTAAAATACTAATATAACATAAAAAATAACTATTTGGTAGATCGCTTTCTTTTATAAGTTTTATCTGTTATTCCACGATTGATTTCCCAGCAGAAATCAGCTAACATTGCTGGGAACCATCTTTTTTCCATGTGCGCAATATCTTGGTGAAACCTCTCACCAAGCTCATCAGACACGGCACCAAGATTTTCTGGGAAAAAATCTAAATACGAATGCAAGAAGTGTATTTTTAATGACATGTTGCATCCGAGTTCTTGATTTGAAGAAAGAAGTTCTTGTACCAGTTCTTTGTAATTTGCAGCCCTTATATTTCCAAGAAAATTGTGACATATGTTTTCAAAAGCTACCCATGCTCTTTATTCTTTATTGACAAACTTATTTGAACAAATACCGCTGTCAGTATCGAAATGAAAACAATTGTAATGAAAACAAAAATTGCTTATAGCATCAAAACTAGACGTGCTAGATAAATTCTGATTACTTATTTGGATTTAGCGCGTCAATATTGGATTTAGATTTATCAATTCCACATATACATTGTTTTGCTCATATTTTGATGCCGACCAGTGTAATTTCAGAATTATAGCATTTATCATGCAAAAAAAGTTCTATCAGCTAACATTGAAGAAACCCAAGAACATAAATAGTCGGCTATACCTAAACATGAGAGCTTTAATAATAGACCTTTATGGTTAAGAGAATCAAAAGCCTTATTAACATTTGAAGATGAGAGCTTTAATAATTGATTCCTAGTATCCATCGCTTTTGCAATGGCATAAATTATTGACTGAAGATTAGTAAATGTTGATTTTTTTTTATATCTAAAGCCATGTTGGCAATCGTGGGCAATAGCTCCATAGAAATCACCAAGAGATTTGAAGACCAAGTTTCTAATAAATTAGCCGTACAGGATATCAGAGTTATAGGACGCCATTCGGTAGTGTAGAACTTCTTAGTATTATTTGTATGCATTGGATGTAGGAACGTTGCGATACTCTTTTCGATACGATGTTCAGCATCGATATCAAACTTACAGCCAAGTATCGATACCCCGATGCTATCGAAAAGAAAGTATCGATACAGAGAGTATCGCATCATTCGATACTCTTATATAGCAGGCACAATTGCATGTATTTAAGTTTCAAATAATATTGAACTGTATACAGGGTGTTTCTGAATGGCCTGTACAAACTTTAGGATATGTTCTGAGGACCAACACAAGCACGAAATGTCATATGAGCATTGAGTCGAAAACGCGTCGTTCTAGAGTTATATTGGTTTGAAGGTGTTCTACAGTAGACAAAATTAACTATAAAGCCTATAGGTGTTGCAAATTGTGTGATTTATTAAGTTGTAGAATGATTTATTGGTTTCACTATGTCCATTTGTCTGTCCGTCCGTCTGTCCCCTTCATATTTTCTACAGTTATTCATGTAGAAAGTTGAAATTTCGATCACAGCTTACCATAGGCATAATTGACTTTTTCTATGTAATTTTCTCTTATTGGCTACTTAGATTCCTCTGTAATTTTTCCTATTAGCTTGTATTCTATATAAATAGTCTTTGTTAATGTATTATCAACTCAGTCATGCTGAAAGAAGGCCGCATAGCGACCGAAAAGTATATACATGTTCATTAAATTTCTTTGTGGAAAAGCGGTTGGTTTATATCTCCTATTGATAGGGATTAATTTTTTTTCGTAATAATGTAGGGGACGTTGATCCCACTAATAAATAAATGATTAATATTTAACATAAAATCTAGGAGACTTTGTATCCTCCATCTGTCCGGTTTTTTAAATGAGATGTCCGGTTTTTTAAATGGGATCAGCTGGCCACCCTTTCCTATATCCTCCTCGGGCGCGCCCCCCCCGGGGAATTTCTTGTTTCTGCGTTAAAACAAGACAATGTATTTGCTATAGTAAATGATCAAAATGGCCTCCGTTAGATTAAAAGGAAGTCGTGCACGTCAGGAGAACACAATTTTCTTCAGACGTTTTTTGAATTGTCGTAACTCTTCTTCTACTACAGAACACCTTCAAACCATTATACTATAGAATGAGGCGTCTTCGACTCTATGTTCATATGACATTTTCTGCTTGCTTTGATCCCTGGAACATATCCTAAAAGTTTGTACACCATTCAGAAACACCCTGTATATTCTACAAGCGACAGCTTACAACAACGAAAAGTTGTTGTTTATTATTATTGTTGCAAAGAATATGTTTAATTTCTAAATTAGTGGCAAAGCCTACTTGAAAAAACCTCTTAATCCATTAGACTTTGTAGATGGTATATAAAATACGCAAAAGTAAAATGTACAACGATATTAGAGGCGCGTTGTAGTGGCATAAGGAGTGGGACCGTCATTGAGCTCGCCAGATGGAAAAAGTGGCACGAAACATTATATATTTATTTCTAAACTTTAAAAAATATATTTCTAAAATTTAAAAAATGGTACCGATACTATTTACCGATACTCATAAATTTTTTTTTCGATACCACGATATTATCGAATAACTGATATCGATACCGCTATTGCCAATATCGAAAGGTATCGATACTTACTCATATTGGTAGTATCGCAACGTCCCTAATTGGATGTATTAAAATATGTTTCCAATCAGATGGATAAAAATCAGGCTTAAATGACATGTTTAAAAGCTTAAACATTAAGTTTATGTATGGCAGATAAGCATCTTTAATTAATATAATCTGGTATAGGCCCATTCCTTTTGTAGGAAATTTTGCGGCTTTAGTTTTAGATCTTATGAAATTTGTAATTTATAATTTCATATGTTGTTTAATCTGATTACTTAAATTTAATTTCACTTAGTAATAATGGGGAAAAAATCAATTGCTGCCTAGGTTTCATGAAAAGGATAAACAAGAGCGGGTGCTATTTTGCCCTCTTGAATCAAGCTTCCAATATATGAAATGATTCCTTGGATAGTTAACTCAGAGAATTTACAGAGATGATTAATTTCTCAGGATTATTATCTGTTACTAATCCAGATACTATATGTAGATGCGATGTTAGTTTTGTACAAAATGAAGCTCTTCTCCCTAGAAAAGATGGAAAGTAGCATTCGAATTTCGGCGATGACTGCAGGAGAGAAGAGTTTTATTTATCAGTCTGTAAGAGATTTATTATCAATCTCCCATAAGAGAAGAAAACAAAAACGCCGCATCACCACTTGTCCACAATGGTGATCTGTTTTTTTTTTTGTTTTTTTTTTTCCTTCTCTAATACCAGCGTTATCGGCTGAAATACATGGTGATTCGAAAGTCCCCGAACTCAGTTTAAAACGTATTTATTGCAAAACCATAAAAGATATCCGAGTATTGCTGCTTGAGGCAGTTGCGTGTGATCTTTGGAATGCGCTACACAACATGAGAGCACCACGTGACACGACACTTGCGCGTGCGCAGGCGAACAGTGACGTTATGTCAGCCACGGTTCTCACGCAAGAACAGAGTTCAACTTCACGCAGTAAAAAACTCTTGCGCTTAAAATCTTAAAATATTAGCAGTAAGCAATGCGCTTTTCCGAATCCAAAGAACGAAGATCTTGCACTACTCGAATTCGGTATGGCCGTAACTTTAGACATTCAGCAGGCTGGATACGAATCGATGACTTCCGCGGAGAGCGCTGCAGGAAAGCTTGAATTTTCTTCAGTAACGTACGCCCGTCGGGGAAAGTTATCATACACATGCCTATCTCGTGAAACCGGTGTACAAGATCATACACAGTTGTTTTCCCTTGTACAGTATAGGAGCATCAAGAAACTTCCTTTGAAAGCGCTGAATGCAACGTTGGTATGATTTTCCCGCAAAATAAACTTCTAAGAATGTGACTCTGTTCTGGCGTGAAAACCATTACCGACTGAATGTCACTGTTCGCCCGCGCTCGCGCAATCGTCGTGTCACGTGGTACTCTCACGTTTCGCAGCGCGTTCCTAAGATCACTTACAACTACCACAAGAACCAGTATTTGGATATCTTCTATGGTTCTGCAGCAAATATGTTTTAAACTTAGAGTTCGGGGACTTTCGAATCACCCTGTATAACAATGTAAGGATATTGTAATCGTACAGGATAAGATATTTACAAAATTTCCTATAATGTCACATTAACTATAATGTGTGGGTAATTTAGATTAATTTAATTATCCTCCCCCCCACCTCGAAAACATAAACTATGGCTACAAAGTGTATGAGCCAATTGAATATGCACATATTCAAAAGTAATTCATCGAATAGGCACATCTAGTGCATTCATGCGACTGATGTTTCATTTTTACAAAGAGCACTTTATCCGCAAGTGAGATCACAGTTCGCTGGTTAGAGCTACAGTCGACCGTCGAGAAGTAGATCCCTGAAGATGCCGGTCCATTGATAGAAATAGGGGTGAAAGGGTTTCTGATGTGTCAAGACGCACGCGACTGAAGGAGAAAAAAAACCAAAAAACAATTAATAGGAAATGAAGCACGTGACAAAGATTTTTTTAAAGCAAACTGTAGCATCATTCTAAGAAGCAGGCTTACAGTAAAAGGAGATTCAAAACGTTTATATCTGTTAAATCTTCTGAACCGTAATTATAATACCGTATAAAAAATGTATATAAAAATTTTTTCTATATATTTTATTAAATATAATAATGATAATAATATTAATAATAATAATAATAATTAGTAAAATACATAAAAATATAACCAGCATAAATAAAAATTGCAGTCGAGTCCTCTTATAAGAGCTCCGGATAAGAGTAGTCCAGATTTATGAGCCATTTCTCATGTTTTCTAATATTTCCCCTATATTTCCATTAAGAAAGTATGGATATTAGAGCTCCGGAAAAAAGATCAGTTTACTTATAATGTTATTTTTCACCCTGTATATTAACTCGCTAGCTTATGAGCTTATTCCAACCCAATGAGGATCTTAATTTATTGAATTTATTATTTATTTAATTGAAATGAAAATGAAATTATTTATTTATTATTATAATTTTGAAATTATTTAATTTATTTATTTAATTTTGAAATTATTATTATTTATTATGTATTATTTCTTAATTGAAACAAGTTTTAAGACATGAAAATAATAATAAATAATTGAATATGATGACTTTCACTTTTTAAGTCTACAGTAATAATTTTGGGACTCCTGATGTTTTGGTTTCAGATGTTGTCCAATTTCGAATTTGTAAACGCCTTTCTTAAAATTTGAACTGCTCGAGATTGAATTTTGAATTGATTTTGAAGATCAGTTTTTCAAATAGTTGTTGGAAAATGATGGAAACTAATCTTTTGGATAACCGGACAGTTTTGGAAGTCCTGAAAAGGACTGCTAAGAAGTAGGGGAGCGTCAAAAGTGAGTCGGAATCTTCTGCTTCCCAAGTATCCGAGTATTCCGAATCTGCACTGCCAAGCTGAATCACTAAACGTTCGACCTCTGTTTCGATCAAGGCATCTTGGTTCCAAAATTGATCTTCGCAACTTTCAGAATGTCTGCATGCTTCTGACCATGGTTGTTCACCGATTTCTTCAAACGCTGTTTCACAGAGATGAATAACTTGATTTTCAGAAGATTAAACAGATGGTTCAGAAGATTTAACAGATATAAACGTTTTGAATCTCCTTTTACTATTAGCCTATTTGCTAGAACGATGCTACGATTTGCATTGCTACGTGTTTCTTTCCTGTCAGTTGTTTTGATTTTTTTCTCGTTCGGTCGCGTGCATTTTGGCTCATCAGAAACCCTTTCACCCCTATTTCTATCAATGGACCGGCAGCTTCAGGGGTCTACTTCTCGACGGTCGACTGTACTTCACATAGATTTCACACAGAATTTCAATCCCAGTCATCAGTCGCATATAATAGCTTTAAACATGACTTGCACCTTTTAAAAGGAATACTTTTCTCACCTTACAAAACGAGCTTATCCAGACTTGAAACTTTGCTGGTAAAAATGACCCATGTAAAAAATAAGGGAATAATCACTTTATAAAACTACAATAAAATACAGCTACTGTGGTCGATAATAAAAATAGGTTTAAATATAATCATTAGGCTATCCATCAGAATCCTGAACACTATTATTTATCAATTTCCCAGCTATCTTTTCAAAGTTTTGACTGACGGATAATTAATTGGTAAAAATAGATAGATTAAGTAAAAGAAAAAGTAGTATTTTAATTTCAGGCTTTGTGTTTCGGTCATACGGTTAACAGACGAATATTTTTTTAAGATGATTGTTTATGTGCTTTGGGGATAGGTATATCCATTACATGTATATAGATTTTTTTTTCATCCACGAGGGATAAAAATCTTGTTAATTATTATATCTCTACCTAAGCATAATTAATGTGTATTCTCTAAGACAGTGTCTGGGATACTTTTATACTATGGAGTTTTCTAAACTGCATATTTTAACTAGCTCTTTGGTTATGTCTATATTAATAATCTCACTAGTTGCGTATTTTATAATTGGATATGATGTACTGAATGGTTTTCGTCTCCGATATGGCACTTTCTGCAAGCCTCATCAGTCGAATCCTTGATAAGATTTCTGGAGTCAGTGTTAATGACCATATAAGGCAATCATTTTCCCTTCGGTTTCTTCGGTTCACAACTTTTAATTTGAAATTTTAAGAATTTAATTTAGCAGAGTACTAAAAGTTGTAGGACAGGAAAGAGGACAGAAGACCAAGCATGATGATTCGACATTTCTTTTATTTAGCACAAAACTCTTTGTGGAAATATCATTCAAATTATTTGCATGAAACAAAATTTTTAATTTAGTTCAAGAATCTTCATTAAGTAATGAAATTAATAAATTTGAATGATTGGTTGCTAACAAATTCAGTAATATTTTTTAAATTCAAAGTCTTGGATATTATATAAACAGCTATGATAAGCTCTCAGGTAAGTTACGTTTGATGCGTGTCAGAATTTGAATCACGGACTTATCTTGGCTGTAGATTCATTGAAGCTGGCTCGTAAATCCGGGGGTTGAGTGTAGGCGGGAACTGGACCTCGTAGATAGGCTGGCTTGTCAATACTCCGGCAACCCAATGCGAGGTATGTGTGGCGATAGGTGGTAACCGTACAACTGGAGAACGGCGACCTTTGCAGGTTTGACGTTACGGAGGAAGACACATACGACGACACGCTGCCTACCAAGCGCGGTAGGCCGAATGAGGCCTCATCGACGCTACCGGCTAAGTGCGATACGAAGCAGGGCCGCCGCTGGCCTGGGGATCCTCGTTAACGTGGGAATATGAACTTGTTCCACTGGCGGAATATCGGATTCATTCAGGGAAAGAAGAGCAAACGCATCGGCGAGTTCAGTGTCTACTGTGACACCACTATCCGACGGTTGAAGACTAAGGGAGAAATTTGTGTTATTGTCAAACAGTTCGTAATTGCAGTCAGGATTGCGAGGAATTTTAATGTCTGGCCCTAAACACTCAATTACTGTCTTATTAAAGTTTTTATCCTTAGCTTCTAATGGAAAGTTACTGGCCTGTAATTTTGTTTGAGACGACCTACTCGATTGGCCTCGTGCTCGTTTCTCATCATCGCACGCTTCATGAATAATCCTCTCCGGGCGGCAAGAAATTCTCCGCGTATCTCGGCTTCTCGGCGTAGCTTCTCGTTTTAATTCTGCTGCTCTCGACGGGAAGAAGAAACGAGTCTTTCGTGGGCGGGCTTCACGGGTTCTCCACCTTTGCAACGGGGAACAGCTTCTTCGGTCGTTCGCAGAGCCTCTGGCATGGCGGGCCGTGAGGCTGACTCCGTCGAACCTTCTCGATTTTCCTCCGAGCTCGTCCCTATTTGCTGAGCTCTTTGCACTCGGGTCGCAGAGGCACCTCGGAATCGTTTTTCCCTTCGCGAATCAGCTACAATGTTCCTCTTCCAATCTTCACGTCTTTCCCTTTTAATCTCTCGGTTCTGACGTCTTCTCATTTTCTCTTCGGGATTGTCGACTCTTCTCGGCGGGGTCCGGCTGCTCATTCATTTGCTTTTTTCTGTTATTAATTTCCGCTGTCGCCTTCGTTTTTTCTCCTGATCCGCAAAAACGAGGTGACACCGTGGCTAGTTGAGATCAGAAGAATGTTTTCAATAGACTTCCTTTCAGAGCCATATTTAAAGCTTAGCGGATATTGTAGGAATATTCTATGTTCTACGCATTATATATATTTAAAGATATTTTGCATCCGTCATGTCTGAACACGTATCTGAGTTTCACAGCAATTTGAAATCTTTTACTCATCTAAAGCTATTATTGATGCTTGAAAAATAAGAAATCGCGATATTTTGTTTCTTTCAAAATAAACCGCGAAAACGAAAAAAATTGAGCGCACATAGACATACAAAGACTCCATTGTTACGCCATTGTTCGAGGGATATGTATATTAATGCACTTGATGGAACTTCTCTCCGCCACCACTGAACAATACGCATGAATCCACTTCACATGAAAGCAATGGAACTACTTCCTACGAAGAAGGAGCAGCAGACGAGTGGATTTTGACCTTTCTAAATTAACTTTTATTTTTGAAAAATAGATGATTAAAATTAGATGTTTGCCATCAAGTAAAAAAAACGGTTTGATTAATAATCATTTCCTTAATTATTTATTTTATTTTATTAATTAGGTAATCTTCGTAAATTTTCCGAGGCGGACGTCATGTTTTCGCGAATAAAACGAGGGTAAGGCTGTCGAGTGATCGTATGGGACCAGCAGCCGGGAATACGAATATGCATTGGTGAGGGAGTATGTATTGCGGTGCTTTATAATTTTAATATAAATAAAATAAATATTCATGGATGTTTACTCATCTTATAAATTAATTCAAGACGAGTAATTGTATACCAAAATTAAATTCATGTGCACGGCCGGCCGAAGGGCGGTGCGAACAGTGTGACCGCACACGGCGCAGCGATTCTGCTTGCATGATTTTTATTATGAAAAGACCGCGCACGACAAGTTTGGATGACTTTGGACCGGGCCCCGTTTTTTCCTGGGCCGGTCCTGGTTTTGTGCTTAATATCACTGCTGTAGCTGCTAACGGTTT
This sequence comes from Rhysida immarginata, assembly GCA_023313115.1. NCBI lineage: Eukaryota > Metazoa > Arthropoda > Chilopoda > Scolopendromorpha > Scolopendridae > Rhysida > Rhysida immarginata. The sequence continues at coordinate 1,237,772 of JAHWFO010069717.1, read as the reverse complement.
TGCTTCTAATGGTTTTGCTTCCCCTTTACCGCCGTGTTTTTCATCTTCTCACTTCCGCTATCGCCACCGCGCAACGCCATCGCTTCCAAGGTATGCTCCTCATGCAAATAAAGAGTTTCGGGTACAGGTTCGGATAGTTCCCTTGTGAGTCTGTGATGTAAATTGTTTATATCAGTAAGCCCTCTGCTTGCCTTTTAACGAAGAAGGGTGAGCCTTTCGATTGCCGAATGTGGATTGTTTTATCTGTGTCCTGTAAAACTTTTGTGTTTTCCTTTCAAGACCCTCAAGATCTCTGTCAAATGCATGACTCCAATAGCGTAGGTTAGAAATGGATAAGTACGTACTGATGGTTTTGATTAAATATTTAAAATTTGAGTTTCAACTAATGTCTTTAACCTATGAAAATATTTTGAGTGAGCGTGATCTTTATGTTTATGCTCCTAGATATTTATAAAATTCATTATTTCATATCAGCAATATGATCGTGTTCATACTCGTACAATGTGCAGTCCCGTCTCACCTTTCTTGAGAGCTCCATTTTCAAAGTGAATGATTTTGTTGGGTTTTCAATCCATACTGCAAGCTCTTGTATATTGAAAAAGTGTATGTAATCTAAGGAGAAATAAATGAAGGCATAAATTTTCATGTATTTCATGTAGAGGAAGTGTGTAATGTGTTATTTTATTTTGCTTAATTATGTAGAGAGTAATTTGAAGATGGTCATTGGAGGATTTTTTCACGCCAATACCTCCGATATTAATTAATAAATAACGAAAAATATCAAAGAAAATTCCACGGCCTGGATTCGAACCAGGGACCTCTAGGTATACGCCCCAACGCTCTAACCACTAAGCTACCGCGGACATGGAAGCTGACGCTATCAAACATGCCCTATGAGCATAGGTTAAAGCTGGCTCCTTGTTCGCAAGCCAGGACTATCTTTACTATTAAATGGCGAATATTATTCAAAGAGCTTCCATTAAGAACATTATTAGCGTCAGCTTCCATGTCCGCGGTAGCTTAGTGGTTAGAGCGTTGGGGCGTATACCCAGAGGTCCCTGGTCCCTATTTTTCGTTATTTATTAATTATGTAGCCTTATTTGTAGCGATTAGTTTTTTAATGCAAGTCAAAACCAAAGTTGGCCTCTATGGTCAAGTCCCATTTGGTCAACCATGAGTTTAGCTATTGAGCATGAAAAGTACCGTAGTTTTCCAATGCAGTACTGTACCTTCTAGAAATGATAATACAGTTATGATGATAATAAAGTATGCTTTATGTGAGGTAGTACATAAACTATGGATGTAGGCGTAACCACCGAGAGAGAAGGCGTCCGCAATGAAAAGTAATACATTTTTACATCATCATAGATAGGGCAAATTTAGGACTTATTATGGTTGAAGTACGAATAACAATGCCCTTTCATTACCGAGACTTCTCCCTCGGTAGTTATGATGTAGGAGACACTATCAGAGGCATTTTTGTAATCAATATAAGCTGCGTAGTGGTGTCTATGTAAACAGAGGTGTTATGGATTTGCGTTTGGATCCCATTACCTATTAGAAGCTGCTCTTTAGAGCCCTTGTGATTTCTACGACATCTCTTTTGTTGCTCAGCAAGTACATTGTTTATGTCGACATGTGCATAGATTTTGTTTGCAATACAGAATGATATTACAGACGAACGCACATTAATGAACTCGGTTATAACGAAAACTCGGTTATAGCGAAGTTAATTGAAACCACCAAGTACAAGTTCATTGAAACTCATTACAATCGTAGAAAATTTATACAAATCTGATAAAACGAAAATACGTATATAAATAATAATATTTGGGGCTATTTCACAACTTTTTGGATACAGCGAATTTTCAAAAATAAAAATTTTTTTTTCGTGTGTCAATTTGACATTGCGTTATTTCACTCAGTAGGAGCAGAGGATGAGGAATACAATAGTAGAGAAATGTAGAGAAACATAAAACAGGAAGCACTTGTTGTGGGAACACTGCTATTGCCTACTATACTCTTTTTCATCTCTACCTTTCGTCTAGTTACCCTCAGGCATTGACCTACTTTCTTTTGTGTAGGCTCATAGATTTGGATTAAGGAAAAAAATGCATCAAGGTAGGGGTAAACCTGATGTATCAGGGAAAAAAAACCTGTATACATAAATAGGGTTCTTTCCTTATTTTTTTATTTCTTTATTTTCTTTAACTATTTTATCTTCTACTATTTTTTTAATAAATTCGATTACTTTTTATTTCTATTATGTTATTATATTGAAAATTTAATGTTATTTTTCATTTTAAATTTTAATATATATTTTTTAATTTTATTTTTTATATTGTTTTTAATTTTCTAATATTTTTTAATTAAAATTTTTATCATAGCAATTATAATGTACCAGTCATCAATGACTCATCAATGATCAATCAATGAAATGTGAATTTGAATTCTTAAGCTACATTGGCTTACGAGCTTTGTATAATATAATGAATAAAATCTAATTTTATATCATTAAAATAATTTTTCATATCAATAGAATATAGTTTCGTTCAAAAAAACGTAGTTTCATATTGAAAAATAAACATTCACATCAATAAAATAATATTTCACAACAATAGAATAATTTTTCACATCGCTAAAATGTAGTTTCACATCAAGGAGAATTTTAGAAAAGAATATTGTCCGATGGAAGTTGGATTTTTTTGTTCGGCGGTGTCGGTGTTTCTGTCCGAACTTTCATCAACATCGAATTATAACTCTACGAAAAATGCTTATAAAAATTGAAATTTTTGAAATAATACATAAAAAATTTGTCCAGTTAATTTTGAAAGTAAAATAAATATAAAAACTTGCCGAGTTAATCTTAAAAATCAAATAAAAGATTTTGCAGCGTTAATTTTAAAAATCAAATATAAAAGTTTGCCGATGTAATTTAAAAAATAAATTATAAATTATTTTCCGATTTTAATTTGAAAAAAACAAAAAAATCACGAGCTGAATTAAAATAAAGTTCAAAAAGTTCGTCAATAAATTATTAAAAATTTATACTCTTAAAATTTTATTTATTTATTTATTTATTTATTTATTTATTTATTAACTCAAAATAGTAACACTATAATAATAATAATACGATGTAAAAAAAAAACAAGACGAAAGCATCTCTTTCACTTTTCGCGAATGTACAAAATCTTTTGTTCAGGTTTTGAAGTTACCCGACTGGAACTACTTAATCCTCTAGTATTATAGTTGCAAGGTGGTTATTGCCTGAGGGTAACTAGACGAAAGGTAGAGATGAAAACGAGTATAACACATGAATTTCATGTTTACACGGAGCTTCTACACTTTTCTGAGTGTCAGCATTTTTCGAAATGATGGCAAAAAGAAAATGTTTATATCTCGACACCAAAATTAAGATCAAAATGGAAATAGAAGCTGAGAAGGAAAAAAGGACGTATTTTTATGGTTTTAGCATCATATGTAATATGATGTAAACCCTATTAACGACGGTACAGATGTATGTGTGTATGTCACAAGCCATAACTTTTGAAAGGATTGACCTAGAGGCTTGAAATTTTGTACACATTTTTGGCGCTATACAGAGGACGGTGCGAAAAATATAGCGAATCCTCTAGGGTGGGCCAAACATGTGTTTTTGCGGTTTCCCTAACTGACTTCCTTTCATGTCTATAGAGTTTTGATTGCG
>JAHWFO010069717.1:1188945-1233966 GCA_023313115.1 Rhysida immarginata | reverse complement strand
GCTGCGACCATCATACAGCAGTCGTCAAATCCAGATCCATCCAGGGATCAAATTCGTCGGCCTCTGGCCATACAGGCCCTGGATGGACGTATTGGATTCCATTAAAATAAATAATAAAAAAATAAAATAAAATATATCCACTAAACGTTTATAAAAAAATAAAGTTCTAAGAAACATATTTGCGGACATTTAAAAAATTCGTTATAGGTGGATTCGATTCTATTTTATAAAGCACGTGACAGTTCTGTACGTGGATCTGCAGTATTGTGTGACTTTGGTACCATGTAAGCTATTACTTCTATAAAGAAATGTGGTAATGTCTGTCTGCTTTGTATAGTGTAGGAAATCTTTTTTGAAAGGGTACACATAAGAACCACTTGTATCAGTACTAACGGTTGCTGTTTGTGGTTTTTGTTGCTTTTGAAAGACCAAAAGACCAACTTGGCTGAAGTCCGGAAGCCAAGTCTCACTTGTCACTTGTCAGAATTTGACCTAAACTTAGGGTCAAAGCCTAGGTGGCTCAAGAGGAAAGCATCTCAGAGGAACATTTAATATCTAGGTTAGGAATTTCTTTCTAGATGGCGTGTTTAAGATTGTGGGTTTTATATACGTGTGAGTTTTTATTCATTGTCTTCAGGTTTTTCTCTAGACTGTGAATACAATAATCCCAATGAAAAAAGGGTGAGAGGCACGATGTGTTTTCTGTATATTTGTGTAGAACGTTATTTTTCATATTAATATTATTAGAACTAAAGTCATTTAATTTACTTATACGCAATTAAAGCGGCTAGAAAGAAATTTTAGCTCTAGGGATTTTTTCTTTTTTGAAATAATGTTTGGAAAAAAATATATCAATGCGTCATTTTATTTAATTTCATTTTGATTCGATAGCAAATGCACTTTATTTCCTAGATATTCATTATAAAATGCATTATTTCCTTTCAAAGTATATTTTAAAAATTAACGTCAGCAGAATGTCTTTCGGAAGCGATAGAGAAAAAAAAAGCATTTTCTGTCATCTCCACGTCGCGTTTGAAGGTGGTCTCTTTTTTTATTATTCGCTTTCCTTTGCTGAACTGAACCCACCCAAAAGTGATCGATGAAATGAAGAAGGGCTCGGCAATCTCTTAAGGCGTATTGTTTTTCAATCGTCGCATTAAGATGCAACTGCAAAGTAAGAAACGAAGCAATTTCAAAGTTGCCTTCGCGAGCCTTTCCATAAAAAAAAATAATATTTTTAAAATTAGACTTTTTAAGTTTAGAGTTTTTGAACTATGAATTACAGTCGTTGTTGTTCAGGACTTAAAAAATAAATATGAAGATTTGGTAATTATACGAAATTGTGATTTGCTTAAAATTAGAAATGAAATTTTAGGAATATTACAAAAGTTTTTGAAGCAAACGTTCAATGTACGATACGCAGTTTTTGGTTTATAAATAGACTTGAAAATGCTTTGGAAGTTACAGATAAATCGATTTTTATTTCAAATTATATTTTTCAGAAGTATTTTAATAAGATCATCTCTAAGGGTGGTTTCAAATTTATTCTTGATGGATTTGCATCTGAATATATTTGTAATGGAGAAAATATAATCCTACATTTTTTTTTTTTGGAATAAAATAAGAGAACGTCGATATCTTAAAGAGGGACTTTGTTTCAGACACAAGTGGGAGAATGAAATACGTTTAGAGCCTTAGAGCCCATTTTGGCAAAATACTTGGGAGTTTTCTGTTATTAAATTTAAGTTGGAAACTATATACAAGAAGGGAAGGAAGAAATGTTTAGTCGTTTTTTTCTACAAAACTAAATCTTTTTTTAAAGCTAATCATACTCTATGAAAAATCATTTGAATATTTGTATGCTTTTTATCTAATGCGTAATAGATCACAATTATTTATCAGGAAACGAGGGGGTAGAAATGCTAAGATGATGGCAAAAAAATTCAATAATATTTTAATGGAAATAAATGGCCTTCTTTTCTCTTGTTTAGTTTTGCATAAAAATTCATTTTTATATTTCGGGAAATGCCTCATAGCCATCTGCTGTAAAACAAAGGTTCAATTCAATTTTTTGTGGTTCCATTTTTTTGTGGTTTCCAAAAACATGAGACGTGGAGGGGAAATCTACAAGTTGTATTTTCTTTTTTTATTTTTTTTTTTGTCTTCTCTTTTTTGTAACTCGCTAAACGACCACTTATGGCTAAACATATCCATTAAATTGTGAAAGCAAGCAAAATATATTCTAAAATTACGCAAAGCGAAAAAAGAAATTAAGTTAAATATAACATTTCTTAATACAGGCTGTATAGATCAATAATGGGGTTTTCCAATTTGTCTTGAAAGCTTCAAAGAGAATGTTTTTAAGTTTTGAATTTTGAATCCGCAGCCATATAATTGTAAAAATAAATATAATTTTATTTTGTATTTTATTATAAAAACAAAATGAAAAACTAGCAATTTCCCGAGCTTAAAAATGATAAAGATATATTTTTTGCAGTTTTTTTTGCAAATAATTAACGAGTATAATACTTAAGAACAAAAAAGGGTAATCATTTTAAAACGCTTAACTTCATTGCTCATATTGGCGCAATCTTCTTAAATATTCTTATTCAAGTATTAAAATGAATTATATCTTAATATAGAAATTTTTGATTAATTTTCTCAAACGTCATTTAGAAAAAGTTTTTACAATATCTAAAAAAAAAAAAAAAAAATCAGAGCAATAATCAAAATTATTGCGTATTATTCAAAGAAATGCTCCTGTTTATTCGAATAATTTCGTATCATTTAAATTATAATTCTCTTAGGAAAGTGATAAAAAACAAAGTGAAAGAGTTCTCTGTTTTCCAGTTGTATCCTTTTATTTCTAAAAGAAAGAGACCCCTAAGTTGGCGAATCCGACAATTTGATTTCTTTTACAAAGAGAAGGTCTACTGCCTTTGACCCCTGTGATTCCGCTCTTTCAAAGGAATAAAACTCCTTTCTCGTTCATAATGGCACTCCAAACTCCTTTTCATCTCTTTCTTCCTCCGTTTGTAATGAGGTCATTCTGGTGGTCCAGTCACCGCGCTCTAACATACGTATTTCGGCTATTGGCAGAACAATGTAGTGGCGAAATGCATGTGAAAGTAGAGATCTCACCTTGATGACTGGATGACAGTCAGATATAATAAATTTCAATGGGAAAAATTTTTATGATAAATAGTTCTTAAAGTCAGCAGGCGAAATATTTTTACCAAATCTCGAGAAATTCAACAAACATTAAGCTTAAAGAAATGTTTTCTTTATGGCAGTTTTCTTAAAATGTCATTTAAAATTTATCCACGACTAACATAAATTAATTTACTCATTTTTTATTAATTAAAACTATTTCATACAGTTAGCTGTTGATAATAAAGGTATGTGCGTATCTTTGCTCTTACAAGGGAAGTACACGAACATGCTCGTACCTCACAGATTCAAACAGAAATATGTTACTCATCTAAAGCTACTATTGATGCTTGCAAAATAAGAAAATGCTAAATTTTGTTTCTTTCAAAAATAAACCGAGAAAACAAAAAAATCTGAGCACATATAGCCATACAAAGACTCCATTTTTAAATCGGTTTGTATGTGTATTAATGTGACTCTCACCTTCTTTCTTCCACTACTCAACATTACGCACGAATCCACTTCATCTGAAAGCAACGCTATCGCTTCCAAGGTTTGCTTGCGCTCAAAAAAGTGCGTCGTACAACTACGTGTACGTTCCTTGTTAGAGCATGGAAAGGAGGATTCTGTAAAAACTTTCATCAAGAAAATTTTTTCTCACTTCACTGCTATAATGGGCGGCGTCTGTCATTTTTGAAAGATCGTTCGGACATTTTAAATGGACATCTTCCAATTAAGTTAGTATATCATTTTCTAAACAAATCAAATAACTATCTCCAATAGAATATACCAGACATGTCCGGAAAATAAGGTTACAACAGCTAATATTCTTTCAAAAAAATGTCTATTTGACAAAATGTCCACTGCAACTTATTTAGTGATACAGGGGTTATTTTTCGACGTAATTATCGCCATCGTCCAAATACTTGTTAAGTCTAGGTACTAGCTTCTATATCCCACAGTCACAGAGTTCTGGCGCCTGCTGGTGGAACCACATTTCAACCTCGTGCTTGATCTCTTCATCATCGTGGAATCGTTGTCCAGGTTAAAAAACAAGTGCAGAAGTTCATCAGAGACCACAGACGGCTTACCGCTCCTGTGTTCATCATGAACATCGGTCCTGCCTCCAGAGAATTCACGACATCACTTCGTTACATGTTGTCGATTCATGTTTCCATAAACGGGAACAAAGTGCTTTGTGAATATCAAGTGGGCGCTTACCTTGTGCATGGAAAAAGCGTATGACGGAGCGCGCTTTACATTTGGCGGGATTCTGAACCGGCACAGTCATTGTAAACACGTTACTCGAATTAGACTTCAGATAACAATGAGGAACAGCCGCGAGAAAGAAGCGGAAGGCTAACAGTTAAAGCCAGTAAAGCCAACTTACGCACCAAAATATTACTTGTCCGCCTATAGGGGTTGAAAGCCGGCTCGTATTTTTGGTAGAAAGTGCACATCAACCAACATGACATCAACTACGCCTGCCCATACATTAGCATGAAACGTTAACACTAAAAACGCAGAGACCTCAATAAACGTTACATTTTGTATAAGAATATATACAATTTAAATTGCTTTTTTTGATCTCCTCTACGACCTCTTTCAAGATTGATATATGCATTCCTAATACCCTGTATATATCCTGAGTGACCATTTATTAGAGACACCATACAATTTCAAAAACGTATTGATCCATCTTTAACTCAAATCACAGACATAATTCTTCTAGGCATAGATTACATAAAATATTAAAACCATTCCGCAGAAATATTGACTCATGCTGACATAATAATAGCCCGTAGTTGGCTCAAACTGCGTAGAAGCCTCTATTGACTTCGAAAGGTCTTTCTACTTCGGGTTGAGATCAGATGACTGAGCCGGCTAATGAAGCAGGTAGAAATCATGCTCAATAAACTAATCTGAGACCAATCGAGCACGGTGACATAGTGCGTTGTTCTGTTGAAATTGGTCATCTGCGTCGAGGAACACTAGTCACGGACCTGTTCTATAATTATGTTCAGGTAGCTCATGGCATTAAGAAATGTTTCCTGTGTTATTAGGGGACAAAGTATAACACAGAGAAGATCATTATTTCATTTCCTCTTACGTTAACAAGACGGATCCATAGATTCTTAATGTTTGACCGTATTCTCGTCTGATCTTCTGTATGATAAAGAAGGTTCTGAGGAGACTCAATGAAGATGCATTAACCAGAAGATGCATTAAAGAAGCATTTTAGTCTCTAAGATTTTCACCTCCCTCGGTCGGTTCAATCACAGAATCCTATGTAGTGTTCGCTGCTGTGATCAGTCTTCGAATACGTATCAATTTTTTCCACGTTAAAAAGAAGCAATTGTCTAAGAATTTATTATGAAGGAATTTCTGAAAGACTTGAATTTTCAAAATAATCAAATTACCTTTAATTACTTACATTTTGTTAGTTATATTTCGGTGTTTCCAAAGAAATTTGAAATTAAATTAGTTTTCGGAAAATATTGAAATGATTGAACTAACAGTAAGATATATGATGAGGAAGTAAGAATTGAATTAATGAGAGTTACTTAATTTGATTAGAGGTGCGGTACAACCTTAAATAGCTCGGAAGTCGGGCCATCATCAATCGATAGCATACTGAGTAACAAGAAAGAAATAACATCCTGGATGATCGGAAATTCGGAACACTCGATATTATGTTTGATATCAAGTTTCGATAACCGGACTACCGACTTCGTACTATTGATTTGATTCTAACTACTGTGTGTCGTAGTCATTCTTCTAGTATCGAGGCCATTCTCGTTGTATTAATGTTATTATTTAACAAGATACGCCAATTTAAATTTTGATTTCTAGTGACGGGTGAATTACCTGGAATTAATATGAAATATACACAACAACGTATAATGTTTTTAATTATAATTCTTTAAATAGTCCAGATCAAAATGAACATGTATAAAAAATTTCAAATCTCTCACAATTAGCGATTAATTTTTAAATTTTCCAGTATTCAAAACGTCGGCGGAAGCTACTTCTCTCCAGTGACGTCTCGTTTCAGTACAGACTGCGACAGCTGATGGCTGACAGCCTCAGAGCCTTCTAGCTTGTCTAGCAGAAAAAGGATAACGTTGTCTAAAACAATAGAAGGGAAAAGAACGGGATACAAAGGGTATACTGTACCAAGCTGTACAAACACGACGATAAATCACCAGAGAAACGTTTCGTATGTTCCGAAAGATCCATGCGTGCTTTCGTGCAGTTCTGAGTGATGAAAGAAAATTATCCAAACACACATCGCTTTTTGTATGCCAGGATCATTTCAGGGGAAGTGGAAATAATGATTATGCAATAATATGGGAAATATCAGTTTTTAGATTTGTTAATTCATGTTACTTATGAAGCTAAGCTATTTTATCTAGTATTGAAAGGATGTCGCAGCAGTCTAGTAGTTATTAGCAGCTCAGCCTATATTTACTATTATTATCAATAAGTAACGTAATGTGCCTCTGTAGTCTTCGATGTAACTTTATGTTCTGGACATTTTTTACATTTTACAAGACACATTCCCTTCTCTCTTGACCTATACGTAACCTGTCGCCTATCTCCATACGATTCTCGTCCAGATCTGAAGTGGAAAAGTTATATTAATATTGATTTTATTTAATATTAATAAAGTTATATATAAAATTCGAATTAAGAATTTAAGGTTATAACAGTTATATAATAAAAAGTTATTTTAATTATTTTATTATAATATTTAATTATTATTATTATTATTATTACTATTACCACAGTCTATAGATATTCATGGTCATCGAGCTTCGGCCATTTTCCATTGTTTCGAGAAGCTAAGGAAAACAGATCGCGCCAGGTGCCGCATAGATCGCACTATTCCGACCGCAATCAGCGATAGAGATTTTCATTGAAACTGAATACGAAAGTAAAGTTTCTTTCTACCGATAGGGTGGCGCTGCAGGCGCAATTGGGCAAATTGTACATGCAGCGCCACTTTTCAATAGAGTTCCCGCCCTACCGGGAGCTAGAAACTTTAGCTTCATTTTAACAATGGAGCTCGATGATCATGAATATCTATAGACCGTGATTCAAACTTAATTCACGGGCCATAATATATTTAATATACTAATTTACTGTTATGTTGCGGGATGGCCTAGATTTATTTAATATATTAATTTTATTATATTTATGTTAGCCGTTTCAAAAAGGGGCCCGTTGCTTTACATGACATTAAACAAAACATATATAACAAATTAATTTATTTTAAGATGGCTTAATCGATATACGAAATACAGTTACTTACCTCATTTCTTTAACACCGCGTGATTCAAAAACACAAAAATTGACATCATTCTTGGAAACAAACTCGGCAACCATGAAATCAGTTTGTTTCCAGTCAAACAAACTCGGCAACCAGTATTAGGCAGTTTGTTTGACTGTCCCTTACAAAATCCCGGCTCTAATTTGGCCATTATGGTGAGTAACAGCTGAATAGCAAAATATGTGAAATAGATTTTGCCTATTTGGGGATCTGAATAGGGATCTGAATGCACCTCATGAAACGTGATGTCACAACCAATCATGACGCGTTTGCAAGGATATTGCGCTTTTCTCGAAAACTATTTATTTAACTTTCTTCACATCATAGGACTTGGTAGTCAAGTATTTACTGAAATTCTACGAATGTTTGATTTTATTTTATCGATTATGCATAATGCCTATTATCAATAATATTTCATGAGTCGATTAACATCAGTTTTTTTTTTTTTTTTTTTTTTTTCACTTATTGTGGTTGACCAATAGAACATCAAGTTATCTTTTAAATACAAAATATAAATATGTTGGTAGCATTATGAGCATTATAAGGAGAAAACGGTTTGAATTAGAAACCGTTTGAAATATCGAAAAAGAATTCCATGGTCATAATCTGCATGAAATTTTAATTTTTAAATTTTTTTTCTGATCATGTTCGCATGCATTTCATTTTCTCCATGGTTTAAAAAACATTTAAAATAAAGGTATCTATTTAAAATAACTTAAATGCTAGTGTATTTCTTAAGAGCGAATCTTTCATATGTATGTTGTTTTTTTTTATTTTGCATTCCTTTATTATTAAAATATTGAAAAAATTAATTTTAAGAAATTTTCCCATCTTTGTTATCTTATAAATAATATTAATCACAAAAAATTCAACTCTCAGTAAAAGCTTACGGAAAGCTTTTGACATGTCATGGTAAAAAAACAACTCCCCCCTCCCCCATGAAGGATGGATGTAATGAGTGCAGGGGGTGATGGTTCTTTCTTCGAAACGCGGTTCTTCGATTTGGACAATATCGGAGTCGGTCATTTATTCTCGGACACTAATCCAAGGCCTTTGGCGACACAGATTAGGTCAGGGGGTCCTGAAATCTATAGATAAATTGTCACAGTCGGTTTCTCCATGTGAACTTTTAGTTGAGCCATTCTCCTTATACAAGTGCAATGGGAAGGCGAAGATGCTTAAAGCAGGTCCTCGCAAACGTAATAGTGAAACAAATGAATTGGCTACTGAATGTTTTTAAAGTAACATTTACTATATACTTTTAATAAAGTTCCAAAAAGCTAAAAAATGAAATTGTTTATTTGTAAGGTAATATCATTCTGCATGGTTGGATATTTTTGACTAAATGAATATAAAAATAGTTAATAGTGAAAGCTATATTCTTACAATTATTAGTTAGAAACTGCAAACTGTAAAAAGGTTGGGTTTCAGAATTATTAAAGAAACCAGATCCAATTAGAGCAATTTATCGCCAACTCCATTTTGGCTAGCATATCAAACTTAATTATACGATGTAGTCTATTCCTGTCAATTACAAGCACATTGAATGATTATTCGAATTAAATGACAGACTAAAGTGATGGTTTTCAAAGTTAAAATGGCATAATGAGATCTTGAAGTATTCACTTGATTTGAACAGAAAGTCACTTGAAACATAATGTGAAAATTAAATAAAAACTACTGTTTCCTTAAAACCTAACGTATAGAACTAAGAAGTGTGATTACTCTAACACTGTATATGCATTAGACAGGATAGCGTTAATTGGCTTTTTTGGCTTCGTTTTCGCATATTTTGTGCGCTATTTTGAAGTGTTTACCTTTTTCAGTGTAATTTTGCAAATTATGCATTATCTGTGATAAATTCAAGGATGTATAATTTATAAGCAGCGCAATCTACACCTGATTTTTTGTTATTTGTTAATAAACTTCTATAGAGATGTCCATTACTTTTTCCAATTTTTTATTTCAAGTATAAAGATAAGAGCACTTTGTTCATAATGGTATGTGTTTTGGCTATTTCGGCTTAAGAATCCAATACATTTGTTTCTAAAAAAGAATATTGGAATCCATTTAAGTAACTTTAAAAGCAGTTTATAATTGTCCGAATCGAGATTTTAAATATGCTGTAACAGCTAAACTTATCCTTATGCTTAAACTTATGAAATCTAATAAGTGCAGCTTGATTTACTTTCTAAACTTACAATATTACACATCCTTTAACTGCAATTTCTGAATTTATTTTAAATAAGCTAACCTTTTTTTTCTATTCAAGTTCGAATTGTCTTGTACGAGAGTCGTCTGTAAGTAAGATAAATTTCTATGAGTCGTTGCAAAAGTTGTTTTTTTTTTTTCACGTGATGGATGGGACATGCCGCTTTTCAAAATCAGCCAGAATCCACATCTAGGTCACGTGCTACATTCGGTTCAAGCAAGCAATGGTAACAGTTAATATAAAAAACCATTGTTGTTCTACTAAGACATCACACCATCACACAGATTGAAAATTGCCATGGCAAAATTGCATGAACCAAGCTCCACTTAATTCTTCGTCGACTTTATTCTCCGGAGTTAGCCCCATGTGGAAAAACAATCTTTCTTTGTAGTATCTGCAATATTGTTCGCTTCAATCAAATATATTACCTAACCCTGGATGAAATTGGGATTCTGGCTGAAATTTGGAACTAACTGGTTTGAAGAGTCATCATGATAGAAACATTTTTTTTGCAACGACTCATAGAAATTTACCTTACTTATCAAACTACCTATCGGCCTTGGTGGCTCAGTGGTTGCATGATCGCCTCTGATGCCCGAGTACGCGGGTTTGATCCCTGCCGAGGACGACGAGGATTTTTCAGGGGGAAATCCTGAGATCACGCACTTCCTTCGGAAGGGAAGTAAAGCCGTTGGTCCCGTGTAGTCGTTTGCCGGCTGCACGTTAAAGAACCCTTGCGAGGCAAAATTTGCGGCCCCTATAACGCCGTCCTGAAATGACCATTGCAGTTGAAAAGGACGTTAATACCAAACAAACCAAACCAAAATCAAACGACTTATCAGTCAATGTAACATATCGACATTTTCTCCTTTTATACCAAAACCACAACAAATAGACAGATTTCTTCTACTTCATTCGCAGGACACACTCCGGTCTATTTTATATCAAAAACGGTATACTGGGGGTATTTAGTTTTGATTTTATTGTGATTTACTCTTAGATGATCGTCATTAACCCGTTCTCCACTAACACACAACAATCACCCATTGCGTTATTGATAGTTCGGCTTATTATCTGATGGATGTATTCCAATTATCTTTTTTTCAATTAATAAAAATGTATATGATAAAATGATTTGAACACAAATGAACACTCACGTATAAAATCATTTGCAATTTTTTCATGTGTCCAAGATTTTCCTTGCCCACACTTGGTATTGCCCATTTTCCCTTATATCTCATCTAGTCTTCAAAACTTGCATACACATATTGGAACATTAATGTCCGGGATGCAGTTGTCAGGGGCGCAATTGCCCTAGAATCATTTTTATGCGGTAAAAGAAGAAATGAAAGTTGGAAATATTAAAAGACGCATCCATTTTAATTTGTTTCGGAGCAGTGACACATGAATGCTTTCAGCGATAATTTTTATCATGTATAAATCCATCCTTTTACATGACATCATATCCGTTATCATAATTAATCAGCGTTGCTTCATTTAAACTCGATATTGCAGATTCAACCCGAAGAAGAAATTTTATTAGAGTTCTCACACTATAAGGTGAAATGGAAGAGTTCATTCTATCGCGCTCAATAGGTAGGGATAGGTAGGGAAAATTTTTTTAAAATGCTCCAATTTTCTTAAATCCTAGCACTTCAACAATATAGCAGATACTACAGAGAAAGATTGGTAGCATGAGGGTATAAAGTATACTATCTCTATGACGTCCCTACCTACTGAGCGCGACAAAGTGAACTCTTCCATTTCACCTTACACAGTGATAACTTTACCGTTTCATTTGAAAGAGGTCTTGTAGAAAAAAATTCCTACTATACAAGAAAAGTCTTAGAATAGATAGGATTTCCAACAATGACTCACGATTCCAAGTCCGGTGGAATTGGTTGTTAAAAGAAACGGATACCAGATCAAATGTAGAAAAATATCATCTTTAATATGAACATAGGAAAGTCATACAGAAAATTGTTAGCAATAGTTTTTTACAAATCAGAATTTATTGATGCAGAAAAGGCAATTACGTATATCACCTTTATCTATAATTTTGTCTTCCCTTTTCAACATAATCTCCATTTCTCTGCACTCATTTTCTCCATCGTTATGTAAGCTTACAAATTCCTTTGCGGTAAAACTCCGTTTCAGCTGACCTATAGACACTGTGTGCTATTCAGGTTTTACTGCGATTTCAGACACTTTGCAACGTCTGTCTTCGTTAATGGTGGCGTCACCTTTCCTTGCCGTTTCTGAGGAGGCAGTTCGAGGGTGACCGCTACGAGGCAGATCTTGGATGCTCGTGTTTCCATCTTTGAAATGTTTCACCCATCTCCTAACACTGCTCGCGCCCATACACACGTCTCCAAATGCAGCTGAAGTCTTTGATGAATTTCAACAGCGGGTGTTTTCTCTTTAACAAAGAATTCAGTGACAGCACGTTGACGAAACGAAACATCATTACTAGCCATCTTGTATTTCGTGAGCGTGGTTCGGTACCTCAACATATAGTGTTCAGTTATAGATTAACATGACATATAATTTTATTCTATTTTTAAAAAAATTCTGATTTGTAAAAAATTGTTGTTCAAGACTTTCAGTATGATCCTTATATTTTATCTCATATTTTAAAACATATTTTAATGATGTACAGGTTGGTTATAAAATAAGTTCGTCTACTCAGAGCCCTCTAGAGCCCAATCTAATGAACCGATTGTAATGCAAATTGAAATGTAGGCTATTCAGACCATGGGGGAAAGAAAAAAATTAGTGCAAATTTTCACAACCAGGATATTTTAAAAATACTTTTATTGTTTTAAACAAGCAGACAAGGTTTTTGTTTGATTACAGCATAAGTTCAGTATGTCCGCCCCTGCGTCACGACAAGTTGGAAACGTAACACAGCATGATCAATTGTTGCATGAAGCGTTTCCCGGGGAATGTCTGAGACATGTCGTCTAATGCTGGCTTTCAGCTCAGGCACAGTCCGTACGCTGTGTTGATACACCCGATCTTTCAAATATCGCACGGGTTCAAATCCGGAGAATGTGGAGGACACGCATATGGAAAACTTCTAGAGATCACGATCATCTTCAAAGTTGGCACGAAGCAGTTCCTTCACTTGTCGACCAATATGAGGAGGTGCTCCATCTTGCATGAAGACAGTGGTTTCCAAGCATCGTCGTTCTCGCAAGGCAGGAATCACATGCTGTGTAAGAAGTTCACAATACCGTGCACTTGTCACAGAACCTCGTTGTGTCACTTTCTCAAAAAAAAGGGCCTAGAATAAAATCAGCGGTGAATCCACACCAAATTCGGTCATCTGTTCAGAAAGCAATGGCTTTTTATGTACGACGTGGGGGAGCGAGGCACTCCATAATTGGCAGTTCTGCGTGTCCACCGCTCCTTCTAGGATGAAATGTGCTTCGTTGAATGTTCCACGGCCACATGTCATCAACAATCATCCTCGCCAGAAAGCAATAAGCAAAGTCAGCGCGTTGAGAAGGATCTTGAGGCTTTAGCTGTTGTGCCAGATAAATCTTGTATGGGTACCAATGCAGAATGGACTGCAAGACCTTTCGCACCGTGGACCATGTGATGGACAATTCGCGTGCTGTTGCTCGAGAACTTACTGCAGACTGTTGAGAAGAGGAAGCTCTGTCCACCACTGCAATAGCCACGTCCTCAACAACTTCGTCTGCTATCTTGCGCCGTCCTATTCCTGGTTGAACAGCCAAATCGTCAGTCGATTCAAATTTCTTTATCATTTTTCGCAACCCAGTATCTGACAGGGGACCTTTCGCAGTCCTTTTAGACGACGATATGCTCACAATGCTGCTCTCATTCTGGTAAAACAACTTTACCAACAGTGCGCGTTCTTTCTTGCTTCCTTCAGGCTTCCTTGCCTGTTTGTTTAAAACAATAAAACTAGTTTTAAAATCTCCATTTGTCATTCCAGAGCGTCACATTTTCACCTGGCAATGAAAATTTGCAGGAATTTTTTTCTTTCCGGAATTTTCTCCCCCATGGTCTGAATAGCCTACATTTCAATTTGCATCACAATCGGTTCATGAGATTGGGCTCTAAGTAGGCGAACTTATTTTACATGGTAGTTATGATTTATTTTTGATTAGTTTTCAAATTGTTATCTCGGAAGTTTTCTTCTTGGAATTCATTAGTAATTAATACCATGAAAGAAATTTCGGCAGATGAATAATCGATTTTCGTGGAATTGCTTTTGAAAAATTAGAGTAATTCATCCGCAAGGTAATTTTCTGTTTATATTCATCAAATACATTCCGTTTTGAAAATCCGCTATTTGAAGAATGCAATTTGCTGTATAAAGAAAATTAGTAAAAATAACATTTTGGTTAACCTAATAACGATACCATTAGGATATCTAATTTTTAATGTTATGACGTATAAAGAAATGAAATGGAAGGTAGCTTTTAAAATATGACGTTAGCTTTCCAAGAATTCCGCTAAATCATCTCGCTATCGTTATTTCAGTTTTCCTTTTCATTGGCTACGTTCCAAACATAAAGGTCGCATTACGTGATAGCAAAATAACATAATGAATGTAACATGTAAGTTTAAAAATAGTATGCATGAATTATTAATATTAGTAAAAGAATCTCTTTTGAAATCCTATTTTTTAGTTCCTTAACGATGTAAACGAAGCAGTTCTTGACTTTCTTTAACTGACAGGCTTACAAAATAAATGATTTCATGTCTTATGAATAGATGGCGATTTCCCTTGCAAAACTATTTACGTCACTCATGCGTCGTATTTAGGAATAGTTTTTAAAAATTTTCCTTTTAGCCATTCGGTTCCGAGTTTTGGATCTGTTCGAGAAAAAATTATAATGCCAAATATTGTTAACGACATTCTGAAGAGTATCGTAAGGAAGACATTTGAGATTTTAGATAAAATAAACGTTTATTTGGAAAATTGTAAATGTGTAAAACTTATATTTTCTTTAAACTTATAGAGGAAAGTGACCAAAAGCGGGCCACCAATTTGTTTTTGACATGTACGGGCAAAACTACGAAGTAAAAAACATTGAACAAATCTGGAACAAATAGCTATTTAAGTTACTTTATGGGTCTCAATATTAAAAACACCCTAAAATAAAGCAATTAAAAATCCAAAACATTACTCTTTTACTATTTCAAAAAAAGTGCTCCAAAACCAGGTCCACTAAACCGGGCCATTTCATTTCATGAAATTAGGTATTAAAAGGAGAAAATTAATATTGATTCTAAAAGTTTCATGATCCGATTTAGAATCATATATACATAGATCATAAATGCTGTAGGCTTCAACCTATTTACTTTGTATTGCGCTTATGCTCCGATGATGAAGGTCGGCCTCGGTGGCTCAGTGGTTGCGTGATCGCCTCTGATGCCCGAGGACGCGGGTTCGATCTCGGCCGAGGACGACGAGGATTTTTCAGGGGGAAATCCTGAGATCAGGCACTTCCTTCGGTAGGGAAGTAAAGCCGTTGGTCCCGTGTTGTCGTTTGTCGGCTGCACGTTAAAGAACCCTTGCGAGGCAAAATTTGTGGCCCCTATAACGTCGTTCTGAAATGACCATAGCAGTTGAAAAGGACATTAATACCAAACAAACCAAACCAAACCAATGATGAAGTTACTTCGAAAGGCGTTGGCTTATTAAACCTCTACCGTTTTGCTACTCCTGGACCTGTTTTCTATTTGAGCCTGTTAAAGCCAAAGTGGTGTAACTCTACTTTTTAAAAAATCTGAGTTAATGCTAGAAATGAAATCCGAATATGTCAAACTACCTATAGGAGTAGTGGTGTAACTCCTATTTCCCCAAACAGCTTCACAGATGCAGTGCAAGTTTATGCAGTCAACAGTGCTATCTATCTACTATTCTACAAAATTCCAAAACTTAATTTAATTCCGAAATTATATCTCAAAACTGTTGTTAATGGACTTACACCACTTTGGCTTTAACAGGCTCATATGATAAATATTGATTGAATGAAAGAGAACCATTTATTGCCTATAAAAACAATCATAAATAGCAAATTCACAATTTTTAAATGAAATATCAAGTGTTCAATTACTTCCAAAGCATCTTAGATAAAACAAAAATAAAGGCTTATTTTTCCTTAGAAACTTTTTGATGTGTAAACCTTGGATCCTACAACAGAATTCCAATCAACTGAGAATAACAAATTGTAAAATTGTGGGATTCGGGTTAGAATCATCCCATGTATTTTTTGAATTAATATTTTTCGGTAACTATGCATGTTTAATACTTCAAACTTGCACTATTACGTTTGGAATAAGTAGATAGAACAATTAAATCATTTACATGAAATCCCTGGCACAAAACCCATGAAACTGAGGAGCATAAAAGTTACGATATTCACAAAAAACAATATATCGTCACTGAAAAAAAACAGAATGGGTAAACAGTTTGGGCACTAGTACTCCAGTATACAGATGCATATACTACTTCCTCAATCTTTCATTGCGATGCTGCTGCATCGTAGAGAACAGAAATTGAGGGGACCGGATTTTGGCGTTTTGTATTTATATTATATTTTTATATTTATATTATATAAGGATTTATGGGTTAATTGCTACAAGCTGAAAAATAATTCATGAACCCTGACTTTACTATGTATGAAGTTTGGAATTTTATTAGTGGCAACAGTGCCGTAGATACGCAACGGAACCAGATATACCGGTATAATGTACTTATACCAAATGTGCTTATAAACCAGTTCGGTGGCCAAGAGCGCTAAGGCGATTCGGGGTTGAAATCGCAAGGTGGCCATGAATGTTTGTGCTTGTCCCTTTACTAACAAGCTTGAAAGACCAAGGAAAGCCCCTGTAGGCTGAGCCCTGCTAGGTTAAATTTCAAATACACCCAATGGTTATTTAACATCCTTGACACGGAAAAAGTAAAAGAGGAATAGAAAAGAAGAAGACTAGTCATTATTTATATACATATCTTCAAAGCAATAGACTCTCCCTTCTTATTTCAGTACTTGCGCAATACGAGAAGAACAGATCCTCTTGTTAGTTAGCAATCTAATGTAATATAGCTACAATGTTTAATGTAGTTCAATTCCTCGAACATGAAATGCTAGTCGAACGACTGACATCATGGTTCACTAGCATGTTTTAAAATTACGGTGAAAGTTATGATAATTCTCTTTACGTCTGTGATGGTGTTTTCCTAACACATAGAATACCCCGAGGGGAGATCGTCGATGTACAGTACAGTGTCAGTGTTCACTTTGCAGCTATGAATAGAAAAGCACGGCCAACAGCGACTTCCAGTTGGCACAGCGATGGTGATTACATTGAAGGACAGTGAACTTTGAAACGTGTATCTATTTTGTATCTCTCATAAAAAAACACTCGCACTGTTAAAACTTTTGTATATAATTTAAAAGCAGGCTCAAAATGGCTAAATTGTTAAAAAGAATTAATGCTATTCGTTCAAGTTATTTTATCTAAACGAAATACCGTAGTTAAACAATCTCTGTTTATGATAACACATGTTTTGTTCAATACTCCACAGAGAAAATGAAAATATGCTTCAAATGAGATAAAACATGGCACTTATAGAAGTACGTTCTGAAATACTGATGTTAATTTCAAATTATTATTCATGTCCAGTGGCTAGTGAAGTTTTATTAATTATTGAGGAATATATTCGTTTACACGTTGTGGCATTGACTTATAATTGAGTATTTAATTGAGTACTCATATATTATCCTGAGATTAGGTGGTCTATGCGGTATTCATCAAAGTACAGGTTCATCTTCATTTCGAGTTGGTTGTAGAATATATTCGGTGTGTAATCATGGCCCGCAAACTCAATTTCAGAGATTGTGTTGGCAAGGAATCACTGCAGGTTCGCCTGCTAGGTGGCCGAGAGGGCTAGGGCGTAGATTTTCTAGTTCTCGTGTCCGCCTAGTCGTGGGTTCGAATCCCGCGTGGGCATGGATGTTTGTGTTTGTCTTGGGCTGCGTACAGATATAACTTTGTGTAAAAAGCGCAAAATGACCTTAGTAGTCGACGCCAAAATTTCTAATAAATCAACCAACCTTAGTAGCTCTAAGATACAGGAAAACGAAGTTGGTTAATTTTTTCTTTCATGCAATGTAATTAACCAATTATTGGTGTACTTTCTTCACTTTTTCCTCAGTTTCTCTTCATTAGGAATTTTCATCAAGCATTTGACAGTTTAAAAGGCAAATGAGGATTCCCGACTTGCGAACGGGGGCTTGCCTTTACATGTTTGATGTCATGTGACTTCATAGAAGTCCACAATCCAAATAGAAACAGCATTACCGTTCTGTGTCATCGAAGCTCAATTGATTAGAGCAGCGCAAACGATAATCTTAGTTCTGGTTCGAGCCCAAGTCGTGGAATTTTTCCTTTCCTTTTCTGTATGAACATCATGTGAGACACATCAATATGGTAATTCATAGGTGAGAAAACACCCTTTTTAAAAAAAAATCATGGGGGGGGGGACAAACAGACCATGAACAATATCTTGTTGCTCCCGTCTTCCAGTCCGTCGTCTTGGAATGGTATCATTCAGAAGTGCCGGACTCTTAACTGAAAATGAAGCGAGTTACCTTATTGTATGGAAATGAAGTCATTCGAATGTTCTTGATATTGGGAAAACAGCCAGTTTTGTAGCATTTCCAGGTATGAAAAATCCTGTTACAGTTTTTCGGCATGAAAAGAAAGGTACATAAACTTTTTTAGTAATAATGGAGTAAAACACATTCAATTTTGGCGATTTTCATTATAAACGACGACTGAGCAAGGTTTTCACTCTCGTAGATTCTAGCATAGTAGCGATTAACCTTACCATAGAGATAAAACGTTGATTCATCCAAAAAAAATTAGTCATTTTGAGAAATTGCAAATCAAGCAACCAAATTTCTAAACCTCTATAATTTTCGCCAGGATGAAAAACCTGAATTAACTGCATTTTTTGCAGTTTTTAAGAAGAAGTCACACCGTTGCTTGAAGAATTCTGAGGCCAGTGAATCCACTATTGTGGATTTCTTAGGGCTCCGGTCGAACGCACCTGCGAGGACAACTAGTGTTTTTCCGTTTGCATAATCAACTATCTACGAATTTTTTATGTCGCTCGTAAATTTGCTTATGACGAGGCAGCTATTTAATGAACCGAGGCAGCTATTTGTAGGATTCGCATTGAATTACAAGAATGGGTTTACACTATGCAAACTACAGCACACAAAACGTATTTTCCTGTGGCATTGGATGGAATTTCTACAGGGCTTTTAAGACTTTGAACCTTCTCTCAAAATGATGTGCGAAATATGTTTCTGCCTTTGGCAGTGTGAAATAAATTTTTGTTCCATCTTTTTGAATAGCCAGTATTAATATTTCAGTCACAATTAATTGCTAATCGTTATAAGAGGATTTGTTCAAGAACCGTGCAATTCAATCAAATTCGAACGTTTAATAAACGAACAACATTATCCGCTTTTTCAATAAGGACAACAGCTATCGTTGTAAATGATTCGACTATCAATATCAGAACAGGGAGGTTGAATTTCGATTGGGAAATGGATACTTAAGCAAGTTTTTCCCCCGAAATAAATCACTCTCTTATCGTTCCCCATGATCTTAGCAATTAATCTTAGAAGTGTGAACAAAGGTTAAGCAAGACCAAATCAAGCAACCATAGTAATGATCCAAGATATATTCTCCTTCCATTGATTGCAAATAGCCGTTTATTTATTGCTAACAAGAATAGGAATTTATCTTTCAGAATCTGACATTAAAAGAAGATAACAAAGGAAGGGTTTTTCAGAATTGAATGCAGGAATTCCCAAAACTATGTTCTCGTAGAGAATTGAAATGTTGCAGATTGAAAATCCACATAGATGAATAAATATAATATAACAATTATTGCCTTTTACAAAAGTAAAATGAAAACAACTTATTAAACTGTGGATACTTATTGCGCAATAGAAGAGAGGAGGTCAATCCACTTGTCCACAAGAAAAATTTGAAGGTTCGATAATTAATAAACGAGACTTTGAACGTGTTCAAGCATGTGCGACCACAACAATGCGTGTTTTCGATCTATAAACTACCCTTGTTGCCGTGCATACAAGTTGAAACAATAGAGACGTTAACGTGAAACGCCAGTGACGTTTCAGTACGTGAATGCCGTTGCAGAAACGTCACTTCCGCATAAAATCTTCACGTAGACGAGTAGAGTTCATGGAGCTTCGTGTAAGACGGGAGTGACGTTTCCATTCATAGTCTATAATAATGATCAGTGCTTTCTTCTATTGTTGTAGGCTATGCATTAACAATAATATTTCAGTTACTTAAATTGGTTCTGTAGGGCCTTAACATAACCATAAATACTGCACATTTAAATGTACAAATAGTACATTAAAATAAATAAATGCATAAAGCAAGCCATGTTTCTTTACTTTAACTATTCATATTATTTTGTAATATGAATGAGTAGTGCGTAAATTCATATAACTTTTTAATTTTATTAAAATATTTTAATAATAAA
The DNA here is from genome assembly GCA_023313115.1 of Rhysida immarginata. NCBI lineage: Eukaryota > Metazoa > Arthropoda > Chilopoda > Scolopendromorpha > Scolopendridae > Rhysida > Rhysida immarginata. Next base: position 1,213,698 of record JAHWFO010069717.1, on the reverse strand, counting down.
TTTTCTATTTCAATAAAAAAACATTATCATAAATAACATCTTAAATAAAATTTTAAAATATTGTAAAACATTTCAATTTTCGTCTTAAGATTTTAAATATCTGATTTTCATTTATTTGTTCCGAAATGTAATCATTTTCTTTTGATTCCTTCCCCCGCTTGGATTTTACCACCTGTAGGGGCAGTTTGTATTTGCTTGTACATTCTGATCTGATTAAATTAAATTAAATTATTAATATTATTATTATTATTTAACTACATCTACATTTAACTACTTTTAAATTGATAAAAAATTCTTTTATGTTATGGAAAAACTACATATAACCCGCATATATTAATTTGTTTACCTTATATTGTCCTTTGTTTACACAATTATTTGAGGATTAAGAATCCTTATTTCATTGAGCCTTTTGTATTTTATTTTTTTTTTTTACAATTCACTGAAGCTTGAATTTTGTGTCCTTTCAATACTCACAAGCCAACTATGGCTTCTGTAATGAGGGACCAAGACCAAGTTTGCTTTGCTCTATGACATTTTGAATTTTCTTTTTTTTTATCAAAATTTCTGATGTATATATGAATCCTGTAAAATTTGTGGATTTTTTTTTAAGTGAATTGAACAATTATTATTATTATTATTATTATAAAATTATAAAATTATTATTATTATTATAAAATTATAAAATTATTATTATTATTATAAAAATTATAATGCAAAGCTACCTTTCATCACGCACATGTCAAGTTGAACTGGACGGCAATCTTTCTGCCCCGTACTACCCAGTCAAGGGGGTGCCTCAAGGCTCGGTGTTCGCCCTCTTCTGTTTTCTATCTATACGGCTGATTTGCCTTTAGTCATTAAGAAATCGAAGCTGCTGCTCTATGCAGATGACACAAAATTGTATCACCGTATCAATAGCTATAGAGATGCTGTCAGCTTACAGCAAGACGTTGACAGACTGGTTAGTTGGAGTCAATCCAATGGCCTTCATCTGAACATCTCCAAATGTTGTTTTTGTCATTTCACAAACAAGACGAATCCATTCATTACAGCGAACAAAATTGCTAACACCGATCTTCGAGCGCTCTCTACAGTCCGCGACCTTAGGTGTTACCTTGGACAGCAAGCTGGATTTCAATGAGCACACGCGTAACATTAGACTAAAGGCCACTCGTATCCTAGGCATGATCATGCGCAACAGCAGTAGCTTCAAAGAGCTCAACACCTTTCTAAGCCCCTATAATTCACTGGTGCTTCCAATTTTGATGTTCTGCTCAGAAGCCTGGAATGATTGTACATTGGAACAGACTATGCGACTGGAGCAGGTCCAATCAATTTTCAAATGTTTTATTCGGAGTAGATTTGTGGATACCTGTCAAATTGTACTTCAGTCACTTGAAGAAAGACGACGCCTAGCCGACCACAAGTTTATTCGGGGCTGGCTTTCTTTGGCGCCCTACGAGTCCTGACCTAAACCCATGTTATTTTTATCTCTGGGGGTTCCTTAAAGACAGTGTGTTCACTACAGCACCAAGAACCCTAGATCAGCTGCGACAAAGCATCGTCGACTGCTGTACCCTTGTAGATGCAGAAATCCTGGATAGAGTTATGAACAACTTCACCATTCGGCTGCGAGCAGTTCAAAACGTTCGTGGTGGCCGCATTGAGCATATCAAGATTTTTCCACGGGAATAAAAACTCCGAACTGCCTAAAGTATCATACTGAAATGCTAAGTTTGTAAACATTAATGGGTCAATAAATCATAGTACTGAAATGGTCAGAAATTGACTGAATCACCCTGCATTTGTCGACAACTGAAAGAACTGCTTCGTGCCAACTTTGGTGATGATCGTGCGATCGCCAAAATCAGCATTAGACTTAGAAATTTTCCAGATGCGTGGCCTCCACGTTCTGCGGATTTGAACCCATGCGATTTTTGGCTCTGGGATATTTGAAAGATCGGGTCTATCAACAAAGCGTACGGACTGTGCCGGAAAGCCAGCATTAGACGACATATGTCAGACATTTCCCGGGAGACACTTCATACAACAATTGATCATGCTGTGCTACGCTTCCAACATGTCACTGACGCAGGGGGTGGACATATTGAACATATACTGAACTGAAGAGTAGCCACCCTTCGCCGCTATAACTGCTGCTAGGCGTCGTGGCATGGACGCAAGAAGTGTGCGATATGTGTCCGATAGTATGGCTTGAAGCGCTGTCCACCGAGCTTCACCCATTTGGGAACTTTTGGTAAAAATCATGAAAGTTTGGCAAAAAGTGTGCACGAAAGTGTAAATCCACCCATTTGGGTGACTTTCAGTGAAAATCATGAAAGTTTGGGAGAGTCATAGGTGGAAGGTCCAGCTGCCGTACATGGCGATCAAAGTGCTCCGACAGATATTCGATTGATGTCCGGCGAATTAGCGGGCCAAGGGACGAGCCTTGTGGCAGGGTGCATTGTCCTGCTGGAACACACCATCACATTGGGGGAACATCGTGAGCATGTACGGGTGCACCTGGTCCGCTACGATCGACAAATAGCCACAGGCATTCAAATTGCCCTCTAGACGAATCAGCGGACCTAACTGCTCCCAACAGAAGATCCCTCACACCTGCACACTACTCCCACCAGCCTGTTTCCGGTCCACAATAGCCTCCTGCATTCTCTTTTCATGGCATTCATGACGCACTCGCCATCGCGCCCGTCAATCTTATGGAGCAAAACCTTGACTCGTCGGAGAAGGCGACCGTAGCCCACACGTCTGTGGTCCAATGTCGGTGCTCACGTGCAAAGTCTAGGCGTCGTTGACGATAACCCCTGGTCAAAATGGGTGCAGGAACCTTGGTTCGACTGTTCAGGCCCATCCGTAGCAGGATGCGTTCAACGGTAATGTCGGATACACGTCTGTTGGCACCACTGTTGAATCTGGTGGTCAGTTGATGGACTGTGGCTCTCCTGTCACCTTTACGAGTCGTCGTAGACGCTGCTCACCCCGTTGGTCGATGGCTCGTAACTCTTTACAGTGATGGCGTTGGGACGCGATTTCTGTCCCTGCTGTCCACTCTTAGTACACCTTCAGTACAGCGGACCGTGAACAGTTCACAAATCGCGCCGTTTCGGAGATGGTGCCACCCTTGCTGCGATAGCCTATTATCATCCGTTTTTGGATGTCCGTTAAATCCGGGCGTTTACCTATCTTGAGGCTCGTGCACCTGCCGTTTGATGCACCAGCTTTAAAGCTTTCTCAGCCTGTTATGCAAATTTTGCATGGGTACGACGGCATTTGCCTATTGGTGTGTGTGTGTGTGTGTGTGTGTGTGTGTGTGTGTGTGTGTGTTTGTGTGTGTGTGTTTTGTAACGTGCTAGGAATTGTAGCTGCAATTCCCGACACGCCCAGCCTCTATTTAAAGGAAGAAAACCCTCCTCCAAATAGTTAACCCGTTCCCCTCTAAAGTTAGAAGCGCGCCAGAACCCATAGAAAACAGAACCCACAAAATAGTTAACCGAAATCACTTAAATGAGCTATTGGTAATTAGCATAAGATTAATTCCATTAAAACAAGAGCCAGTAACAATTTTAGCGGTTAAGAAACTTAAGTGATCGAGGGACGACCCATTAAGTTCAAGGCAGAAAATAAAACGTGGTGATAAAAAAAAACCTTTTAAATTGCCCCTCCAATTGATTAAAGAAACGCACACAAGAACTGACAAGTTCCAAACAAATATTTCCTTTATTACAAATAGGAAAAATAATGCCAAGGGTGATGAGTTCTCCCAAACGATTATCCAATGACAGAACACCAATTCAAAGAGTAAAGATTTCAAAGAAGGTAGCAAGCCGACGGGGCGAACGAATACGAGCTGACGACTGGGCTGGAAGGCGAACGGTAGTCAATGATTGGTCACACCTCTTGAGGTTAACGAAAAAACGCCATCCGCGGGTGGGGTGAACCGCCAACGTCGTAGTCAAGTTCCTAGATGAATACAAAGCATTAAGTTAAGCATTAAGCATATGTATTTGGAAATAAAATATATATATATACGAGGTCTGTTCAAAAAATACGAGGTCTGTTCAAAAAATACGTAGACTGACGTCATAAAACAAAATATACTTTATTCAGAAGTTACACATCTGGGTCCCCTTCAAAGTACTCTCCACTTTCCACTTTTGGAAACAGTCCTGGAACGCTTCTTTTGTGATGTCCTTCAGCGCCTTCGTCGCATTTGCCTTAATGTCTGGAATCGTCTCAAATCTCCTTCCTTTTCAAAGGTCTTTTGAGTTTGGGAAACAAGAAAAAGTCACAAGGAGCGAGGTCAGGTGAGTAGGGTGGGTGAGGAAGAACAGTGATCGAGTGTTTGGCCAAAAACTCTCGAGTTCTGAGGGCTGAATGGGCTGGAGCGTTGTCGTGATGAAACAACCAGTCACCTCTCGTCCACATTTCTGGCCTTTTCCACTCGTCCAGCGGCAGTTTTGCCGAGTTTAACACAATTTCACAGCAACTCTTTGCTCGTTCAAGTCACTCATTCTAAAAACCCGCCAAACGAAAAAAAACCCACTTTACAAACAACCGCGTAGCTAATCAACCAATACTGATATTTGCAATCAAAAAACTGCCTTGTAATCAGCGGATCTGTCAGAAGATGGCGACACCAAGCGATTTTGATTGGGACCAACAGGGCCCGCGCAATTCAAACAGTCTACGTATTTTTTGAACAGACCTCGAGAAAAAAATACCTGGCGTTAATATATTAACATTATATATATATTATAATGTGAATAAAGAGAAATCGGATTAAAAAAGTAATAAATTAAAAAAAAAATTAAATAAGAAATCAAAGAATTAAACAGGCGGGAAAAAAAACAACAAAAACACAGAAACCTCGTAGAGACTAGGCACTTAGAAGGGGAACATATTAAAAATACAATAAACAAGGAACAAACCACAGAGGTAGAAGACATGAAGACAAATAGCAAGGCGAGAGGTGAAGCAGGTTGAACACACATACGCAAGGGAAAACAAAAGTCAGGCAGACAGTCACGGACAGGATGAGTGTTCCCAAAAGAACACGAAGCAAAAACTTAAAAGAAAAGAAAATACAATGATCAGTATCGATTAATAAACTTCTAAATTCTTAAAATAACAAGATTTTATGGAGAAAACAAAGTCATGGCGCAAAAAAATAATTGAATAGGGCAGCAGGGTAAGCTGATTAGTTCATCGAGACAACTCGAAAAGTCTTAAAAGGAAGACAAAGGCGACCCTAACAATTGCTAACAGTTCCGAATAACTGATCAGAGGCACCAAAGATCAGAAGCTCGAAGAAACTGAAGAAAGCTTAAGGCGAGAGTTCAGCATGGTTAAGACATGGAGAAAAAGCATTGTAGAAAGGCTACATTGCCAAACACGGTTCTTCAAACGTCCTCAGAAGACGAAGTAAGAAGCAGGTGAAAAGAAAAGGCCGAAGCAAAGACCTGTCCAGTAAAGTTCGATGCGGTCCGAAGATAAGAGGAGACGCCATTAGTTGAGAGCTGAAACTTGATCCAGTAAAGGCAGGTAACAACCAAAAGCCAAATCGCCAACCCAGACTAAAATCTAGTCGGCCGCGAATGGCAGAAGAAATTTTGAGCTACGAAGGGTACCGAAGAAAGGCGTCCATGCCTTGGTCGATATCCGCAATCGACACAAAAAAAAACCCGACGTAAGCTATCCACGTACCGAAAAATAAAGGAAGTACCTCCAATAAACTGGCTACAAAGTCCAAGCGTTGAGGCGGCGACGGTTTTTTAAAGGCACAAACTGACTTGAAGGTAGCACATCTACGAAGTGAAAGTTGGACCGAGAAACGGACAAAACGGAAAGCAGTTTCTGACAAGAAAAGCTCGGAAGACTCCATAACACAAGCTGCTCACTGATCCAGGGCAAACCGTGGGCTAAGCTTCCTAAAAAGGTGAAAATTTAGGCTAAGTGCCTCAGGCCATTGTAAATGCTACGAGGAAGGACCGACTTCTTTAGGCCAGACTGCTTAAAGAGAGAAGTCGACGGGGCCAGGACTTTTTAATTGCTACGTTTTAATTTTCGCATAAAGTATACAGATTCTAAGGGGCTTGATAAACTCTATAGTAATAAGCAAGTGACTTGGCGCCTTTACGCTTCAAACTCTTAAATTTCAAACAATTTCGACTTTTTAAAATAACATCTCAAATGAAATGATTCTTAGAACGTTGAACTGACTAATCTAACTGAATAACGCCAACAGCAAAGAAAGGAAAAGAACGCACGCGACACGGACGAGCGCGACGAACGCGACCTTAGCTAAACGTCAACAATGACGAAGAAAAGGGGATAAAGATTACAACAATCGCGTTGACAAAAATTAAAAATTATTAGGAAAAAGCTAATAAAATTCAATAGCTAGAAAAAATATTTTAATAAAAAAAATAAAATTAAGCTAAGGATAAAAAAATTAAGCTCCACTTAAAGAGCGAGCAGAGGTTCAAAAAGGCACGCTACAGTATGTACACTGGTGGACAAAAGTTTGGGCTAAGTGTGTTTTCTAAGAAAACAATTATTTAGAGATTTTATTGTTATGACACCTTTTTACTTACTATTGAATATATCAAAATTGACAATTGAATAATTGATCTTTTAATTTGTTTTTAAGTTACATCCAAATAATGCAAATTACACTGGTCAAAAGTGTGTGGTAACAGGTAAATAATCATCAAGATATCAAAAGTAAAGGAAATTAATATGAAATCTGACCGCTATTTGACTTTATAACTTGAAGAAGAAGATTTGTCATTGATGAAAATAACTTCTTGATGGTGTTTGGTGCTATTTTAATAGCAGAGCCTCAATTGCATTGATTAGCTGCATAAGAGTTGAATACTGTTTGTCAGCATAAATATCCTAGCTCATAAGATGCCAAACATTTTCTATAATGTTGAGGTCGGGACTCCTTGACCGCCAGTCTAGTGTACGAACTTTGTTAGTGGAAAATCATTCAGTAAAAATTCGTGCTCTGTGGATAGATGCATTGTCTTGCTGCCATACCCATTGTTTTTGTCTGTAGTGTCTCTTGCAGGAAAGAATGGATGTGCTTTGAAGATCTTCTAAGTATTGGTTGCCGTATATTTGCCCTCAATTACTTTTATCTTCAGGTGACCCGTGTTTGAAATGGCACCTAATGGCATCACATCTCCTCCTCCCTTTTGGTGCTTATTTCTGACCAGAGCAATTGGTTTTTGGCCTTGTTTTTTAACATAACTGCACATGTTATCAGGTCCATCAATGGAAAAATCGTTTTTCATCAGAAAATACCACCAACCCAAAATCAGTCTTCTCATGATGTGTTTCTGAGCAAATTGAAGTCTTGCTATTTTATTTTTTGGTATTAATGGCAGTGATTTTTCAATAGTTTCATAGCGAAAGTTCTCATGCTGCAATTCACGCCTTATGCTTCTGGTTGAGGCCTTCAAATCAAGATTTACTTCGATGCGCATACTGTTTACAGTGTGGCCAGCTGCAATTTCTCTTCTCTCATGGCGTTTTATGCTAGATTTTGTCCGTCTTGTAAGTGCAGATGGGTTTCCCATCTTCTTTCGTGTTTTCATTTTTAATTGCCCTGATTACTGTATTGTAACCAACATCAGCAATTTCAGCTTCTCGCTTGAAGTTCTTGTGTTGAGCATACAATGCATGAATTTCCTTCGTTTCTCATCAGAAATCATCTTAACACACTTCTTCACATTCCAAAAAATCAATGAACAAATATTCATGCACTTTACTGTAAAAAATATCAGTTATTTACCTGTTATCCCAAACTTTTGACCAGTTCAGTTTGCATACTTTGCATGTAACTTAAAAAGAAATTAAAAGATCAATTTTTCAATTGTCAATTTTGATATATTCAATAGTAACTTAAAAGGTGCCATAACAATAAAATCTCTAAATAATCGTTTTCTTAGAAAACACACCTACCCCAAACTTTTGTCCACCAGTGTATGTGTGTGTGTATTTTTTTTTCTTTTTTGAACTCGTGTATTTGTTGCATCTTAGTAAATATTTTGTTGACTTGTTTAGTTTTAATTTTGAAACGAAATATAATTTTATTGAATTCTAGTGTTGTTATTTTATTGAGTTAAACTCCAGACAACGATTCGGTGTTGTTTTAAAAAGCAACAAGGAATGTGATTGTCGGGGGGCTATCATTGTTGCCTGAGATGAGTTTTCTTAGAAGCTGTGATAGCCTCCCTGGAGTTAATTGTTGAGAAAAAATCGTCTTGACGACGAGATTCTTTTTTTTTCTCTGTGAGATTTTTAGTTGTGATGTGGAGTTTTGCTTGAGGTAGGAGGGTGAGGTGCCCATCTTTTCGGCAGTCATGACATTGCAGCCACCTTAAGTTCTGAGACATGCCAGAACTTTCTGATATGAACGAAGTTTTGATGATATTCCTCAATATTGCAATTAGCTTAAGCTCTGATTGAGCATGTGTTCGATTTATAACGATTAATTGAATTAATGGTAGCTTACGAAGAAAAAAAAAGGAGAGCAACCATTGAATTTTGTGGAATAACGACGTTCGAAACGTTCGACGGCCTTCACATGGGATCAAAACCCGTGAACAGGTATCGCTGTTTAAGCAGCCGTGTGTTCTGCCCGTTATGACGACTTCTTTATGGTGAGTGAACTTTATTTACTTTAATCCCCTGACGCGATTTCCCTGAGGTGTTCTTCCTATGCCCAGCACAAGAGATATTAAAAATTTGTGTTTACGCGGAAGTAGAACCCTCACTCCCGCCTGTGGCGCGTGTTATCGTCCCTGTCTGTAAATAAGAGAAAACAGTCCGTGCAAGTGCTTCTCCGGTTGAACAAAATGTTTTTTGTACACGCTACAAGTATCGTCTGTAGTAAAATTTTAATTAGAATTAAGCCCAGGGTGGGGCAATGAATCCCGATGGTGTAGCTTGTTACTGGCTCCGTTAAGTAGTGTATGCACGTTTGTAAATAGCGTATTTTGCAGTGGTGGTGCGCACTGTTTTAGCATCGCGTGCGCTTGTTCTGCGACGCGTTCAGTATTTTGGTAAAAGGCAGTGGCACTACGTGGAAGAGGCACCGGTTAACATAAAACTATATTTAAGGCGCGGTGATTGGCAAAAAGACACGTGTGCAGGGGATTCTATGGTTCTCCCCGACCTGTCACAGCTGTGAGCAAAGGTGAAAAAGGGACCACGTGACGTTCTCCAACGTCAAACGTTGACTGTTAGTCTAGTGTCTTTGAGCAGCGCGCTATAGCGTGTTATTGCCCCCACACTGCTCATCGCTCATTTGCATTTGTTTTGGTGCATCAGACACTGTGGACAGGGGTTACAGTATGATAATTTATTGCCTCAGCCACAGATAAGGTATTTTCGTTTTGAAGATTCATTCTTAATTTGTTAGGACAGCATGAGCCCGTATCAGCTGTTTGGCTGCTGCTGTTTGATTTGCATGACTAAGGGGACCCTCTAGTGTATATAAGTGATGATTGCGCAACTCCAATTAATGCTTGTATTTAAATATTCCTTTAGTAAAACGCAATAAAAGGTGTTTGTTTTTTAGTTTAGTGTGTTAAATCAATTAGTCACCCACGGTTAATATCAGTTCCGAACTTATACAATTTCTGTGTCCCTCAGCTTTAGTCATTAACTATAGTTGCATATGCTGATAGGGAGGCGTGGCATTGTTACATAACCACATCTGCCGTCTGACTTCCAAAGACACATCTTCCACCAGTCCAGGCAGAATATCTTGAAGAAACGTGAGATAATGCTCTTCATTCAGGTTTGGATTAAGTACATGCTATCCGATAATCTGGTCATGTAGAATTCCAGCCCAAATGTTGACATGAAAGCGTTCCTGATGGCTGGAGATGTGTTTGGCATGAGGATAATGTTCCTCCCAATTATGGCTATTGTGTGAATCGTGCTTCATCCGAAAATAATACAAGTGTGCCGAATGCAGGATTGTTAGTAACACTCTGAAGATACCATTCAGAAAATTCCACGCGTGGTACATAGTTTCCATGTCGCAAAACCTGAACTTTTTGTTGTCGGTGCTCGTGTAGAATGTTCCATACGGTCGTGTGATTGATGCCATATCATGTGTAACTGCTCGGGTGCTTGTGGATGGGTTATCTGCAAATCTTTGCAGCACGTCATCTTCGACATGTCGTGTTTGCACAGTCCTTGGAGAACCAGCATCATGCCTGCTGGGTAGAAATTGTTCCGTTCCCCATAAGCGCCGGTCAATCGCCACAAATGTTGCACGACAAGGATGTCGTCTACGAGGGAACCTCTCGCGGTAGAATCTTGCAGCTTCTCGTGCATTGCCTTGAGCCTGGCCGTAAAACAGATGCATACGTGAATAGATGCATACGTGAACAGATGCATACGTGAACTCATTCATGTTGAGATCCCTGCAGGTGTGGTGCTTCTGCTTGTACGTACTTCACGGACTCTGTCTGGTCACCCTCGATGAATAATGTGATCACCCGCGCGTTCTGATTCAGCAATTAGTGCTTCCCTTGCTAATTTCCTACTTTGCATGCAGCTCTGCGGGTGCCGTGCAGTGCTGTATTCACAGGGGTTGGTCGGGATCTTTACACCTTTTTAACTCGTTTACAACGTTTTTGTGAGAAAAATGGTATTCGGAATAGTTGTTAGTTTTGACTTTCCCTACCACCTCTGGCACGGAATTCATTGCGGCCCCAGATGCCAACCCCAACTTTATGGCTTCACATTGTGAATTCGCATAAAATGACGGTAACTCCTCGAATATAAATATGAGATGGGACCAGGATGACTTCCATGGCCCTCATCGGTATTGTGGACAGAACACCCTTAATCTCCAAACACGCCAACCTTTGAAGGAAGCAAGTCTAGTCCTAACAGTCAATTGCTCGGTCTTCCGCTGCCAAACCAGAGCACAGTCCCCAACATCCCACGAAAACAAAAATTCTGGTTTGAAAAGTCAAAAGCAAAAGTAATGCTCATCAGTTTCTTTGACAGCGCTAGCATTATCCATAAGGAGTTCTAGAGGGAGATTTTGCAGCGTCTGATTAAGAGAATCCATTGAGTACGGTTACAATTTCATGCAAAAAGGAGTTGGTTCTTACTGCACGATAATGCCAAAACGCACACAGCAGTGCTTGTAAAATAGTCCTTAGTCAGTAATAGAATTGTGGAGCTTTAAGACCTTCCCTATTCTCCAGATTTGTCTCCATCAGACTTTTTTTCTGTTCCCAAAGGTAAAAACAAGTCTGAAAGGACACAGATTTGAGAATATAGAGGACATCAAGGGTTAACACACAGGAATTTACAGCATGTTTCCAAAATTTGTATGAACGCTTCAGAAGGTAACTATGAACGCTTCCAAAATTTGTCAAAATGCTCACAAAATTACTTTTCTTGTTCACTTATTCCAACGTTTCTACTTGAAACAACGAATGTAGCTATATTGTTACTAGCTAAACCGGTGCGACTTACATTCGCACAAAAAAAAGGAAAGTCATAATGCATATTTTTGAAGTTTTGCCTATTTGCCTTAAAATCATTCGGTCATTTTGCCGTTTGTTTAGCCAAAGCCCACTGTATAATAACTTTAGCCAAAGCCCACTGTTTATTATACAGTGGGCTTTGGTTTAGCTCGCTGAGAGTCGCTTTTCTCTGTCTCCGAGAATTTCATTTAATCTACTGCATCTCATATATTCTCTCATATTAAGAAGTCTTGAAGGGACAGCAACTTCTGCATTTCTTTGCGTAAAATAATTTGAATTGACTGCCATAATTTTTACTTGTCGTTCAGATTTGTCATCTGCACATGCAACTTGAGAACTGGCTTGAGAGAGTTTGGGCCTAATTTCCATTATTTGTTTACGCCAGGACATTTTTATTAAGCTTAATCTAAATTGGCGTATTTCTTTTTTCTTCAAATATGCTTTAATTAAATCATTAAAAACCTAAAAAGAACTGAATAATGATAATAAAATCTTGTAAACATTCCAAGTAGGAGCTTTAGCAGTGAAGCAGAAATTGATTTATACATTTGTTAAAAAAAATACCCCCCCCCCCCCCCCCGAGTAGGGTAAGGCAAGTAGCAGATCCTGCAGTCATCTATTTTTACCCTTTTATCTGCATCTTTTACCTCTCAGCATGTTTTTTAATCAAAAAATTAATTTTCTCGAACGTAATATGTAGAAAATGTAAAAAAGCTGGTATTTTCTTTCCTTTCTCATCATTTCCGAACGTATGATATATCACAAGCCATATGTTGCCATAGTTTTAAACACCAAGTGGCTGCCACCCCCGCAAATCCGACCCCAATGGAACAACTGGGCCTAAACTTCATAGTAATGTAGATCTTGGCTAGAGGAATCTGGATACTGAATTTCACGCCTTTACGTACCTAAATAGCACATAGATATGTTGTCCTATCTGAATCCCACCCCCGTAATTCCGAACTTGGTGTACCAATCAAAACCAAACTAAATAGTGCAGATGGACTTACCCATAGGATGCTATGTTCCGAATTTCAATCTTCTACCTCAAAAAATGTAGAAATTATGAAAGGGTACACAGTTAAGACATTATAAAACCAATTAATAGCTCTCTTCTTCTACTTAATATTTAGATTATGAGCATTTGAGCAATCGTGCGTCGACAAAGCGTTTTCACGTGCGCGCGCCGATGTCAGTAATGCTTAAAAGATGAACAGAAAGTAACAATGTATTCCTTTTTGACAAATCGATTGTTATATGATATGCCATTATCTTTGTATTCTTTACACTTACTGTTTTAGCAAGTGAATTCGACTTGAAGGGGTCCACGAAAAATTCTGAAAAGTTGATACTGCCGAGCTAAAGTAGCCCCTAGACGATCAAAATTTTGATCAAAATTCGCTTCAATATTGATGGAAGACCATATTGATGCAAATTTTGATCGTCTAAGAGTGTTTTGAAGCGTCCTATCAATATTGACGGATATTGATAGAAAATTATATTTTCTGTCAATATTGAAGAAAGCGTCCTATCAATATTGAACGTCTAGGAGGTTTTTGTCAAAATTTCCTTCAATATCAAGGTTATTTGCGAGACCGCGAAGGTTTCCTTCAGTTGTTTGCGAGACGGCGAAGTGAGAACATGGCTGACCCACCGAGCTCACCAAGCTCCCCTTCTAGTGATCGGGATTTCACAACCCTGCTAATAGCTGCATATCGTGATTATCCGGAATTGTGGTGTGTGAAGTCAAAAGATTATTATAATAAAAACAAAAAAACAATTGCAATGCAAAAAAAAAAGCGGCTTCTCAGCTTGTACCGCTCTTTGGACCAGCGTCTATTTCTCTTCCTCTTTGATTTTTTTTGTTCGCACAGTGCAAGAGTCAATGCTAGAAAACCCCAATCCGAATTGGAAAACATTTCGAAATTTACAACAACCACGACCAAGCAGTACGAATATTTTTGGCTGAATGAGTGTTGGTGATGCGTTTTGGAAAATATGATCCTCCATCAATATTGAAGCAAATTTTGATGCGTTTTGGAGCATACTGATGCGCGCTTCAATATAGAGCATCAATATTGAAGCGAATTTTGATCTAAATTTTGATCGTCTAGGGGCGCCTTTAGACTTTGATGGTCATATTTCTGAAAACAGAATTTGAAAAAGTTAATCCGTTTTCAAGTTATCGTGCAAACGGCGGACGGACGGCCGGATAAACGTACAGACCAAGGGCGCATTCTTATAAGTAGCTTTTATGCTAAAGCTCCTAATAATAATAATAATAATAATAATAATAATAATAATAATAATAATAAATTACTTCGCTGGAATACTACAATGAGAACAAATACATTTACATATCTAAAACGCGCCTATAGGCGTACTTATAAATCTAAAAATTTGAAACAATCCGGCTACTGGAGCCTTGTACATGTAAATATTTTGTAGCTAATTGATCAAATAGTGCTTAAAAATGCTGTAATTTATATATATTAAAATCTAAAAAAGAACAGAATAATAAATTATATTATTCCCTCTTTAAAAGCGTAAAAATCCGTTCAGTCATCTTGATCCGTAAAGATCTGTTCATTCTACACATGTTCAAGGCAAAAGCGTTTTCGTTAAATGCAAAATTCCGATAAAGAAAAGGATTACAATTTTTGCCGACAGATGTCGCTTTTATTCATAGGTCCTTTACTGCCGACCCAACTATGATTCTTTCTTGTTTCGGTTCATAGTCGATGTTCTTGAACAATAGAATTCTTTTTACACTATTTATTCAGGTTATGGTGGTGAAATTATTTCGTTTAACTCTAAAATATTTAGCAAAGCGGTGTTTTTCCGCCATTGTGAAAAGACTGGGAATTGCTCAGCCATGAACGACAACAACGTACTGGTTAGCCGACTTTTCTCATTTTTTTTCTGTTAAAAGACAGCCAATCATAAAAAAATCTCTATTTTTAAAGCCACCAATCATAGCAACGAAAACGACAATAACACTTCCTTATTGGATAGTTTAAATTTTCAAATTTCAAAAAGCCTTAAATGTTAACACCTAAGCAAAAACCTAGAATTTGCTTATTCAAGCATGTGCATTTTTCATCTGCAACACTGCAATATTCTCTACGAGACCGGACTTTTGGGACACGCTGTATACGTCCAGAAGAAAAACGATAGTGATTAATCATTTAGTGTCGTCCAGAAAGTAAAGAAGATTGGCTGTAGCTCAACAAAAAACAAAAGATATAAAAAAAAATTTATATGCAGCAATACTAAACCTAGCATTATTTTCTACATAATCACCATGTTATTGAGGCACTGTTCTTAACGAGATATAAGTTTTCAATGCCGATGTTATTATCTGCCGCCAGTGACTGAAACCATGAAGTTATAGCTTCTTTAAGCGCTTCATCACGCTGGAGAGTCTTTATACTTTCTGGGTGATCCTCGAACAATAATTTAATTTTTGGACGTTAATCATCTGTATGTCTCATTGCAAAATCAACCGAGAAACTGTGGATAAACTTAATAATAAAGAGAAAGAAACCTCTTGTCCACAACAGTTTTTTATTGTCCCTAGACGCATTTCGGTTACCTTGTAGCCATTAATCAGCGGAATACAGTGCAAGTGATGAAAAAACGTAATATGTATATTGGGGTAACCCATCAGGGTACAAATAGTCGGCTAATACGTAACAAGAAAAATTATGCCAAAAGCAAGCCAACAACTATCAGAAATAAGATGGAAATTTGTAGGGATTTTTAAACACACGGAATAATTTGAATTCATGTGCTTCCGCTGCCTGCGCTTCGGGCACGTTTCAATTGGGTGCACGGAAGATCCTCGTTGCAACAAAAATGCAGGAGAGCATGAATCAAGGAAATGTCCCAACATCAAGGGGAAAGACCTTCTAACACTCCAAAATTTATAAGATGCGGAGGTCAAAATACCTCCAGCTATACAAAAGTGTCCGAGGTATCCTCAAGTTAGAAGATTACAAAGTTCCAAAGTGTCCCCAGAAAAAACTTTTGCGTCAATATCTAGGCAGAATGAACCTGGTATCAAAATCAACGACATTCCGGTAATGTATAAACAGCATGGTAGCATTTTTTATGTTTACTGAATAAGTAGAAAATTCCCACAATTGAGTGGACTCCTTCTGTTAAACAAATAACAACATGGCTGCTAAACAGTACCAAACAATTAACAACGGTGAACTCCGTTGCGTCATTTGGAATGCTCAAGGAGCTTCCTGCAAACGTATCGAATATTACAATTTTCTATTAAAACAGGCAATCGTTCTGACCTTCCTTTGTGAAACCCAACTCAAGCCGAACCGGAACTTCAAACTGCCGGGCTACTGTGACTACCGAAATGACAGATTTATTCCAAGCATAGCGAGTACAGTTTCTGTTGACGATCATCAACAAGTGAGGTATTCAGCACCATGAACTGCTCCCAAAATCATACGTGGGTATGGAAATAGCCTCCGCTATTATTAACGATGTCGCCATTGGTGATGTGAACTTGGTGGCACTATACAATTCGCTCAAGCATAAGTTTGTCTTTGAGGAACTCGATGAGATTCTCGCTGGTGGTCCCAGCGGTGACCTTAGCTGGTGACCTTAATGCCAAGCACCCCAGTTGGAACTCCAAAGTGATTACCTATAACGCTACTGTGCTTTATAAGTACTTACAAAATCAAGATTGGCTGCTGGACCAATGGAAGACATGCAATTACTGTAATCACTTGAATTGAAGTGACGCGCTTATGAAAGGTTACTTCTTTTCTCATATTATCTTTACAATCGAAAATATTACTTCTGATCATAAATCTATGGTCTTATACAAAGACAATTTTAACATTAACTTCAGAGAAGAGATCAAGCTACAACAAGATGGGAAGCTTTTCAAAGAAATACTCAAGGCCCATGACTCCCGTCTCGACGTTGCATGCTGTTCAAAAGATACAAACCTGAATATTGAGATAATTACCAAGTGCATCAAGGATGCTTTGGAAGTAGTGCCTTCCTCTCGAAGAACAAGCCTTTTAACTATCTTGAGCTAACTCCAGGCATTCAGCAACTAATTATGCAAAGAAACAGGATCCATAGTCAACGGAAGCTCTATCATGAACCTTGGTTCAAAACTAAGTACTAGCACGTAAAAGGCTAGCACGTAAAGTCCGTGAAAAGATTAAAACCCAATGATAAGTGGGCCGAAAAAATCCAAAGCTTGTCGGCTCGCAACTATTACGTTTGGAGCATTACAGACAAAAAAAAAGAATGACGCGTTACCTCCACTTCGTTCTCTAAATGGTAATTATATTCTTAGTAATCAAGACAGAGGCAATCTTATTCCAGACTCACTGAAGACACAGTTCGTTACTCCTACTAACAGCAAGCTCGAAAGTCAAGTCATGTCTCAGCAAGTGAAAGAATGCCTCGTCAACGTTCATAAAAAACCCACAACATCCACTAAGGATTAAAATAGAAGATGGAGAGATCACGAACATCGTCAAGAAGTTGATAAAGAAGGCCCCCCGATAAAGACAAAGTAAGTACACCTTAAAAAACCCCTTCCGAAGAATCTAATTCGTGATAATACTAGCATTGTTAATGATTGCTGGAAGAATTCCTATTTTCCAGCTGCTTGGAAATATTCTGTTGTGCTAAGTATCCCCAAACCTGGTCTAAATTCAGAAAAACCTGCGAGCTAAGGCCGATAAATCTGTTCCCTTCTATCTCCAAGGTTCTGAAAAAAATACTACTCACCAGAATCTAAGAGCACTGTTATGCAAATAATCTTGTTCGGCAGGATCAGTTTCGCTTTCAGGCCAACCACTCCTGTCAGTTACAGAGATGGAGGTTCGTCGAAGATCTCAGCTCCCTCCTGAATCTTTCTATGTACTGCGGCATAGTACGAGGGGAGATCAAAAAGTAAGTTGCACTTCCACGGTATGGCCATTTATTACACTACATATACAAAAGCAACACGGCTATAGCAGCATACAATGTAGGTTCACTTTTCCACATAGTCCCCAAGAGACCCTAAACATTTATCCGAACGATCAACCAACTTTTCGATTTCGGATGCATAGAAATCTCCTCCAGCGTTTTGTAACCACACGATGACAGCCGCTTTAACCTCCTCATACGTTTAGAAATCGTTGTCCACCGAGTTCCGTTTTGAGCTTACCGAAAAGATGAAAGTCGCATGGTGCTAAATCGGGACTGTATGGGGGATGTTGCCAAACCTCCCACTTGAATCGCTGCAGCAGTTCGCACGTATGGCGGGCCTTGTGAGGTGTTGCGTTATCGTGCAGTGATTTCACGATGAATGTCCGTGCAATTCACCCGTTTGGCCCATAGAAATCGGATTGCTGCTCGCACCTCAAGTTTGGAGTGGACATCCAGTTGACGCGCCATTGCTTTTAGCCCGCTAGTCACACAAAACACGACGGGAAACCACAGCAACCGTCTTATCCGACGCCTGCGCAGTTAATGCCCTCGCAATCTTTCTCCGCTTTGCCCAAGATTGCGACACACAGCGTGCTCCTGCGGCGAGTTAGTGCAACTTACTTTTTGATCTCCCCTCGTATTTCTTGATGTCATCAAAGTGTTTTACCAAGTATGGCATGACGGACTATCTGTAAAATGATCAATGTTAAATTTCCCCCTGACTTGGTACAGATGGTGCAATTCTTCCTTACTCACAGATATTATTAAGCTACGGTAGGTGGCTTACTATCTTCACCCGAGTCGTCAAAGCCGGTGTTCCGCAGGGCTCCGTTCTCGGACCTGTACTATTTAATTACTTTGTGCAGGATTTCTCCAACCCATACAGTGGTAGATCATACTTTTAAGCAGATGATACTGCCATTGTGGCGTGAGCACGTAAACCGACCAACGTCATTGCTGACTTACAAATAGCTTTGAAAGATTTTGAGACGCTAGTTTAATACCTGGAAGTTTAACTTAAATGTAGGTAAGTGCAAGGCCATGTATTTGAACAGGAAATTCAAGAAACCCCTGACCTCTCTCATTTTATACGATAAGGAGCTCGACTGGGTCAATGAATACAAATATCTAGGTGTTCTCATAAACCCAAGACTTTGGTGGAATCATCATGTGACGTATACGCTAAACAAAGTGTTAGTTTTTATTGATAAGGCTGTTACACATATATGGCAAATAGTAAGGAATGCATATACTAAATAATAACGAGAGAGACAACGCCCTACAAGGCATGAAACTAAAACTAGAAAAGCGAAACTAGAAATAAACAAAGAATAGTTGCTTGCTCTGCATCAGAGTGCCCTCTCTCAACACTCCCATTCACTCTGATGCTAGTTAAGTCCTAGCAAGTCCTTGCATCTTTTAAAAATACACTTAAGCAAAGGTTTAGTTATTATATCAGCTGCCTGATCATTAGTAGAAACATACTCTAACTTAATCTTTTTAGCATTTTGACAATCACGAATAAAATGATGGCGTACATCAATATGCTTAGATCTGTTGTTAATAATTTGGTTAATACTAAGCTTGATAGCACCCTGATTATCACAGTTAATGGTGGTAGCTGATTTCTGTTCATATCCTAGTTCACAAAGTACTTGTCTTAACCATAGAGCTTCTTTCACTGCTTCTCCAGCTGCGATGTATTCAGCCTCTGTAGTCGACATGGCTTGCACTTGTTGTATTTTCGATGCCCATGATACTGTCCCTCCATTAAGCAGGAAGACGTATCCACTCGTGCTTCTCCTTCTGTCCAAATCACTAGCATAGTCGGCATCTGCAAAACCAACCAAATCAGTACTACCAGCTCTAAATGTAATTCCAATGTTAGTACTTCCTTTTAGGTATCTCATAATATGTTTCACTGCAGTCCAATGATTTTCATCTGGTTTGGACATATATTGTGCAACCTTTCCAGTTGCATAAGCAATATCTGGTCTTGTTCCACACATAGCATACATAATGCTCCCAACAGCTTGTTTGTATGGCACTTTGACAGTGTCTGCATCATCAGCTGCTTTCCTCAGTTTTGTAGAAACATCAGCAGGAGTGGCAGCAGGTTTGCAATTGCTCATGTTGAACTTATTCAATAATTTTTCAATGTAGCAGCTCTGATGAATACGCATAGACTTGTCTTCTCGATTTCTTTCAATTTGTAGACCAACAAAATAGTTGAGTTCATGAATCTCCATCTCAAAGGTTAGTTGAAGATAATGGATCATTTGTTCAATCATCTTGGGATCCTTGGCACAGAGCAATCCATCATCAACATATAGTCCAAGGATTATTTTTTATTCTTGTTTATCATTTACATACACACATGGTTCTGACAACAGTCTTTTTAGTCCAAATTGTTCAAGAAACAGGTTGAATTTTGAGTTCCATGCTCGAGGAGCTTGCTTCAGTCCATATAAACTTTTCTTTAATTTACATAAACGTCCACTTTTATCATCATATTCTTCTGGTTGAACCATGTATAGTTCTTCTTCTATGTCTCCATGTAAAAAGGCTGTTTTGACATCAAATTGCACTATTTCCATATCTTCATTATTAGCGATAGCAAGTATTGTTCTAATAGAATCCATCTTAATTACAGGCGAGAAAGTTTCAAGATAGTCAATATCCTTTCTTTGACTATATCCTTTGGCTACAAGCCTAGCCTTAAACTTGTTAATTGTCCCATCTGGGTTTTCTTTTATCTTGTATACCCATTTGTTTTGAATTGCTGTCTTGTCTGGAGGAAGATCAGCTAATTCCCATGTTTCATTCATGTTCAGAGATTCTATTTCTTCATTCATAGCATCAATCCAAAAATTTTTGTCTTCACATTCAATAGCATCATTGTATGTTTGAGGTTCGCTCTTTGCATATAGCAACGTTGAATTTGACCTTAAAGTTCTAGGTACTTTTTCATAGACTTTGTTCTTTGAACCCTTTGGTCTTCCTAAGTCTTTCTTGTCTTTAGAGCCTACTTCACACTCTTCTTCTTTTTCTGTACTTGAGTCATTTTGGCAATTTTCAGATATCTCACTGTGAACAATTCCTTTTGATAATTCAGTTGACAAATCAAACCACACATCTCGATACACACCAATGGAATTCTTTTCTGGATCATAAAGTCTATAATTCATTTCTGTTTTTGAATAGCCAACCAAAATCATAGGTTTTGACTTTGGCTCCCACTTCTTTCTGAGTTCTTTAGGCACAAGAGCAAATGCTTTAGTACCAAATACTCGTAAATGACTTACGTTGGGCTTTGACCCATGCCACGTTTCATAGAGTGTTTGATCTTGTCCTCGATTGAACACTCTGTTCATAATATACGATGCAGTGTTCATAGCTTCAGCCCACAGTTTCTTTGGTAGATTTTTCGAATGAATCATTGTTCTTGCCAATTCAACGAGAGTTCTATTTTCTCTTTCTGCTAAACCATTTTGTTCTGGATTATGAGGAGAACTTGTTTCATGAGCAATACAATTTTCTTGTAGAAACTTCTTAACTTCTTTATTTATGTATTCTGTACCGCAATCTGTTCTTAATATCTTCATAATATCTCCTCTGTCAGCTCTTTGTTCTGCAATAAATTCTTTTAATTTGTTTAGCACCTCAGACTTGGATCTCATGAAGTATATCTTTCTGTATCCACTTGATTCATCTTTAAAAACAACTGCATATTTTGAATGACCAATTGTTTCAACTTCCATTGGCCCAACAACATCAGAATGAATTCTTTCTCCTACTTTCGTATGCAAATTTTCATGACTCTTAAATGGTTTTCTACACATTTTTCCAAGTGCACATCCAGAGCAGAACATTTCTGATTGAATCTCGTTATCCATGTGAAGTCCTAGAATATTTTCACTTTTGGCCATTTTCTTTATGGTGTCTAAAGATACATGAGCAAGTCTTTCATGCCATAATTGCAAATTTCCTCTTGCTAGGTGTAACGCAGCACCTTTGGTTCTTATCATTAGGCAATACAGATCTTTTCCACCTCTAAATCCAAGTATCATTGGTGTCTTTTGTTTATTGATAGTAACAGTGTTTTTCTTGATGACAACATCATAACCACGGTCTGCTGCAGCACCAAGTGAAAACAGGTTTTGATGACCAAGTTCAGGAACATGAAGTACACCTTTAAGTACAGCTGAGATCCATTCTGTACCATTGTTCACTTCTACTGACACTTCACCTTGACCAATCGCTTGAATGTCTCCTCCATCACCAATTGTGATATTTATTGGAGTGTTCAATTTTTCATATGCAGTAAATAAATTTCTATCTTTCACCATGTGACTTGAAGCACCTGAGTCAGCAATCCATGGCAGATTATTATGTAGCAATAATTCTTTTAAAACAAAAGCATATTCACCTTTATCTTCTTTCTTGAATTTTTCTTTTTTCTTCAGTTTGAAACAATTCTTTTTCAAATGCCCAATCTTATGACAGTGAAAACACTCTCTAGTTTCTTTTCTCTTTTCAAATTTCTTTTGCTTGTGATGAACAGTCAGCGCTTCTCCAATTTCCTCTTTAACATTCTGTACCTGATCACGACACAAATCACTTTCCACTAACAACAACTGTGTCTGTAGTTCCTTAAACGTCAGGTTAACACCAGAGGCAGCTTGAATTCGATAAGATTGTCTGAAGGTATCATATTTTCTAAGCAGATCATTGATTAGTTTGGCGATTAACATTGCATCTGACACTTTCTCATCCATTACTGCTAATTTCTGATTAATTATCATAAGTCCAGCACAATAATTAGCAACAGTCATATCATCTTTAAGAGTATAAGCATGCAGTTCTTGATTTATTAAATATTTGTTAGTTTCTGAACTTTGTTCCATTAACTGCTTAATTTTGTCCCATATCTCTTTAGATGTTAAACAACTCCTTATACTAGCATGCATTTCTTCATCTAATCCCGTTGAAAGCACTCTTAGCTTTTGCATCATTTTTCTTCCATTTCTTTAGCTCACCTTCTTGTACTGGCATTGGCAGAGATCCATCGACGATTTCCATTAATTCCATCGATTCCAGAGTACACACGATCTCGAATTTCCATCGTTGATAATTTGCTTTGGTTAGCTGAGGCAACGGCATTAAAACCTTATCCTCCATGATGGCTTCGCTTCGTGTAGATTTGACGTCTCTCACCTTTGTGTAGAATTCGATTCAATTCAGCAACTTGCAGCACAAGCAGAAACACTAATCACTGCACAATATATTCGCAACTGCTTTACCAGTCAATGTTCGTAGCCTGGGCCCATAACCTGTTAGTTTTTATTGATAAGGCCGTTACACATATATGGCAAATAGTAAGGAATACACACACTGAATAATAACGAGAGAGACAATGCCCTATAAGGCATGAAACTAAAACTAGAAAAGCAAAACTAGAAATAAAAAAAGAATAGTTGCTTGCTCTGCATCAGAGTGCCCTCTCTCAACAATTACCTTACTCGATCAGTCGTGGTTTATTGAGGGAAAAAAAAATAAAATGAAAATTGCCTATGGTATGATATTAGATATGAAAGTTATATTTATTTAATAATTCATTACTGTATTATAATTTTTTTTAATTATAATTTTAATACTACCTTTACAAAGTGATATCACCATCTAGCATGAAACTATATTATATAGGGCGTCCAAAAAGTCCGGTAACATGGCAGATATCTCAAAACTGCCAGGTAGGAGAGATCTGATGTGTGGTTTATAGGTAATCGGAGGGGGGGGGGGGGGGATTCATTGCCGCACTCAAATTTGACTTTGATAACTCGAAAACTATTAGAGAAAAATTCCCAATTGCTAGCCTGTAGAGCGACACCAAATTTGTCTAAAAACAATTTTTAATCACACCCTTCCCATTGAAAAATTGAGAAAATGGACGAGAAAGAGTCACCCAAGGTTAGTGGGCTGGCCAGGTTGGGTGAGGTTTCTAACACATTTGCATTGCAGTGAAGCACACCATTGGGAATTTCTTTCCTCGAGTGACTGAAACGTCCTTAGCAGTATGGACACCCTGAAATGAAAAGCTTAGGCTGGGAGCACTACAGATCAAAGACTTGCCAAAGCTTAATGATGGCTATGGAAAACTCTGAATAGCACTTAATTGGCATGCTTCGTCAGGATCATTGATTTTTCTCCCTACATACTAAGGAAGCTTAATAAAATTATTTAATACAGAAAATCTATTTGCAAAATTTGTACTTTATAGATATACTTGTTGACGAGTTACTTGAAAGTGTAGAAAAACATTTCCTACAAAAGTTTGTCAAGACCTATCCGACAATACCCTATTCAACCGACATTCCCATTTCTGGGTGGACCTCAGGTGTATCCATTTCATTGGGACACAGCAAAAGTCCTGTTTCAAACCGTAAGTTGAGAAGCACATTTGATTTAATGGGTAAGGGTTTGCAAGTAGTAGCTTAAAACTAGGCAAATAAAAAAATATCGCAATGCTGGAATTTGCAAACATAGTGGAACTCTCCCTTTGAAAAGATGCTCGCTCGTATTGTTTAGAAGATCGGGATATTCGTTCCCTTCAAACAAAAGCTTCTCTAAATAACATTGCTTTCCTGCAGATGATAGTAATTTGAAATATTGCTGTCCATTAAGAAAAATGAGCTGACTACTAGTACAAAAGCTAAGATTCGTTAATGTGGGCAAATGGCTAGAACAGAAGTAAGCTTTAACCCAGTCATGTCATTTCCTGTCGAAATGATTCATGGGATACGATTGTTTTCAGGGTGTCCATAGAAGAACCACTAATTTTTTTTTAATTTATTAAAGGCCCTTTTAAGGTCCACAATATTAAACCAAGACCAAATCCTAGTAATAAAAGTATTTTTATGCCCAAAATCTATATCATTTATGTGAAAATAAAAACTAACTTATGAAAAAAAATAAGTGGTACAGAAAGCTACACAACAGTGGCCAGGTAAGTAGCTAGTCTCTTTTGCACGAGAGAGAGAGAGAGAGAGAGAGAGAGAGAGAGAGAGAGAGAGCAATACGGCCCGCAATCGACAGGTAGAATTGTGATGTGCGGATACTGAAGATTAACCAAAAAATTATGAGAAAAAAATAACAATTAATTCTCGACATCACCCATGTAATGTGTATAAAAATAATACTAATATTTAGGGAAGAAAGAGAGGAGAGAGAAAAAAAAAAAAAAAAA
>JAHWFO010069717.1:1065030-1168945 GCA_023313115.1 Rhysida immarginata | reverse complement strand
CCCCCCCCCCCCCCGGCCCCAATGAATGCCCTTATGCAGTTCGGAATGGTGTCAAACAGCCTTTGGATACTGAGGCAAGTCAGTCCACTGTTGTTGCAGCTGTCCCTCCAGATCACGGAGTCGCCTTCCAATGTCATCCCATACGTGTTTAATGATGAGAGGTCCAGGGAAGGACCTCAACATGCTGTAGGCAGTCCATAGACAATGTGCTGTGTGTGGGCGTGCGTTATCTTGTTGGTACAGTGTCCCAGAGTCCTGTACCAGAAGGTCTGTGACGTATCGCTGTGCCATCAAAGTCTGCCGAAGCACTATTAGAGGTGACTTGAACGCATATCCGTTGCTCCCCACTCCTCTCTCCACAATATGGGAGGGTTGTACCCTATGCCCTCGACGCCGCCATACGCGAACACGATGGCCATCGGAGGTCATGGAGAAGCGGGACTCATCACTAAACATGATGCGACGCCATTCGTCCTCTGTCCATGCCTCCCGGGCAAGGTACCACTCTAAACGCAGGCGTTGGTGTTGTGGTGTTAATGGCAACCGACGCATGGGGCGGTAGGACCCCAATCCGGCGGATGTAAGTCGTCGAGACACTGTGCGGGAACTCACGGGGTGTTGTAGAGTCTCCAGTATATATTCGCGGGTGGTGGGTGCCGATTGCATGGGATTCCTTAATGCTTGGAGCACCATACGACGGTCCTCCCTTTGGGTGGTGTTTGTTGGACGACCCGAACCTGCACGACTTGCATGGATGCCCTCATATACCCATTGATTTCAACATCGGCCACTGTGACATCTGAATGGCCCACATGCCTGACAATTGCACGATGCGACCAACCAGCCTTATGCAGTCCCACAATGCGCCCCCTGTCAAATGCTGTCAATTGGTGGATAGGATGTCCGACGCGTCTGCGAGGCATCGCGGGCGCTTTGTACAGTACAGTAATCCTCTCTGAACGTCTTGCGTAACTGTCGGACTCACAGCAGTTGACTGGTAACAACTTATCAACAACATGGCGGTGACATCACGAATGCACTCTAGTGAGCGTGCTAGACATTGCAAATCCTTGTGAATCTGAAAGTTTACTCACACATCAAGGGTATGCATGTGTACCGAAATAGGATAATATTGGACCACTCTTTCTGAGTGTTTCACTTTTTTGTCAGCCTGTGTAAATATACAGTAGTTCATTTTAAAAAGTAAAAAAATAAACTGAAAGGAATATTATTTCGTGTTTGTCGAATGAAATACCTAACATACTCGCATTTCGTGCGCCGGTTTCAAACTATCCTCCGTGCGATGCTGTGGATATTGGTACATTCTCGCTGTAAATTACATAAAAAGTCATATGTATAGATTTACTCTGAATACGATATTTATAATTAATTGTCTTTGAAATTTAAAGTATCAGAGTTATACGTGGGGTAATCGATTTATGGATGCGCCTCCGATCCACGTGAAAAGAACATATCTATAAGGTCGGGGACTGGAAAATCTAATAGAAATGCTTAATTATTTTCAGATTCTGAATCAAAACTCTAACCATTATCAATGGGGATGTTTCCGAATCCCAGTCAGACCTTATGTCTTCTAGTTTTTGTGCATTATGTTCTTCTTTCGCCTCAACAGCTATCTTCCAGTCCGTCCACGTTTATAATTTTCGTTAATTCTATATACGATGGTTGTTTTTAAAGTAAGGTCCGTTTTGTTATATATGCAAACTTTATTCTTTACCAGATTCTATATACCCTTAACTATTTTTCAAATAGTTTCCAAGTTTATTTAAACACTTGTCATAATAGCTCTCAATGAACTTCTGCATGCCCACTTCATAGATGAGGAAAGCCACGCAGTTTCGCTCCTTCATCGTCGCTGAAACGTAGGCTGCCAAGGAAACCTTTTAAAGACCGGGACAGGTGGTAGTCATTGACGCGATTTCCGAACTATAAGGCGAGTAGTCAGTTGTTCCCAACCAAAAAATATTATTAGAGCTTGCGTTTGTGCAGAGGAGTGTAGCATTGCATTGCTGTGGAGCAGCAACATTACAGGTCGATTGAATTGTGTCCATACCTAGCTTCTTCGGCGCTCCTACGCAAACCTCTAAACTATGTGCCCTTTCAATACGATCGTCCTTCAACCTTGAATTAGTGCCCCATCCTACAATGCACCCCCATGCGACGCTTACTTTGCTTACTGCCTCGCGTCGTCTCACCGTACAGCTTACTGATATGGCGACGAATGTGCACTACTGTCATGTTTCTTGCTGTCAAAAAAACAAAAAACAAAACGGATTTCACAGTCGGCGCCAAACTCAAGAAGTTTAAACAGTTTAATGACAGTGCAAAGCATATACAGGGTCGGGACACATTAAAATGATCACTTCTCCTCGAACATGTTGGAACGTCCCATGGTATGCAGATGAAAAATCATTGCATATCATTAAAAGCTGACAACAGCAGACGTGTAGTAGCATCCGTTAACACAGCAATTGTCGCCGTCATGGGCAGAGCAAGTGACCTTGTCGGTCCTCCAAAAGGGGATGATCATTGGCTATCGGGCCAAGGCGGGTAGCATTTCAGAAATGGCCACCTTTGTGAACTGCTCTAGGGCTGCCGTTGTGAAGGTGTACCGCGACTGGACGAACCAGACAGTTTCGAGCAACCGAAGAGGTAACTGTGGGGCCCCACGGGCCATCGACCCTAGAGGCGAGCGTCGGCTACGACGCCTGGCCAACACCAATCGGCGTGCCACTGTTGAGCAAGATACAGCAAATGAACATTGGGGCCACTAGGCGTGTCAGCACCAAGACAGTGCAACGATCCCTCTTGAGGTTGGGGGTCCGGAGCAGGCGTATGGTAACAGCACCCATGTTGACGCCTGTGCATCGCCGAAAACGCCTCCAATTCGCAATGGAGTATCGCCATTGGACCTCGGCCGAGTGGCAAAGGGTTGCTTTCTCTGACAAGTCGCGGTTTCTGGTGAACAGAGTGGACGGACGATGGAGAATTCGCCGGGAAGCATCTGAGAACAGGCATCCCGACACCATCGTTGGCAGACGACAGGCTGGTGGGGGAGGTGTGACTGTTTGGGGGATGTTTTCGTGGTATGGTCTGAGTCCACTGATACCGCTGGATGGTACACTGAATGCTGTTCGTTACCTGACGATCGTCGCAGACCAGGTACACCCCTTCATGTCGACAGTGTTTCCTCAGGGTGATGGCACCTTTCAACAGGACAATACTCCCTGCCATACTGTCGACTGGTTCGAGGAGCATGAGGATGAATTCAAGCTACTCCCA
This sequence comes from Rhysida immarginata, assembly GCA_023313115.1. NCBI lineage: Eukaryota > Metazoa > Arthropoda > Chilopoda > Scolopendromorpha > Scolopendridae > Rhysida > Rhysida immarginata. Next base: position 1,165,642 of record JAHWFO010069717.1, on the reverse strand, counting down.
TGGCCACCAAATTCCCCGGACCTCAACCCCATTGAACATTTGTGGGATCAACTCGATCGCCATGTCCGCAAGCTGGATCCTCAACCACCCACGGTGATGAAATTACGGGATGCACTGATCGCCGAATGGTCCCAGATACATGCAACCATCTGCCGAGGACTTATTGACTCTCTGCCACGTCGACTAGCTGCTGTGCTTGCCGACAAAGGTGGATATTCCGGATACTAGCTGGTGGTCATATTAATGTGTCCCGACTCTATACATTGACATCACAGCTGTAAATGGTATCAGCCTGTTCACAAGAAAACAACCCTCATATTTAGAGATCGATTTGAAAAATTTTAAGTGGCGTATGCGATTATTTATCTTTTTATTTTTAATAAAGTTGCTTTCACCGTAGAATTAACAGATTTGAAATTATTTTAAGCGCTTTTGTAATAAATGGATGCGTTTAAGCTAACTGAAGATGCGAAGTAATTTCTCGAATAGGAATCCTTATTAATTATCTAAAAAAAAATTAAATACTAACAAATCTTTGATAAGCGTAGATAAATTATATTTACCATTGTATTAATTTTTAATTTTTCAAGAGACTCGTTTGTTTGCATTCCTTATTGCATGGCTTGAATCAACAAATAAATTAATTGAAGGCAAAAGTGTGCTTTGTACGATAAAATTTAAATTAAAAGCAGTCAATCAAAAAAATATCCTTAATTATAATTTCCTCATGATTGAATATATGCATTTAAATTTAAAGTTTAAATTAAACAAAAATTTAAATTGATATAATTAAATTGAGAAAAGATAAATATTGAAGGCTAAATAGTGTCATTAGATACTTAGACTGCCGCCGTCGTTTTTCTCACACAAAAAAAATTATTACTAAATGTTTTAATTAGTGCAATTTTAATTTAGCATGAATTTTATAAACAAATGTTCCTTCTTTTTAAATTACCTCTAAAGTAAACATGGCCTACTTTAATGAGACCATAAATATAACATTAATTAATATGGAGTAAATAAAGTTAAAATTAGAAAAAAATTAATTAAACCAGAGATAAACAGGGTGTAACAAAAAAAATCGGGATAATGGAATAGCTCGAGAAATACACATCGGATCGGAAAAAACCCCAACAAAAAACAATATTTTTCAAGAAGCTATCCAATGATACCAAACTCGACCCCCCCCCCACCCCCACTCCCTGAGGGTGACGGAGGGGGCAATTTTGAAATCTTAAATAGGAACCCCTATTTTTTGTTGAAAATTTGGATTCTACTGGAAAAAAAACGAAACTTTTATCAGAAACATTTTTTTCAATTCGTTACAGATGGCGCTGTAATCGCGAATAATCAGATTTTACGATTCTCTCGTGAAATGCATTTCTCACCAAAAGATAAATAAGAGATCATTTGGAAAATTTGGAAAATTTAAAGAATATGGAGAATTTTAAAATTCGAAACACTTCCAAAGTCTACTTCGGAATGCTGAGGTCACACATGTGCGAAATGTCGATTTCTTTATTAGGAGCTTTAGCATAAAAGCTACTTATAAGAATGCGCCCTTGGTCTGTACGTTTATCCGGCCGTCCGGCAGCCGTTTGCACGATATCTTGAAAACGGATTAACTTTTTCAAATTCTGTTTTAAGAAATATGACTATCAAAGTCTTAGCTCGGCCGTATCAACTTTTCAGAATATTTCGTGGACCCCTTCAAGTCGAATTCACGTGCTAAAACAGTGAGTGTAAAGAATTCAAAGATACTGGCATGTTATATAACAATCGATTTGTCAAGAAGGAACACATTGTTACTTTCTGTTCATCTTTTAAGCATTATTGACATCAGCGCGCGCACGTGAAATCGCTTTGTCGACGCACGATTGCTCAAGTGCTCATAATCTATAAGCTTATTAAATAGCGGAAAAATGGAGCTTATTGGTTTTGTTTTATACACGATTTGAATCACCCTTCATCATTTCTACATTTTTTGAGGTAGAAGGTTGAAATTCGGAATGTAGCTTACTATGGGCATGTGCACCTTCACTATTTAGTTTGGTTTTGATTAGCCCATTAATGTCGGAGTTTTGGGGGTGAAAATTAGAGAGGACCAAAAGGTCCAGGTGAATTTATTCATATAAAGGAGTGAAATTCGGTATGCATATTCCTATAATCAAGATCTCCATTATGTGAAGATTTTTTTCCCGAGGTATCTTGCCTTCCCAACTCGGTGGCGGAAATGCATCGAAAAAATGGGGACTACATTGAAAAATAGTGTACCAACTCTGTCTGTAATAAAGTAGCTGTAAAAAAATATTTCCGATTTTCATTTGACTGATCCTCGTAAGTAGAATAAGAATGGAGCTACTTATTGGTTTTATAATGTCAGTCCGTCCCCTTCATAATTTCTACATGTTTTTGAGGTAGAAGGTTGAAATTCGGAATGTTGCTTACTATGGGCATATCCATCTGCTCTATTTAGTTTGGTTTTGATTGGTATACGGGGTCGGAATTACGGGGGTGGGATTCAGAGAGGGCAAGATCTACATTACTATGAAGTTTAAGCCCAATTGTTCTAGTGGGATCGGATTTGCGAGGGTGGCAGTCACTTGGTCCTTAGAACTATGGCACCTCGTATCACATATGGCATGTGATATATCATACGTTCGGAAATGATGAGAAAGGAAAGAAGATACGAGTTTTTTTTTTACATTTTTTACATATTACGTTCGAGAAAATCAATTTATTGATTAAAAAAAAACTTGGGGAAAGGTAAAAAGTGCAGATGAAGGGGTAAAAATAGATGACTTGCCTTATCCTACTTGGGAGGCGGGGGGGGGGGTTAATTTCTTTTTAATAAACGTATGAATGTATTTCTGCTTCACTGCTAAAGCTCCTCCTTGGAATGTTTACAAGATTTTATTAGGAGATTTTGCTTAAAAGCTACTTATAAGAATGCGCCCTTGGTCTGTACGTTCATCCGGTCGTCCGCCGTTTGCACGATAACTTGAAAACGAATTAACTTTTTTACATTCTGTTATCAGAAATATGACCATCAAAGTCTTAGCTTGGCCGTATCAACTTTTCAGAATTTTTCGTGGACCCCTTCCAGTCGAATTCACGTGCTAAAACAGTGAATGTAAAGAATACAGAGATAATGGCATGTCATATAACAATCGATTTGTCAAGAAGGAATACATTGTTACTTTCTGTTCATTTTTTAAGCATTACTGACATCGGCGCGCGCACGCGAAATCGCTTTGTCGACGCACGATTGCTTAAGTGCTCGTATATTATTAAGTAGCCGAAGAATGGAGCTACTTATTGGTTTTATAATGTCTTAACTGTGTACCCCTTCATAATTTCTAACTTCATAATTTTTTAGGTAGAAGGTTGAAATTTGGAATGTAGCTTCCTATGGGCATGTCCATCTACACTATTTAGTTTGGTTTTGATTGGTACACTGGGGTCGGAAATACGGGGGTGGGATTCAGAGAGGACAACATATCTATGTGCTATTTAGGTACGTAAAGGCGTGAAATTCAGTATCGAAATTCCTCCAGGCAAGATCTACAGTACTATGAAGTTTAGGCCCAATTGTTCCAGGGGGTCAGATTTGCGGGGGTGGCAGTCACTTGGTCCTTAGAACAATGGCAACATATGGCATGTTATATATCATACGCTCGGAAATAATAAAAAAAAGGTAAGAAGTTACCAGGTTTTTTACATTTCATACATATTACGTTCGAGATAATCAATTTTCTTGATTAAAAAACTTGGGGAGAGGTAAAAAGTGCAGATAAAGGGGTAAAAATAGATGACCGCAGGATCTGCCACTTGCCTTCCCCTACTCGGGGGGGGGGGGGGGGTAATTTCTTTTTAATAAATGTATAAATGTATTTCTGCTTCACTGCTAAAGCTCCTTCTTGGAATGTTTACAAGATTTTATTATAAACTTGAATTTCAACTATCCTTCATTATCGTATGTTGTAAATAAAAAATCAGAAACTATGTTACATCTACTCAAACGCAATGGCCAACCTTTTTCAACAAGAAAAAATAAGTATTCTGATTAACGAAAACAAATCTTATTTCAAGATCCACTGTCGAGCGCACCGTAGGAAAGCGGAAAATGTCAAACATCGTTAAATTCCAGATCGACCAAAATCATCGACTTCGGAGGAAAAACCGCTTGACGTTGCACTGAAGATCCTCGCCTCAGTGCCCGTAAAGCTGCTAAAATACATGACTTCGGTCACATGGTTGGGGAGAGAATTTTGAAAGAAATAAAGTTCCACCCTTACAAAATTCATCTGATACACGAGTTGAATTAAGATGACTTTGATCGCCATATGGATTTTTATGAAAAAATGATGAGACGAATTGATGACGATCCCACCTTTCTCACCAACATTGTTTGTTTCCGATGAAGCCACTTTTAAACTATCCAATCACGTTAAACAGACCTAACTGCATATTTTGGTCTGATAGCAGAGACTGGTCGCTTGAAGCTTACACGCAATACCCAAAAAAATTGAACGTCTGGGCGGGAGTGCTGAACAATGCAATAATTAGTCCGTTTTTCATCGACGGAAATTTGAATGCTGCAAAGTACACTGAGTAACTACTATAGATTACGTCTCTATAGTAGTCTGAATTGAGAGATGACACTTCTTAATTTTTAAGTTATTCTTGTACTGACATACACCTATCACGAATAGAATTTTTAGTTTCGTCCGAGAAAATACTGATACCACTTTCTATCTCACAAATAATGTTTTCAAGATCCAACTAATGGTAAATTTAAGACCTTTCGATAGAACGTCTAACTTCTCATTATTGACAGAAATCTTACAGAGTGTTTGTTTGTTTTTTGTGGAGCAAACTCATTCGAAATTATTGAATCGCTTTTTCAAACATTGTGCACACTGATTCAAGAAGATCTCCAATTATAAAAAATCAGTATATACTAAGGGGTCGAAGGTCAAGTGAAGTTTGGGTGTCTCAAATTAAAGTTACTCTTTCGTAGCTCGCTACAGAATAAACTATTCATCAAAAAATCATGAAATATTGGGAATACCTTAATTACATTAGGAGAGAATTTTTTCCAGATTAAAAATAAATTAGTTCCAATAGAGGACGACTATAGCTTTATACAGAACTTAACAATAAACTATACAATTTATTTGTCTAATGATTACAAAACATGCTCAATATGATGGCCACCATTGTCTGCTGCCATCTGTAAGCGTAAAATAGCATTTTCAGCCGGTTGAAATCAATCGTTGTATGCCTTGAAATGTTATGCACATGGCGTACTATGCTGTCCTTAAGATCTGATAGAGATTAAATGGAATCACGGTAGACAAAGTCATCATTTACCACCTGAGGATCAACACGCTTTCGTCTTCTTCCTAGCTAAACAACCAATAAGTATTTCTTCAAATTTCAAATTCATTCTTAGACCGTTGCCAGTGAGTGAATCTTTTTGTAACTGCTTCAAAGAATGAAATTTTTGCAATACTTCAGTAGCAGATTCACCATTTTGGTAAAACAATTTTATCAAGAAAGCACGTTTTGGAAGATGCTAAACAGTTATGTCTTTGATTCTGTATTAGCGGCTTTACAAACAAAATTAGCATCACTTTATCTTGAAATGTGCCCTATATTGGTGATTTTTTGGAACTAACTTTTTTTTGCTCTGGAAAAAAATTCCCATCATGTAATTAAAGTAATCCCAAAATTTCATGATTTTCTGATGAATGTTATTGCTGTAGCGAGCTACAGTATGAAATTTATATATTTTGAAGCGATTGAAGTGATTTTTACAAATACATGTATATTCAGGGTATCTTAAAGTTTTGTATATCTCTTTATTTGAATGTACATAGATAACTTTGCACAAGGCAAACGAAAATGATGAACGAACGGCCACAATTTCTATAGAACCTTAATCTCATCTAACAAGGTCCATTTCCATCTCAGCATGCATGTTAATAATAGAATTTCAGAAACTGGGCAGATGATAAATTAGAACATTCTTCTGAAGCTGCTGCGTAAGACCATGAATTCCATTAAGCAATGTGAAGAAGTTTGTTTGAAGCACAATGGAATTTACTTCGTTGATATATTTTTCAAATCATGACCAGCAAGTAAAACAATTTTGTGCTTAACTTGCAACCATATGAATGTTCCACAATTAATTCTTAAATAAAGATATATATTTTGCAAATTCATACTGTTTAATGAGGTCTGCCGGATCCGGTATAATTGACTAATTCGATTTTATAGCTACTTCTTTCATGATTTCTTTTGAAGTAATTCTTCCATTTTACTCGACTTTATTTTCAACGTGAAGGAATTGAAAATGCATTCTAGTTCAGCTGATTCTGTTTTCTGTTTTCAATACGATGTATTGGCGAATACCCTAGTATTTTAACATTTCTCAATCAAATCGTCTTCAGGGAAACAAATTTTATTGCACACAACTGATGACCTTTATAACGTTAGTTTTTCATTAAATCCACTTTCTTCTTAATGCATCTTCAAATGTAGCTCTTTCAAAGCTATTCCATGGAAAATATTAATAAAAAGCTTTCTTGCTGGATTATTGGGTCCACCAAGTAATCCGTGCAAACTTAAATATAAGCAATTTAAACGTCGAACTAAAACTGAACTTTAATTCTTACATTCTCGGGTTTTCAAATCGATCGCCTTGTCATCGATGATCCATATGTATTAAAGCTTGTGGTCAAATTTATCGTCAAACTGGGGGCATATATGCAAAGACTGGGAGTTGTATATTATGCGCTACTTTATATAATCGATTTAAACATGTCAAATAATCAACTTTGAACCATTCAACAATTAAAGGGTTAAGGCTGATATTCTGACAAAGCTTGATATTATCATCATCCAAGATGTTCAAACTTCTCTAATACTTAATCATGTGGACAGGAACTTAGAAAATTCTACAGAAGATATCCATTTAGCTTCAGCAGTTAGTATAATAAACTTATGTCAAGAGAGCAATTATAAAAAGTGAATGAAGTTTTGGAGTTTCCGATGGCGAACGACTTGTTCACAAAAATTTAGTTAAGTACATACGACATTCATTCTTTGCTTCCATCCTATTTTTGATATGTCGCGTATTTTTTTGCTAATTAATTTGGTATGCAAAGTTTGAAATTAGACATGAAAGCTGACTTAATACAAGGAAGACCAGATAAAAAAAACTGCACCGATGCAAAATTACTCTGAGGGACATTAGAAGCAATTAATATACTCAGATTTGGATTTTACTTGTAATTTGAAGCTGATAATTGAATCTTGTCTGATGTCAAGATATTAAGTTTATAAAATTTAAGTGAATGGAGTGACGTATCTCTTTCTTTTACTTGAAGGGGTGTTGGCATCTTTGGGCAGGAAGATTAAACTTAATTGTTTTTCCCATTAATTTTCCTGTGAATATAGCCTACCTAAAGTTTTTAAGGGAACAGTTAAGTCTCTAAAATTTAGTGTCCATCCTAATGTACCCACAGATATACGTATATCATTTGAAAGTGATGAAGAGAATTCTGGTTGAAAATTGAATAAGAGAATATAATGACAATTCTGTTCATTAATAGCTGAACCAGAACGTTTAATTTCACTTGAAAGTGATAAGGTGTAGTTTGACTATTCTTTTAATTCATCATACTAATCTGTAAAACAAATATAGTATGCATATTGATTAAGTTGATAATCAACCAAAAAGGGAAACCATAGTATCCGGTATTTCAATTCCCCTTGTGAATTAGAGGTTTCCCATTTTGGTTGTTCCATTCTACAGTTTTCTACTTAATTTTTGTTTTGGTAAGTTGATAATGGAAAACGGATTAATCTAAGCAATAAAATAATATTTTTTCATAAAATAAAAAAGTACAGGTGGAAAGAATTGTAAGTTTGATAAAAATAAATTTGCCCAATCCAATGTAAAAACTCTGAAGTCATCAAATCTCAACAACCGTTCAAAATTCCTCTAGAAAAAAAAGTCTCCAACAAAGTCTCTAAAAAAAAGTCATGAGTTTTTACATTTGAGTGGGCAAATTTATTTTCATCAAACTTAAGTACTTTCCATCTGTATTTTCTTATTTTATGGAAAAATATTTCATCACTTAGATGCATATTAATTGACCGTTATCTTTTGGGAAGAATTCCTCAACATGTACAGCGAAAATTTTGCTCTTTATCTGATTGATGATTTATAATCTAAAATTATTGGCAATTTTACAACTTAATAGCTACTCCCAAGAAAGCTTTTAACACCTGTATTTTTAGAAATATGATATCAGTAAGTGCCGCTCGTAGCATTACATCAATAGAGTGATAATAAGATAGATTGGCTGCGCATAGTCACAATTGGTCGCCGTTATTAGGTAATTTAAAATAGTAACCGTACTCCTCGAACACTATATGTAACCATGAAGAATTACCTTGCATATATATGAATAACTAATTTACTAATGAGACCGCCGCGTTCCGGATTCGAATCCCGCTTTGAGATATGGAGCCTTCATTGCCCTTTATAAACACGCATCTCCCCGACAGCAGAACCGCATCTTTAAAGAGAGATGGCTTAGCTGAGGCAGAAAAAGAAATTCAGCGCTAACAATATTGGAGAACTGATGACGATGGGAATATTAATGCTTTCGGTCCTGACGTACTACATTTAGTACCTACATTATAGAATTTTCTCCAACTAAATAAATGATGATATTGCACTTGTTGCTGATGTACCACATTCAATACACGTTTTAGTTCACTTCTCAAAGTTATTGTAGCTCTCTCTCTTTTGCTGAAACAAGGAAATATTTCAAATCAACATGGCCGTCCACTCCCACTCCCATTCTCACTCTGTTCCTGGTAAATAATGTTTTAGGGCTTTAAACCTTTGTATTAGATGTTTTAACCATAATTTTTGTATGACTTATCCATCATCTTCTGTCTTATAAGAAGAGCTACAGCTACGAGCATATTTTGCATGGTCGAGAGCTACAGCTAATTCACTACATTTAGTACATATTTTTATAATTTATAAATAAAATACCGTAAAGTAAAAATATGTAATGATGCATTAGTATGTAACTAAGTCTTAAATTTTTATGGTCATTTACAAAAATTCAGGGCTAAATGGGCTACAAGTGTATTAATATAACATAATACAGGGTGTAATGAAAAGGTACGGCCAAACTTTCAGGAAACATTCCTCATAGGTAGAGGAAGAAAATGTGCTTTATTTCCATGTTAGAATTCATTTTCTACCAGGCTTCTTTAATTAGACTTCTCATGGGAAACACACGAGTTACAGAACGTACCAGCATACAACATGAAACTCTTTATTACATGAAAACATAACTCTTTAAAACAGGAAAACTCCTTTAGCATAGATACATGCATCAACCCGCCGTCGCATTGATGTATCCCTGGAGAATTGCGCATTGTTTCGCAGCCTTCCACGATATGGGTACGAAGACTCTTTGCATCTTGTACCGGAGTTCCATACACAAGAGCTTTCAAATGCCCCCACAATAAAAGTCTAGTGAGCTTAGATCCGCAGAGCGTGGAGACAAGAAATTGGTCCACCTCTACCTATCCATGTGAAAATGAGTTCTAACATGGAAACACTGCATTTCCGGACACATGTCCATGTAACATATTTTCTTCCTCTACATGTGAGGAATGTTTCCTGAAAGTATGGCCGTACGTTTTTGTTGTACCGTATTTTGAGAAAAAATGTACAAGTATTTTAAGGGTTATGTTTCACTTGTTTCTTTTCTTCGTAAGTAGCTGAATAATGGTGCAGTTTGCAAAATTAGTCAATTCGGCTTTTTCGCTAACTCTTCTATAGCTATGTAAATTGAAGGCACCTTTGCAAATTATAGTTTAAAAATTAGAATTCACCTTTGACATTTCTCATTTTTTTCAATTATCGTGTTTCAATGAATTAAATTTAATAAATAAAATTAGAAAATGAATTTTTAACAGATTAAGTCATAAAAAAGAAATCATTAATGCCTGAAGAAAATTTGTTTTATTTTAAAAGTCCCAATTAAAGAGAACCGTTAAAAATTGATAACTTACTCCAAAGCAGACAGTTCTTTTCGGTGCACTGCTGATTTATTGCGTGAAAATTTTCCAGAGCCGCTAAAACAATTCCGGCAATAATTCGGAGCATTTTGACACCTTTCAGAGAAAGCAGACCACTTGCCTTCAGTCAAATAACTGTAACAACTTCTTTATTCACTCTTAGCAGTTTCAGAAAGTAGGCAGCTGGTTTAAACTCTCCAACAGGAATGAAGATGAATATGCCTTGTAGATGGAGATAAAGATCGCCGAAAGGAATTCTTCAAAACGATGCGAAAGAGAACCAAGAGATCAAGAGATCCAATCCGATGCCATTGCAATACTCCCGAAATATGAAATTTGATGTTAACTCTGATTTACAATTTCCCTTTAATTTTAATAATCGTTAACTTTAAATATTATATAAATTGTATAGTTAACACATACATCACCGGCCGTAACATAAGTAACTTGAGATACGCAGATAACGCTGTCCTAGTTGCGTCATCCGAGCAACAACTCCAAACCCTGGTGATGGCTCTTGAAACCGAAAGTGGATATTATGGCCTTAATATAAACACGAAAAAGACAAGAGGTTATGATAGTTAGCCACGCCAGCCATCCCTCTATGCACATTGTGTGTGCAGGGCAAGTTCTGCAGCAACGAGAATTCTTCTGTTATTTGAAAAGACAGTTCCTATGCTAATAACGACCAACTGGGAGGATTAAAAAGCAAATCGCCATGGCAAAACAAAAGTTTTGGAAATGAGAAACATCCTTTGTGAGAGGAAGTTGAAACTGGACCTGAGAATAAGACTGCTGAAGTGCTATATATGGCCTACTCGTGGGATGGGCTGTAAAGCAATGTCACTTCGATACATGGACTGTAGGAAGTAACGCTAGGAAACGCCTTGAAGCAACTGAAATGCGGTTTCTCAGAAGGATGCTCCGAATTAGCTGGACAGAAAGGGTCACCAACGCGGACGTACAGGCAAGATGCAATATAAATGGGCAGTTGTTAAACACTATTGCAGAGGAAAATGCGATTCTCGGATCATTTCAAACGAGGCAGCACAAATTATGCGGTCCCCGTAATCAGCCTTGAAGGCAAGGTAGAAGGAAGGCGAAGTAGAGGAAGGTCCCCGAGAAGCTGGATGGATGACATCAAGGAGGCAACTGGCTTGTCGACCGGACAGATTCTTCATCAATGTCTCGATCGACAGGCATGGCGCATATTGGTCGCCAACACACGAATTAGGATAGTTAAAACAAGATTAGTAAAGTGAAATTTCTTAAAATAACCAAAGATTTTTATCTCCCAAAGCGCGATATAAGAGTATGCATTGTAATGCTTGGTGTTGCCTATGTTTCAAAGAATGTTACTTTGTGCAGAGACTTTTGCACAATATAGTAGAGAAAATTCTTCATAACCTTAAATGAGTTTTTTAAATAAATAACGGCCGTTCTAATTATTGAGTCATTGCTAGATCTGGCCGAAAAATTAAAAAAATAAATTGGAATGGCGGAATGGTACATTCGCACAGGCCTGCTACGAGGTCATGAAACGGATACATGAAACGAGGGGACCTGAGGGGAGGGTTGGTTTGGTTTGTTTGGTATTAACGTCCTTTTCAACTGCCATGGTCATTTCAGGACGGCATTATAGGGGCCGAAAATTTTGCCTCGCAAGGGTTCTTTAACGTGCAGCCGGCAAACGACTACACAGGACCAACGGCTTTACTTCCCTTCCGAAGGAAGCGTGTGATCTCAGGATTTTCCCCCTGAAAATATCCTCGTCGTCCTCGGCCGGGGTCGAACCCGCGTCCTCGGGCATCATAGGCGATCACGAAACCACTGAGCCACCGAGGCTGATCCTGAGGGAGGGGGAGGGGAAGGATCGTTAATAACTCCAAAACGGCTAATCAGAATCAAAGAAGTCATTTACAAAAAAAAATTCTGCTTAATGAGAAGAGTCCGTACATAATGATTTTGAGTTTGGTTTGCTGGTTTGAATGCTACAGGCTTTTTTTTAATATTTAGAAAAAAATTAATATCTCTAAAAAGGCTTACCCAATTGAATAAAAATACGCTAAGGCACAATTTACGATACCTTACGGTGTATTTTTGTGTGTATATTTTGTTCGGTTCTGCTATTTGCCGTTTCGGAGGAGTTAGCTGCACAAAATTGGTCACATACGTACATACGTTTTTAAAAAATCATGAGCTTTTAAGTTGATTTCAAAAAAAAAAAAATGAGTTTCTGAAAAGAACACATAGGCCTTCACTCTTAGAGAGTAGTTAGCCAAAAAATCAAAAGGAACACGCCAGAGTATTAGTGGTTTCGGCTTCTCCCATGTTAACGAATATCACAATAAAAGCTAGCAACCAGCAAAGAAAAATTCATACGAGGTCTGTTTAAAAAATAACCGAACATTTTTAATTACGCGGCAAAGGATCGTCGTAGCGACGAGTGGTTGGCAATACTGCAATTGTCATATCCTTCTGTCTAATGGACTATTTACAAGTTTTTACATGTTGTTTAGTTTCCTAGTTATTGCCATTTGAATGCAACGTGTTTCAGTGGTCGTGACGATTTTTGCAATGTCCGATTTACGAGAACAACGATGCAACGTGAAAATCGAAAAAAGTCGCAGGGAGCTAGGTCTGGGGAGTAGGGAAGCTGGGGAAAGACAGTCATCTGATTTTGACACAACACTGACGAAATAACAAGTGGGCAGGCGCAACCATGAAGTTGTCTTGCCATAACAGTTGTCTCTTTTTGCGAATTTTTTTCGCGCAACCTTTTCCAAACGTCTTCTTAGGACAGACGGTGACTGTTTGGTCTTGAGGCAAAAATTCAAAATGCACAACTCCGCTGAAATCGAAAAAAAATCCCGGTGAGCATCACCTTGGCAGAGAACCGAACCTGCCCTTTTTTTTATTTTTGAGCGTGGAGATCCTTTGCCAACCCACTGTGACCACTGAACTTCGGTCTCAAAGTTGTATCCGTAAACCCAACTCACGTTTCCGTGGATGTTTTCTCCAGTTTCACGCAAAATTTCACGTTGCATCGTTGTTCTCTTAAATCGGACATTGCAAAAATCGTCACGACCACTGAAACACATTGCATTCAAATGGCAATAACTAGGAAACTAAACAACATGTAAAAACTTGTAAATAGTCCATTAGACAGAAGGATATGACAATTGCAGTAATGCCAACCGCTCGTCGCTACGACGATCCTTTGCCGCGTAATTAAAAAAGTTCGGTTATTTTTTGAACAGACATCGTACGTATGAGATCATACCAAAACACTTTGTTAAAGGAGATACTAGTTCAAAGACAACAGCATTTCTAATGGATTTGAGATCCAATAAATAAAAAGTTAAGTGTATTTCATAGGGGAAGATTTCCTCTGGAAAATGTAAAATTCCTCTTACGAGAAGAAACTCGTAGAGTATCGTTTAAATTAGATTTAATGAAGATGCGCATCTTTTTCATTCATATAAATATAATTCTGGTTATATTTGGGCTACTTAAACAGTTCATGTTACATAAAGAAGTTCATGTTACATGGTATAAAGCTTTCAGTCTTTTTTTTTCATTCTCCAATTCGTTCCAACAATGTATTCGAACAAAGAGAAACATTATTAATCAGCTAAACTTGAAAAATTAAGTTCTGCGATGAATAGGATAAAAGAGTCTGTCCAACTCATAGATGCGCTTTCAGAGGAGTCGTCTGCTAATGATTACCTCACAAAAGCGCTTTGTAAACGAATACAAGTGCATTCAATTTCAGCAGTTTAAACACTGAATCATTGTTTTTATCTGTGCATTTGTGTGTGAAAAACATTCAACGAAATTCAATGCGTTATTGAAATTTCTGTTTATTCAAACTTCATTGGGTTATTTTAATTTCAATAGAGCGAAACAATTGCTCTATCCCGTTTAGTTCAATTACAGCCTAATTTGTACGTAACATTGAATCTAGGATAAAAATTATAAATCTAACTTTCTTCCTATTCGTGAGATGTATGAAAATATAGATTAAAATAAAAAATTTTAAACAAAATTTAATAAACAAAGGACTAATTATTATAGCAAGAAATAAATATTGTTCGATCATTAAAACCTAATAATGGTAACTCTAATAAAGTTTGTAAAGTTTGTTCCCGAACTTTTGAACATTCTTCGTATAAAATTTTTACGATCTTAAGGCCTTTCAGTTTTGTGCATCAACACAATGTTGCCAGGTTGAAATAAAGCACGTGTTCAAACATGCGCTGCGCGTCGCATTCAGTTGTTACAGATTTTTAACGGTCAAGCATGTACGTAAAGATTCTGCCACGCCTGCGTGGCAAACTCCACATCTTTGGACCAAAAAATCATGGGATCAAAATATGATAACGCGCCGGCTCATCGGTCGTTTCTTGTGCAGAAGTATTTGCAAAACACGGAGTAACTGTACTTCCACAAGCTTCTTACTCACCTGATATGACCCCATGTGACTTAGGAATGAAGACATACTGTAGCTGAAGGGGCATCATTTCCAATCATTGGAAGAAATCAAGCTGGCTGCAACGGCAGCTCTGAAGAGATGGCAAACAAAGGTCTACAACCCACCTTTGACAAAATGTGTGAACGTTGGCAAAAGTGCATATTGCCAAAGGGCATTACTTCGAGGGCCAAATTGCTTACAATATGAGTACCATATTTTTTCCCGAAGGAAATTTTGGAAACTTTTTGAACCTATTTCGTATTATGACGCTGAAATGAACTGAAATGAAATGAAACGTTCCAACAGCTAATAGCTTTTCAGCTCTTCGTCTGTCGAGTTACATGTTGAAATTCCATTACAACTATGAATTATTCCCAAGAAAAAATATAACATTAGTGGAAATAATCTGAGCCATGCACTCTAAGATTATAATGAACATCTACCTAGTCAAAGCGTTAAAACGCTAGTATTATTGTAATGATTTAATAATAGTCTTTTGCTGTAAAAGTTTTGATTAAAACATTGAATTATTATTGCCTAATCATTAACTACTATTATGTTTTCGTTTCAGGCAGCACTCCTATAGTCACAAAAAGTTTACTGATTGCTCATTAAGTTTATAGTTGAAAATGTCAATTAAATTATAACAACTAAACTCAATTGTGTTGACTTAATTTTAATGAAATCACATAGCCATCCTGACTACTGTGGACGGAAAACCCTTGTTGATGAAAGAGGCCAGAGGAGAATGTCAAGACTTTGCGTGAAAACAGAAAGGCAACAGTCGTACAAATTACTGCTTATTACAACTCACCTAGCCAGAAAACAATATCAGAAATGAAAACTAGTAGTACCTTGGCTCGAATGGGTTACCAAAACCGAAGACCATCTCGGGTACCGATGCTGTCGGAGAAGAACAAGAAAGTGCGCCTCCTGTGGGTACAGCAGCACAAGAAGAGGACCATTGAGGATTGGAAAAAGGTTGCCTGGTCAGACGAATATAGTTTCCTGCTGCTTCAGATTGATGGATGGTTTAGAAAATGACGAAAACAACATGAAGCCATGAACCCCTCATATCTGATGAGGACTTTGCAAGATGATGAAGGCGGAGTGTTTGTGTGAGGAACGTTTTCCTGGCATGAATTGGGTCCTCTATTATCTGTAGACGGTCGTTTGAACGCCAATGTATACATAAACATTGTTGCAGATTAAGTTCACCTCTTCATGCTCATAGTTTATTCTCACGCAGATGATTCCTGCCCAGAATCACTATGGATTGGTTCTAGGAACATGACAGAATTCTCCTTGAGGCAGTTCCCTAGATCTCAAACCCGATGAACATTTTTGGGATGAGCTTGAAAGAACCGTTCGCTCCTTGCCTACAACTCCATCGAATCTCCGGGAATTGCTTGGAGTTCTCATGTCTGCATATGCCAACATTCCTGTTAAGCGCTTTCAGCATCTCGTTGAATCCATGCCCAATACAGGCGGTTCTGAGGGCTAATGGAGGTTTAACACGCAACTAGATAGGCGCATCTAATAAAATGTCAGCTCCGTGTACTTTGTTAAGCTTGGGTTATAACTAAAGTCATGCAAAAATCGACTCTTCAGTAAATATAGCAGACCAACAATGGAATACACAGATACCAGAAGATTAAAAGACCATGACAATTGTGACGCAAACCATTGTCTACTTCAAGAAGTGCTTTCTTTTCCGACTGATATTTGAAAACAATGGCGTTATAAAATACGACAGAGCTACAGGTAAACTGAATTTTAAACATAAAACTGTAGAGAAACTTTTCAAGCATCTATCCCCAAACCCACCCTACCTTCCCTATGCAAGCAGCTAAATCCAAATAAATAAGCAGTTTGGAAGTATCATTTAGTGTTCGAGTCTACAAAAGAATAGGCAGACAAGCGGATTGTTTAATAATTTATGGGAATAAAAGCGTATTTTTGAGAACGTTGCTTTCACTTTCAAATGCTTTTCACAATGTCTTATAATCTGCGGAATAAATTCTCGGGGTTTCCTTATTTAAATCAAGTTTCTTAATATTCGAAATTGTTGCTTATCCACCTTCTTGCTTGTGGATATTTGCCACTTTCTCGCTTTCGCACGACAAAACTTGATTATAAGACGTTGCCTTTGAAGGATGAGAATGGTTCGCACTAAACATAAACAGAGGGGCGAAGAATCTACGTATGAGTTCTGAGAACGTAACTTAAAAATTGATGAAAAACGTAAACAGTTATAAAAACGAGGCATATTAATTTCGGAAATTCATTCCTAGTCTAATCATAGCCAGAAGGTTTAAGCACAAGGATGATTTTAGGAAAAAAAATGACATTTTCCTTTAAAACATTTTGGAATTCCGAATACTGCAAACATAGACCTGGTTTTTGAAAATGGAGACTAGGTAGAAGGAGATTAATCCTTAAGGCATTTTTATACTTTCCAGTTCAGCTTAGTATCGCTGTATAATCAAAAGTTTTAAAGGAGTTTTATTAAAAGTTCTCTCATGAGGAAACAAAAATTCGAATGAATAGATAGTGGAAACAATAGAAATTCTTTGATGCTCCCAAGAGACAAATTTTTGATAGCACCAAATCAAAATTCATCAAATTTTTAATTACCACAATTTGATTAAATATTTAATTAAGTGAAGGGAAGCAGCTCAAAATGAATGCATTCTTGATCAAAATCTTTCTTTTATGGTATTTAAGAAGCGCATGTTTTAGTAAAAATAACTTAAATTCCCCGAATTTTTTTAATATCGTGTAACTAAGCTTCAATCTAGAGTCCTTTCAGTTTACAAAGATATAGTATTCTAGGAATTAATATGCATCTCTCCATAAAATATGCAACTTCTTTTTAAATTTGTCTTATTTCCCCTAAGCTCGCCAAACCACTTTTCCTAGAGAGCAAACATTATTTACCGTCGAGGGTATGTGTGAATATTCATTAACACAAGACGTAAGAATGCCAAAGCATTTTTACAAACTTTTCTGGCCTTTGTTGGAGTTTTCTTACAAGCAGGAAGACAAACTGAATAAAGCAAGAATCCCTTGAAGGGCAAAGCAGATCAAGGAGCTCAGCTGCGACTCGTTTCGGTTGCGGTTCCAAGATTGGAATGCGGTTTTTCAAGCCATAGGAAAGGATGCGTATTAATGATTGCTTGTCCACCGTAACGTGTTAACCCTTCCAGAACAATTTCCACGATAATGAATATGTGTAAGTTACAATGAGTCTTCTTCTCCCTAGTGTTTTTTATAGATTTTTAAAGGTTGATTAGAGATTTAATTGCACTTGAGCTTAAAATCAAAGCTTAAATAAATTCTTGTAAACATTCCAATAAAGAGCAGTGACGCAGTAATGGTTTTAAATTTGTTGAATAAGGAATCTCGAAATTTTCTTTGAAACTGCTTATTTTGGTCTCGCAGCAACAAATAAAGATTTCACAGCCTAACAAAAAATAACTTTTTAAAAACTTTTTTAACGTGAAGAGCTTATTTTTATGCTTTTTCTGTGCTGAATCTTTATCTGTCCTTAAGTTTTTCTATCATCCACAGATTAGTTGTTTTTAATGAAAAATTGTAAATTATTCAGAGTGTGGGACCTGATAAATTTCTTTAGCTCAAAATTATAAATACTTTACTATTGCAGCCGCTTCTCTTCACACACATTACTTAACATTGCAGTCTCTATGTGCATAACCTGAAAACGGACGTGATAGGATCAATCTAAAAGCAGATTCGAATTCACAAGACTAAAAACCACAAAAAAGGCAAAAATCATTCAAAAAGGTTTTTCATAGTTTGCCTGTGTTACACATCCTGCAAGACTTAAATTTCCTTTCTTTAAACGATCACAGTATAAAACAGAAAAATGTCAAGGGATAAACGTAAATTATGACATTAGAACTCATTGTTTCACCCATTTTGTATATGTGGGAAATATTATTATTATTATTATTATTATTGTTTGGGGACGCCAAACTCGGATCAAGTCCGGAAGCCAATCCCAGAGGCGGACCCAAGAGAGGGCCAAGCCCAAGGGACTCAAATGCAAGGGAGGGAAAGTTACGCACTCGTGGGAGTATTGATATTTGGGTGTAGGAATTTCCTTTCTATGTGACAGGTGTTTAGAATTGTGGCTTTCTGTAACGTTTTCTATAAGTGTGGGTTTAAATTTAGTGTTGACAGGCTTTTGTGTAGCGAGTGCGGAATAACCCCAGTGGCAGAAAGAACGATAGGAACAATGTGCACTCTGTTAACTCCCAAAGACATTTTATTTTGTGCGCAAGAACCGTATATTTAGTGACTTTGTCAGTGTATGTCTTTTGTAAATTGTGTGTGTTGGGGATGGAGATATCAATTATGTAAGCCACTTTGTTTTGCTTATCTACTAGTCTGTTATGAGGGATAGTTTTGTCATTGATTATTGCTCTGTCAAAATATAGTTTATGTGTGGTGTTCTCTAAGACAGTGTCGGGGATATATTTATAGTAAGGAGTGTGAATGTCCCTTAGCTTGTATATCTTAGCTAGATGTTGATGTATGATGTTGACTACCTGGTTATGTCTGTGTAAATAATCTGTCTGCGTGAGTATTTTGCAACTGGATATGACGTGTTGGATGGTTTCCTCTGTGATATGGCATTTCCTGCAAGACCCTCAGTCGAATCTTTGATAATATGTTTTCTGTAGCTTTTCTGTAGTTTTCAGTGTTCTATTCAGAAAATTGAAATATATGCTCAAAAATTCACACTTTGATGTTAACAATTTTTCGCTTTAAATTTAAAACTCCGTAAGTAAAATTTTTACTTATATCTTAATTAAACTTTAAACATTTTCTTTTTGCAAAAGTCTTGATCAAGTCCTCAAAACTACTTCTTAACTGTGTAAGTTGTGACCATTAATGTTATAAATATATGTGATGTCTATGTTTGGAAATACATCAAATTTCTCTTCCAAATTTATTTTATAAACTTCAGCTTAACTGAATCTGGATTTTACAATTTCTGTTGTACTGAATATATGGTGCACTTAGAAGTGAAACCGCTGAAGGTCGGTTGAGCGATTAGTGTCTACGTTCTTTTGGAAAGCATCAATCAGAATTACCAAAGCCGTTTTTTTGGAGACTCAGGACTACCTTTCAATTTCAGCAGATGAAGTGGCATCATTGGGTGCATCAACCGGAAAGGAAAATTTTTTGTAAGTTTCTCTTCTAATAATTTCCCTATTGGACATTGTAAAGACATTAAGTCCTGTCAACTTCAGAATTGTTAGTGATTGGTTGGTCTGTTCCTCGAATTTTTCATTTTCTGTATGTTGTACTTGTAACCTGATTGGATCTTTTCTTTCTTATTGATTGGTTCTTTTGTTTTTATTTTGTTCAATTGGTTTCCTAGAGTATATAACCGCTGAATGATAGTTACAAGGTAACCAAAATGAATTGTTGGGGAGGTGGGTTTTTTTTCTTCTTCTATATTGATTTTATCCACATTTCTTCGGTTCTCTTTATATCTCTTCTATTCTTTTTATTTGGCATTCAGATATAGTTTATCAAAAACTTCGTATAATGTAGTGAAATTAAATTTATCTTCATTATAGAGTTCCTATCTTCAAATTTATTTACGAGTTTCAGTTGTACTGTTATCTATATCTGGTAGTATTTCTTTTGCTGCTGCTTCAAATCCTTCAAAGCCGTCCTTAAGTGCGTATTTGGTCGTAAGACATATGGCAAAGAAATACACATGCGTACTTTGAATGAATATAAAAGCCGTAAAGAGAAATGGAACAAAAAGCATATATGGACTCGTGTAACTCCTGTCTTCTTAAATGATATTATTATGGCTCCTATATACGTACGAGAGAGGGACTTAACATTCTGATGGAGCTCTGATAGAATATTCAGCGAACGCCAATAAACCTGATTGAAAATGAGCATTTAGGGAAGTCATGAGAATCAGGATAAATTAGCAAACTTCTCCAGTGTACAGTTTGCTTTATCAGGACTTTATCGACAATCAATAGCTAATGGGGGGAGACTGCGTGGTGTTCCTCCTCTTTTCATGTCCTAAGCTCTAATTCAGCTTAATTCTACCCAAAATTAATCTTACGTATCAACACTTTACCAAAAAAGGCGTGTAGATTCATGTATAGTCTTTTTAATTAATCTGGGAGCATTGCAAACGGCACATAATACATGCCATATCTTACAAGGGGACATTACGACCTCGGAACTTTGACTTCATACAGTTTTAGTGTATCTTTAGGGTGTTAATATACTTAAATATTAAGGCGCACTGATCAGCCAATTTTGAAAAAAAGACGGTTTAAAGTTTCGAGCACCATATATAGGGGAAAGTTTTCCTCTTTGATTGTAAGTGATCCGGTAGCTCAGACGGCAGCGTGGTTGCTACACACAAATCAAATTATTAGTGTGAGGTGGCGGGTTTGAACCCCAGTTGTAACAATTTTTTTTTCTTTACCCAAATAATTATTCAATATATTATATTTACAAGTTTATTTGTGACAACCCACTTTTTTTCTAGCTTCAACAAAACGGTCATAAGCCCAGGAATCAATAATTGAATATTTATCAAACGTATTTCCGCCTTTTTTTACTTCTTTTTCCCACTGGGATAAATATTCCATCTTTTTCAAACGTCGACATCCTTTCTTTTTCAAAGTTTGCAAGGTCCACGTAGGATGTGCTTTGGCAATATTAATAATTTTTATTTTATAGTTCAAAGGAACGTACTCTATTCTCTGCTCTTTTTCTCTTCGGGTTCACAATCTTCATTTGCATGAATCAATGCTTCTTCATTTACAAATATTTTTTCATCCAGCATTTCTAATGTAAGTTCATAGAGTTGCTGTCCCATCATCATAGCTTCGTGAGACATTATAGTTCACGATTCTGATGCAATCATATTATTTTCATGGAGCAATATTTCAAAATATACTACTGCATCCTTCAATCGCAATTTCGAAACTTCGCTGTTCATATATACGTCAATTTTCTCTTCAATTCCCGAAGAGCCAGCAAATTCTCCGCTCTCCATTTTCACAGAAAAACGTTTTTATTAACTGTTTTATGATTAAAAAACCATTATTGTTTCACAATTAAAAACGGCATTTTTTTGTAACGGCTTGGCAAACCTCCGCTCATACTTGACGAGAGCCAGTGGCGCGAGAAAGATCTAGAACATTTCTTCTAGAACTTCTCACGTGCCTCTCTGCGCTCTGCCTACCTTGTGCACTATATGATAAATATGTCAGGTAGCCTCGAAATAATTTTTTTTAATAAAATAAAAATAAAATAAAATAGTTATTGCTTTTAAAATGTTGATTCTATACAAAATATTTTGCAGAAAATACTTTATTACTCCGTAGACACTAACAATAAAAATAAGTATAATAATTTTGAGAAAAGGAAAATTTTGTGAAAAAAAGTTGGTTGTCACAAATAAATTTGTAAATATAATATATTGAATAATTATTTGGGTAAAGAAAAAAAAATTGCCACAACTGGGATTCGAATCCGCCACCTCACACTATTAATTTGATTTGTGAGTAGTAACCACGCTGCTGTCTGAGCTATCGGATCACTTACGATCAAAGAGGAAAACTTTCCCTTATATATGGTGCTCGAAACTTTAAACGGTCTTTTTTTCAAAATTGGCTGATCAGTGCGCCTTAATATTTAAGTATATTAACATCCTAAAGGTACACTACAACTATACGAAGTCTCGTATTAAACTAAAATTCCGAGGTCGTAATGTCCCCTTGCTAGCATTGAAAGTTTCCAGTGGACCATAATTGTACCACTAAACCACATACTCTTGAACCAGTTCTGACTGATACTGACCATCAAGGAAGACGATTACGTGTCTTCACTTAATTCACAGGCCTTTTCTCTGCTTTAGCTATAGAATCTTAAAGGGAGAACAGCATTTGGCAATGCACAGGCCATTTGTACATGGAATTGTATAGTGAAAAACGTGGTCCCCTATATTATTTTTGACGTTTTGAACCGGAAGTAGTTCACCGATTTTTTTCCACCAACGATCTCAGTCTTCCGATTTCCCTAAGTTGTCGAATGGCGAAAACGGAAGTCGAAAATTCGGAAGCGTTCGAAAGCTTGAGCACCAACAGACAGACGGACGGACAGACGGACGCACATTGTGAAAACATAAGTACCTATCGGTCCTAATAATAGGTACAGTATCAGCAAGTGGACGTTGGCAAGCCTGCGGTCCTTAAGCAGTTAATGTCTGTGCCTCCTGACTTCGGCGGAACCGTATATCCTGTAGGCTCATTTCAGGCCTCAAAGTTGCTCGAGTTTCGGCTTGCTGGTGAAGACGTAATTCCTCAAAGTTATTCCGCGTACAACCGTACAAATAGACACAAAAAAGGATCAGGAATCACTTTCCACAACCGTAATTCAAAAATACGTAACTGAAAGATGATCGAAACGAAATTAAAATTGAAACCATGTTCGAAAAATTGTTTATAATAAAATATTATAAAATACTTAAAATACAAAGTTAACGAAAAGATAAATTTATCACTCCATGATCGGCGAGTAAAAGAATTATTAATCAGGTACCCTCATGCTTAGCCATGTGTTTCATGTCACCTTCATCCACTTTCGGCCATGACGCTTCTGGAAGGCGGACCCATGGTTAATTGCTCCTTAGTCATGGCCGGACCTTCCCAATTGGCTTCAAGTATGGCGGCAGTTTTCGGGGTTTATCTTTAATAAACGTCATTAGTTTGTTCGATGAAATTTTGCATTATAGATGCTGAAATTTAAGCTCTAGTCTCTTAAACTATTATATAGTAATTTTACTTCAATAAACGAAATTAGTTAATAAAATAATATTAATATGTCAAATTAAAGTTACATTTGTATAAAATCTACTGTCTGGCATCGTCATCTAGTGACATATTTTGAAAACAAAAGTCTATTCAACTTTACGAAAAATAAGAATAACTTAAAAAATTGATAAAAACAGGGTATAAAAAGTATTTACCTAGAGCACAGTGACAGTAACTACGTACATGGCAAGTTTCGTGGGGATCCGATGAGAATTTTCTGAGTGTATTAAGGACAAACTTTCCAACAGACTCTGATTTATAATATATACCAGCAATAGTAGCCGGCTTCGCCCAGGTGGAAAAGATGCGTTGAGTAATTTTTTTAACGATTGTTTGTTATGTTAAAAATTGAACTATGATTAACAAAGTATGAACAAAATGCAAGAAAATGAGAAACAGTCTAGAAAGCCTTCTCCAAACCTGTCATAATCATTTTAAACAAAATATGATGATTTATGAATAATGAACTGGGAACGAAAGTAAATTAAATTATGTGTACAAAAGTAAATAATGAAAAAAAATGATAAGATAAATAAAATCAGCTACACAGGCAAGCTGAGCATAGATTGTAAAGTAGTTGTGCATTCAAGTTCATTTCAGTAAACAACGTTGTATGTCTTCCCCTGTGGCGCAAAATCATGTAGATTTCGACAGCTGGACACGTGGGAGCAAGCAATGTATAACTGACCATGAGAGAAGCAAGCTTCCTGAAAATATATACCTGCGACCTCAAAAGTCTGGAAAAAATGAATAAAATGAAACATTCTTCGTCTGGCATCGCCATCTAGTGACATCCTTTGAAAACGAAAGTCTAGCTGATATGCCCATCGGGTGATGCTCGGGCTGTTTGTTCCAATGACGTATATTAAAGGTAGATTCCGAATCCTATTGTTAACATCGCCACCAAAGTGAAGCCAATTGATACCATGGCACTTCTGGGCAAGAGTGAGCCGTGGTGTTGTTAGCTGTGTGGTTTCTTTCTTTTTGACGATTTTGGGCTCGAGGAATAATTACTTCAAAACCATTCCTCAAGGTTTCCGCGTACAACCGTACAAATAGACACGAAAAAGGATCAGGAATCACTTTCCACAATCATAAATCGAAAATACGTACTGAAAAATGATCGAAAAATTGTTTATAAAATATTATAAAATACTTCAAATACAAAGTTAACGAAAAAATAAACTTACCATTCCGTGATCGGAGTGTGAAAGAATTATTAATCAGGTACCCTCATGTTTAGCCATGTGTTTTGCTCACTTTCAACCATGACGGTTCTTGAAGGCGGACCTTCCCACTTCAAGTATGCTGGCAGGTTTCCGGGTCTATCTTTAATATACGTCATTGGTTTGCTGAAATTTTGCATTATTGATGCTGAAATTAAGCTTTGGTCTCTTTAATCATTATATAGTAATTTTGCTTCTATAAACGAAATTAGTTAATAAAATAATATTAATATGTCAAATTAATGTTACAATATTATATAACTATATTTATCACGGTCTTTTAATTCCCAGGTCTGTGCACACGCGCAAATTCTGTTGTCGTAGTCAACAATTGGATTGCTGTATTTATGGAAGAAGCGATTTCAGTTCCCTTTATTGCATGAATTTGGCTACTTCTCAAACTTAACAATTT
Organism: Rhysida immarginata; assembly: GCA_023313115.1. Classification (NCBI taxonomy): domain Eukaryota; kingdom Metazoa; phylum Arthropoda; class Chilopoda; order Scolopendromorpha; family Scolopendridae; genus Rhysida; species Rhysida immarginata. The sequence goes on along the minus strand of JAHWFO010069717.1, from coordinate 1,140,517 downwards.
AACACTCGTACAACGTAAGTGCGCCGTCTGGCCTCGCCATCTAGTGACATACTTTAAAAACAAAAGTATATTCAACTTTTCGATAAGATAGCATCGCCATCTAGTGACACCCTTTGAAAACAATTCAACTTTTCGAAAAGTAAGAATAATTTAATAAATTGATAAAAACACGGTATAAAAAGTAATTTAAATATGGCACAGTAACTTTAACTTCGTACATGGAAAGTTTCGTGGAGATTCTTTGAGTATTTTCTGAGTTGTAAAAGGACAAACACTCCAACAGACTCCAACAGATTTATATATATATATATATGGATATGGATATACGGATTAAAAAACACAGACGAAAAGCATTATGGCAAGAGATGTTCAAATTGATGCCTCTCTCGAGCCTTTGCTTACGTGGTCTCTTATCATCTGTATTCGTTTACCTGCAAAACACAAAAAATTAGTTAACTTGTTCAGTTATTCCAATCTTCCTGCCTGAAGAGGACGGGAGACAACATAGCTGTTTAGGCCCTTAATCCTTCTTTGGCTCATAAAAGTTTCGTGCTGGCAAGTGCTTACTTTCCTATCTTTGAGCCAAGGCGTCTTAAGTATGACTTAAAGTACATTCCAAATTCTAATTCCTAAACATAGCTATTCTATAATTCCTGATAACGACGTAATAATGCAATCATTGCCTTCCTGTTATGATTTTTCTAATAAGTATCTTAAGTTTCGATTTCGAAGCAACTTAGGACGATGAAACACAATTGCAAAGCGCAAACATTCCCCTGAAAACGCATTATTATAATCTGGAAATATCTTCTTCGAATATTGAGAATAAAGAACATAATAACGATTCTTCCGTTCCTTTCAATTTCGGTAATTCATAGTTAAATATTCTGGCAAAATGACTAGCCTTGGTTTTGCTAGCGCATAAAATTCATTTATAAACCGACTTTTATGTGCGAAATATAGATGGCATTCAACAAATAATGTTTGGTTGCATAAAAATAACATTGGATATATTCAAACACTAAGATCTAGAACCCGAGTGGAATGATCGATTAACAAGAAAAAAAAGGGGGGGGGGGGGGGTATACGGGTGACAATTCCTGGACGGCGGAAGTATGATATTAAGAATATCTGTGAATTAACGTCCCTTTTTTTTGTTAATCGATCATTCCACTCAAGGCTCTAGATCTTACTGTCCGCCTATACACAAAATTCTTTATGTTTCTTCAAAGGCATTGATCAATAAGTACACAGAAGCCTTATTTTTCATAATCTTTCCTAATTTCTTTCGGTATGTCCGTCGCATTCTTGCTTCCCATTGTTGTGCCGATGGCTTCTTGGAGTGCCAATGGGCTCTTCTTCTATCATTTCAATGCGGCGATCTGAGTGACGTTGTGCCTTGATATTGAATCCTCGGGTGTATCGTTTCTTCTTTTCACACATATTGATGGAAAACATGATGAATCCGCAAGTGCTCTTATCGTAGCTGTAAGAGGCATCTAACCTATTGTTCTCAGTTTAAGCGCAAAATACTTAGATCATACAATGGAATCTTTGCCCACTTTTATTACTTTTTCCTTTACCTTCTTTCTTCCTCGCTTTATTTTACTTCCAAAACGACTTGGCTTGTTTGCTATAAATGTTTATGCTGAACATTTATTATCCCTTCGGAAGTGAGATGCTACGAAATTATCCTCTAAATTGAATGAACGAAAACTATAAAAGTAAAGTCCTGAAAGAAAGCAGTCCGCATATAGATTAATAAATATCTTTGTAAATGCACGGTCTTCTTCCTTTCAATTCTCTATATTCTAAATACTGGGCCTGTACAAAATATCTTGCCTCTATTGCCTCTATTTTTTATATTTTCATTTATCATTAAGATAACTTGATTTCCAGTAGAGCATCAATAAAAATTTTTATTATGAGAACAAATTTCATTGTTTGGGGGCATAAAGCCACGAAAATTACCATCTATTACAATATTAATATTATAAATTAATATTATTATACTTATTACGGATATTTATTATTATAGTGCATTTTGTAACACATCTTAAAGAAATTATAGTATTGATTTGACTTGAACTTCATATATAACGTTATTAGAAACACCATACTAAAGATGTGTCTAAGAAGTGCGACTGGTCACCAACGTTCCAACTATTCCAGCCCAAGTCGTCCCATAAGTCCTGATTAAACGATCGTGATGTCCAAAACTCTGACTACACTATTCTTATTATCAACATATAATGCTTTATATTGTAATGGTCTACAATTTATAATTGCACTCGCTTATACAGGATGGTATAAAATAACGTGAAGTATCCATAGCCCTCTAGCGAGTAAAGTATTGGACGAAACAAAACCAAATTTGATGGGCGTACTTAGTGGACCATGGGATTTGGATTTCTAAAAAAATAAAAATTAGTACCAAAAGTCGCTACCAATAAACTTTTGGCGCTGTTTACCGAATAAAATGCATTAATTTGCATAAACATGTTCCGTGTTACGATCATGAGCATCAACGGAAAAGCTGGGAGAATTTTCATCATTCCGAGGCCAACTGACTTTCGATGGCGCTTACCTTATGGGACCTTGCTTTGTTAGTCAAGCTGTATTATCAACGGAACGAGAATGCCATTGCTGCCCTTCGTGAATTTCGGCGGTTAAAGAAGTTGCGAAAAGTACGATGAGCATAACAAACTTACGAAATCGAAACTTGCTTTGGGCAACCCTCATATATTTGTTTTTTTCTTCGATTTGATAATGAGCACTATTTTATTGGCCAAGAATTGTCTGTGTTTTTTCATGAGGAAAGTCAATCTACAAAGTTCGATTACGATAAATCGAATACTCAACGATTTGAAACTACAGGAACTCTAGCACAGCACAATTGAAGAAGTTGCAACTGCTGTTGTCGAGCAGGAGATGGCGAATGTGCAGGGTACCAGCAGTGCTCTTTCAGTATCCCGGCACACGCAAATCCCATATCAATGGTGCGGAAGATCCTGCGTCAGATGTTGAAGTTTTACCCGTATAAAATCTCTTCTGTTCAAGAATTGCTCCCTGGGGATGCGGCCACCCGATTGGATTTTTCATTGAGATTCTTAGCACGCATGCAAGTTGATGGTACATGGCCGTGGCAGGTTTTATGGAGTGACAAAGCACACTTTCATTTGAACGTTGATATTAACACACACATTTGGGCTGCGAATAATCCGCACGCTTGTGTGCAGGTGCCTCTCCACTCGCCAAAAGTCACAGTGTGGTGTGGCTTTACAGTATCTTTTGTCATCGGTCCTTACTTTTACGAGGAAAATCTACCAGTGACCTGTACCATTACTGCTGACAGGTATGCCGATATACTACAGAACTTTGTGGTTCTACAACTGCAGCAACGAGGATGTCTCGATTCGACCACATTCATGCAGGATGGTGCACTCCCCACATTGGACGAAAGGTTGCAGCGTGTGTTGCTTCAACATTTCTCTGACAGCAAAGTCATTAGTCGTGCATATCCCACGGTATGGCCACCGAGGTCTTCCGATCTCAATCCTTGTGACTTTTGGTTGTGGGGATTTCTTAAAGTTGTTGTGTATCAAGGACATGTCCTGGATATCGCAACGTTGAAAGATCGAATAACGTTACAGGTGAGACAAATTAGGCGCATTCGGCGGCACTCAGATCTGAGAGAACAGCGTTCGGCGAGCACTTTGCTACTTCCGCCTGAGAAGAAAACGTGTTCGACAAGCAAAGAATCTGTCAGATTCTGAGGTCAGATGCTCAGCAAGCTTTTCTTTATCTGACTGCTCAGAATGAACATGGCAGCGCCCACTGCGATGCGAAGCTATCAAAGAAGCTGCGAGAGCTTCATCATAGCGATGCCCAGTGTACCCTTTTCTTCCTGGCTTTATGGAAAACTCTTATCGGGATCGAATATTATGCATGCTCAGTTGCTCATTTGATGATAATTTGTATTTCATATAAACTAAAATTAGTAGTTCCACCGTTTCTTCTCAATATTTGTAAAGCCGGTAATCCCATTTCTTTCTGAGATAAAAGAGCGTTCGGCAACGGTCACTCAGACGCTCAGAGAAGCGGTCAGATACCACGTGACAGTTCTCTCAGATCTGAGTACCGCCGAATGCGCCTATTAATTCTGATATGTTGCGAGGTGCTGTGGAAAATGTCGTGCATCGTATGAAGTTCTTGGAACATCACGATGGTCATATTGAACCTCATTTGTAAGTTACAATCTTTTGTTGTTAATAAAACTGATGCGTACTGTGTCGTTTGACATTTAATCATTCAGTATTCACACTAATACTAAAGCTCTAGATTAGGAAAGTACGGCAAACTTCGTCGTCTGCTGCAAAATCCGCCATTGTTGGCCCAGTTGGCCCTATCAAGTGAGTTACGCTTCCTCTAAAATTCGGCTTAAATGCATCCTTTTCGCAAATTTTCTTATTATTATCGTCTGGAAATATAACTGACAATCAGTAAATTCTGTAACTATTGATTTTTCTTTAAATTTTGTTTTCAATTATAATTTTTTTACATATAAATAATGATAACGTTGAGGCAATTTAATGATAACCAGATTAAGTTTTTAGTTTAGTTTCACTTTATTTATTCATCCTTAATAGACGATTTACATGTAATTAATAAATTTTACAAAACATTGTGTGTAGTTTTTGTAATTTTATGTATAAAAATATAATTTTATAAATTTTTATTAAATATAACTTAATAAACTTTTATCAAATTAATTTTTATATTTATATCAAAAATTTCACTTTACCAATTTTAATGTTGTTAAATTATAAAAATTATTAATTTATTAAAAAAGCTATAATTATAATTATAAAAAAATATCAAATTTAATAAAATAGGAACTATTAAATTTAAGTTTTTGATTTAAATATAAAAATTACTTTGATAATTATATTTTGATACAGAATTTTAAAAATTATAATTTGGAAAAACTATCCATTTGATTACAAAAAATAACTACACATGCTACGTATTTTGAAATTTGTTCATTTATGGAGGTTTATAATATTGACGTTAAAATCTACCAAAAACCTATAGTTAAAATTTTCTATAATTTTTTTCACCCAAATAGCAAATTTTCGTTATTCAATTTCATACGTTATATTCAAGTTTAATGAGTGATAATTAACTTCGCTAAAATAAGATGAAAATAACATGGACGTTTTATTTCAAGTTTAGCCTCCACATTTCACAGACAGTTTAACCTTGTTATATAGAATTGTATTTTCTTAAAAAGAACTATATTCAACAAAAATTATATTTTCTGATAGTCTGAGAATTGCACAATGCAACATTTTTTATAACATTCGGTAAAGTTTAATATAAACGTACTTGCTTCTTATTACTTCTTCGGATATTTTAACGAATTTATTAACCTCCATGGAGCATAGATTGAAGGACCCTGAAATTTTGCTGATTAAAATTTAGGATCAATCAACGAATATTTCATTAAAAATTTAATCTAAATTGCATCTTCCACATGCATTTCAATGGTATCTATCGCTGCGTTTGGGCCAACAATGGCTGACAAACTCACGTGACAGCCGTTCTACCAATCAGCAGCTGCGGGCGGCGCGGAAAAGGTTTGCCGTACTTTCCTAATCTAGAGCTTTAACTAATACACTTTTGCAGCGCCAAAATTTTATTGGTGGCGACTTTTGGTACTAATTTTTATTTTTTTTACGCCGGTGTACGATACATCTGCTGCAGTAATTATGTTTAGCATAGGTTATATACTGTAGATTTCGCCGGCATTCCGAGTCGAATAGCTATGCCTGTCGGAAATTGATTGAATTATAATTGGTGTTGATATAACAAGCTGGGAATTAGTTGTTTTGTACATAAAGGAAAGGAACATATTTGCAATTGATGAATTTTTGGTAAATAGTAAAAATTCGCATCGAAGAAAATTGATGAGATACTGAAGCTGCCTTGGCTAATTGTTTGCTGAACATTGATGGTAATAATGATAATGAATTTGAAAGGGGTGGTTGTCAAAGAACCAAGCACTGCGACCTCAGATCTATTGTACTATCCCCAAATGATGATGAAAGAACGATTATGAACGTAAACAAACACAAACATCCATGCCCTGGGCGGGATTCGAACCCGCGACTCGCTGGTGTCGAGAGCGGAAAGACCTGTGCCTTAACCCTCTCGTCCACCGAGCCGGCACATTGATGGTAAGTCACCGTGATTACGGAACCTTTCAAATTAGGAGAGGTAGTGTCTCTAATAAATAGTAATTCAGTATATATCCTTTGTAATTAGCAATTCAGGGCATCTAGTGACGTACTCAATAAGGATAATATTTTTTGTTTCTGATGACCGCGATGATCACTTAAATGAAATGAAAAAAATAGATATCAAAGGATTCAAGGACTGTGAACTATATACTACTTCATCTTGTTCCTTATAATTGTTAAGTTTCTAATTTTAAAATAATGATTCCGAAAAAATCTAAATTTTTATCTCAAGAAAATATGTCGTCATTTTATGTGTGATGCTGAATTTGAAATTTATCGAATTAATAACGTCTAATGGGGAGGAAAATGAAATCAGGAAGATTATGAAGAATAAAATCGAAACCTTTAATATATAAGTAGAAGCCTAAAGAGAGGCAAAATGAAATTATCAGATAAAATACTAATGAGGATGTAATTTAGAACTGCTAATGAGGAGAGAAGTCTAATTAAGAGCATCAAACGAAAGGAAAACAATTGCATCAGCCGTATTCGTTGAGGTGAGAATTGAGCGAAGGAGGAAATATAAAAAAAAGAGAGAGAGAGAACATGAGAAACGAAGAAGAATAATGATTAATGACAACGTCGTTGGCATCTTTACTGATTATATGTCTTCATGTTTCCACGCTATTTATATTCATCAGCAATGTAATATCATCGATAATAAACTTTAATTAACGCACTTCCTTTTCTGTAAATAGTCTTGGAACTTCTCTGTTCCTGGAATTCTTTACTGTTTGTTTCTAATTACATCTTGCTCTGTCAATAAAACAATATCATCGTTGTCAGTAAACAATTAATATTGTATAGCTCGTTTCAAACAGCTGCAGCTCTTAGCGGAAACCTCACACATTCATTAAATAGATCTTATTTTTATAATTCTTTTAGTGCCAACTAGGAAAATTACTTGGCTTCGCAATCCGATCTTGAGCAACAGCAATTTCTTCTGGTTCCTTGTTATGGGTGGCGTTTTCATCAATTCTGCTTTCATTGACTGAAGACAGATTTTGGTCGTAGACTGTATTCGACTTTTAAAATTTGCTTGCTTTATTTAAAATAAATTCACCGAAATTTATTCTGTCTATTCATATACAAGTCTCTCTTATGGCTTTTTTGTTATTGGACATTATGTTAGGGATCTATGGTAGCAATTAGCATGTTTAAATGTGGCGCGCGCGTTCATTTCAGGTGAGCTATCACGCGGAGTATTGTTAGGGCAGATATCAAAATAGTTAGTATAGAACAGCGAATTAAAAACATTGAGTTATTCCATCGAAAATTGACAGATATTGGAAGGGCTGCATAATACCCTTTTCCGACGTCAAATTCAGCTATTTCAGAAATATGAAATCATGCAAAATGCGAGGCTTCGTAGCTTTCAAGAAAGGGATCTCAAGTGTACTAAATAATATTGGGAAAACCAGAAGCGGCGCCATTCCTGAGGGTTAAAAGCAGGCCTATCCGAGACCATCCACTAGTCGTACAACTGATGTCGTCCGGAAATTTCGGGCTCTCGTAACCTATGTAACCTACCAACACAACACGCTATTGCACAAGCGATAGGGACATCTGTGTACACGGTAATCATAATTATCAACCGCGATTTACAACTGGAAAAACGACACAAGAGCCGCGTTCATAAGTTGTTGCCGCGCCATCTTCAAGAGCGACGGACCAACTGCCGTAAAATGTATGAACGATACCTGGCGGATAAAAAGTGGAAATACGTAGTCAACATCGTAACACGTGGTGGTTAGTACTTACATGTACTCGGAAACTACTCGTTGGAATTCGTTCAAATTTTAACGGTATACACAGTTTTATGTACCCTATTATTCCCCCAAATTTCATTATCCTAGGCATTAGAAAACCTGAGTTATTAACTTGTTGATCTTGGTGTTAGCATTTTTATTTCTGTTCATATCTCAGTTATCGTTCAAATTCGGACCCATGTTCATATAACGTTTTTGCTTAGAATCACCCATACTAACTCCCCTAAAAGTTTATACGATGAAGTTTGAATCACCCTGTATACATACATAAATATGAAAAGGCTAGATTTTTCTCCGAGCGACGCCGGGTACTTCAGCTAGTAATCTATATACAGGGTTATTCTGAAAAAGTGAGTATAACTGTTAGCAATGACAGATGTGATCAGAACGAATTTTTTCTTTTAATACAATGTAGGTCCGACTTTGAACGCTAACTGAGATATGAACAGAAATAAAAAATGCCTCCACTAAGAACAACAAGTTAATAACTCAGGTTCTGCAAAGCCTAGAATAATGAATTTTGGAGGAATAATAGGGTATATAAAACTCTGTACACAGTTAAAATTCGATTGTATTCCAACGAGTAGTTTCCGAGTTACGTATTCAAAATCGTAACAGTGCTCACATGTGAGTACTAAGCAGCACGTGTTACGATGTTGAGTGCGAACTCGGAAAATGTACGAATTTTATGTACCCTATTATTCCTCCAAATTCATTATTCTAGGCGTTGCAGAACCTGAATTATTAACTTGTTGATCTTGGTGGCGGCATTTTTATTTCTGTTCTTATCTCAATTATCTCAAATTTGGACCCACTTTCTATTAAAAGAAAATGTTCATTCTGGTCACCTCTGTCATTGCTTACAGTTATACACACATTTTTAGAATCACCCTGTTTATGAAATAGACTTGGTATATGTTTGTTTGCTTTCATGTGTGAACAATCAATCCATCGTGTTAGCTTCAACTATCGGCTGGTCGTGTTTGTAAGTTGCGTCAACTATGGTTGATGGAATTAATACATACCGTCGCCGACGAAAAAGGGAGGCCTCCGCACTGAAAAGTCACATGAACATCTTAGTCCAAGCAACAATGTAACCTTCATTATTTCCAACAAACAAAAAAAATCCAAGATGGAAACATTGAAGGTTACATTGTTGCTTCGACTAAGAAGATCAGGGTACAGTCTTTTTCGTTAGCTACGATGCTTGCTTTAATGATTCACGTTTTAAGGGGGATAGTTATAAAAAGTAATAAATAAATAAATAAATAAATAAATAAATAAAATAAATCAAAATCATTATTATTTTTTTTTATTAAAATCTTTGAAGAGATGTAAGAAATTTTTCTAAAACAAATAAGAGAATATATATTTTTTAGGCGTGTAGCTGTTCAAGCTTTTGCTGAAAAAAGTTAAGGTACTTTCCCTAATGAACTAATAACTCTAAGGATTTTTAATGTATTCTTATTCATATTTAAATTCAGAAACTGCAAAATTTCAACATACAAACAGCCCGAGCAACGCCGGGCAGATCAGCTAGTAGTCAATAAATTTTGTGAGAATTGTTTTCTCTAAGATACTTTAGAAATAGAGCACATCGAGCTGATGATTCTGTGGCTTACTGGGTTTGCAGGATTTTGCCCAGGCTTAAGAATACTTAAAACAACATATTTAATCCAAGTATACGAAAAGTAATATTTATCCCAGCAGTTGTTAATAATTATCTCGAGTGTCAAATGCTCGACGCCTCTATCAAATGGGCTGTCGCAGACACACATACAGCCAAACTGTCACGGTGTGTCTTAAAGACAGCCAAGTTGTCAAGGTGGTAAGCTCAATGGGAGGCGGGTGCCCGGCTCACAGAAAAAACACTGTAAGGGAAACATGTAGCGTCTCGTGAATATTTGTTTCGCATTTTAGATCTCTGAATTTATGGGATTGCCTATTCAGATAAAGAGAAAAATTGAATCACTTTTTTCGAAAAGGTGACATGTGCGAAAGTGCAAGTTTTACAGGAGACAAAAAACTGTTTTTTACGTAAACTATAAAAATATTAATGGTTCTACTGTTACTGTGTGAAAATATTAGTGCTGATCATCAGATATAGGTACTCAACACTGGTTAATATATTGTGTGTTTAAATAAAAATAATATAAACAAACTTACATTTGTAACGTTTTCAAACTAAACTACCACAACTGTATCACTGGAATTGTAAAAAATGCTAAACATATTGCACAAAGAACGGGTATGAGCTGTGAACAAATTCGGTGAGTAATAAGTTTCTTTATTATGATTTTCTTAATTAGAAGTCTTCTTCTGGTGGTTCATTTTGCTCTGTAGAGGGCCAATTTATGATCTGTGACCAATATTCCTTCTCCACAGCCGGAATGCAATCCATTAGCTTTTTCAGATCGTTTAGCTTCTTGTGATTTATGGGTATTTTGTTGGAATACGCAGAAAATGAAACATTTGGCAGAGCAAATGTTTGGCATGCTGATCGCCCTAATGAGAAATTCTCAAACTGAAGTCAATCTATGAGGGGCAGTGCTGTTACTTTACCAGGTTTCTCAGCACAATATCTGAACTAATTGTAGCTGCTGATCTGGAAAGTTACTTTCTGATCGTTTGCAACATTTTTGCCGTAACACGTGTCTGCTAGGGTTCTTTTATATTTTCTAAATACAAGGTTTGAGAAAATCAATTTTTGATTAAAAAATGGGGGATTAAAAAGTGCAGATGAAGGAATAAAAAAATAGATGAAGGGCTTCCGCTACTTTCCTATACCTTTCTTAGGAGGCTTAATTCCTTGTTACTGTTAAGCACATCTTGTGTTATTCTAACTGTAAACTTTCCCGCAATCTGCTCCAGTTTTCCTTTCAGAAACATACTTTCCCGCGTGGTTTTTGTCGGCTAAACCTTTCACTTTCGCATCTCGTATTATATTATGTTGATAACATTCCTTATTCACTATCCTTTTTCTCCTTTTCGGCAATGATTTAAATTCTTCGTCACTGCTAGATTCCATATTTTACCTGGTACAACACAAACACAAAATAACAATACAGTAACAAATCTCAATCTTGCCGCGCATTTTGTGACTTCCGTTTCTGCATGGCGATCCAAGCTATTTGCTTCGAGAACGTAACGTCTACCGCATATGGTACTTTTTCGAACTAAACGACTTAATCACTCGTAATGTATCGCATGAAGGAAGGATAAATAGTTCGTTTTCTAGCAAAATGGGATGTATGACCAGAAGAAAGACAATATGGGCGATAAAATGTAAATTTCAAAAACTTGTCACATGTTACGTTTTCGAAACATATGATTCAATTCTCTCTCGGTGCGAATAGCTAAATGAATCGAATTTTTATGAATTTTAATTAATAGTGACAGGAGAAACAGAACCTCTGTTTATTGTAAAGAAATATCTCTAAGAAATTTAGAAATTTAAGAAACTTGGACAGAGAAATCTGTTCCTTTTCATACTGTAGAGTGGACATTGTTATAGAGATGATCACTAATTTTTTAGCCTTCTCTATTTCTTATTTTACGGGGCCAGTTGTCTGTTTGCTTATCCTTCTATCTATCCATCGACCAAGAGAACCAAAGACGATTAAATAAAGACATTTTGGACAAACACGAACCAAGGGATTAAAATTTTGTATGCAGGGTTAAAGGCTGTAAACTATATAAAATTCAGATTCAAGAGAAAGAGAGAGCACGGATGAAAACGTGAAGAATTTAAATTTGTACTTCATTTATATTTGCAAGACCTTCATTTAATTCAATTAAATATAAAAACGAACCTTTGCCCTAAAGCATGAATTAGAATTTCAGATCAGTCTTAGGATCATGGCAGATGTGAGCTATTTTATTATTAATTTTAATAGCATACCCGTTATAATTGCGGGTTTAATGTAAAGTTTCAAAGAAACTCTTTTATTATATGACTGCATGCCGAATATGCGGAAGGGCGAAAACCCAACTAAACTAAATGTATTAGCAGCGTCGTTTCATTTTCGTATGGAAGCCTCGTTATGAACCCTTCATTACCGACCTGGGATTCATTTTCTTCTCTCTCTCTCTCTTCGTGTCTACTAGTCTAGATTAAAACTGAATATGTATAACTTCTAATTTGCACTACATCTGAAATTTGTATTTTGCATAAACACATAAACAAGAGCATAAGTAATTTTTATTTGATTGTGCCACAAAATGCAATGTTAAGGGTCATCGCGTTCACAAGCCCACAGGAAATTATTTCAAATAACTTTATTTTCTCGAAAACTTTTAAAAGTCTTGTATATTTTATGCCAAACTAAGTGTAGTCCCAAGTTTTATGCTGCAAATGAAGTCTCAAATTTAATTTGCAGTACGCTCTATTTCATAAGAATGCGATATTTCAATTATTAATTTCGTATCATCACAAAAAGTATACAACTGGCGAAGCCAGAATAAAAAGCGAAACCGATCGGAATTCTGTCTGATATCTTTCCCCGTTATATACCGTAAAGCCTACGCAAACTTCATTAAAATATGTTTCCGACAATTTTTTTTTTATATAATTGCTTAAGTGCAATTAGTAAACAATAAAACGATATACAAATACGTATGCTGTAATGCATAAAAATTTTGATTTTGAATTTAAAAGTGTCAAATTAAATTAAAGTTCCGGCTGTTACTTTCATCACGTAAGCAACGCGTACAAAGTGCATGTAACGAAGCAATTGCTTTGAGTTTCTTGCTGGATCCATTGTTTTTTGGGCTCCGGCCAAACTCTTTAACGAATTGTAATTCGTCAAACCATATAAATTTTTCCATTCGTTATGTTCAGTCACGACATTTCAAACACTACTGTAGACAAATTTTTCTGTTCTTTTCAGAAGTCAAGGATTTTCGTATAGGCATGCGACTGTCGATTTGGATCTGCTTCAATTCCCGTCGCTTGGTATAGTGACGGGAATATTCTTGGTTAAAATTATTTGTCAATTGTTGCACGCACAGTTAATGTTCTGTTTCTCCGTAAAAGCAATACAAGAAAGCTTGTGCACTTAAAATTCATACATTGTTACATCATCATAAAAGGGCATTGTTAAACTTATTTCTACCAATAATAAAACCGGATTCACACTATGACGGATTCCACGACGGCAGAGCTTTGACGGCAACGAGGCTACCGAGAAAGACAGGCTCCGGCACTGAAAAGTCACCTGACCAAGATAGATCTATTAACAATGTAACTTTCATTGTTTCCATCTTGTATTTTAACAATCAGTGTTTTTTCCTTTGTTAGAAACAATGAAGGTTAGATTGTTAATAGTCCTATCTTGGTCAGGTGACTTTTCAGTGCCGGAGCCTGTATTTCTCGTTAGCCTCGCGACGGCAAGAAATGACGTCACGGGGGCATGAAAATGGGCGGAAAACAGGATAGAACCGAGCTCTACTTTTGAGCTACCGTCGTGGAATCCGCCGTTTTGTGAATCCAGCTTAATCCTTTTAGACAGAGACTATGAATCATTATCCATCTGTCAAAGTTACAGTGCTTTGTGGTATATGGGACACCCATTTAATTGGATCAATTTCAGAGACGGTATCCTAAATGCTAATGAGTATCTGCGAATGTTACAGAACAATGTGTTCCCATCAGTGTTCATTGAAGATGTCTATTTCTTAAGTTTTTTCCAGCAGAATGATTCACCACCATACAACGGACGTAATACCCGTCAATGGCTGGATAGGCAATTACCTGGTCATTGGACTGGTCGGCGTGATCCTGTGAAGTGGCCACCACGTTCCCCAGACCTCGCGGCGTAATCTTGTGGGGCCACTTGAAATAACTTGTGTATGGTTTGAAAATCCAAAGCAAACGTCGCCTTCAGTAAACCATCCTACAGGCCTGTGACAGCATCTCGACATTCTTGTGTCGCGTGGATAATGAATGGATCTGTGTACAACAGTAGGGATAACACAATGATCACATCCATTAGCTGCTGCAATCCAGTGTTCTGTGTGTATTTGTCTGGGAAGTAGGAAAATTTTTGTTAATAACTTGAGACCCATAATAGTTAACTGATCTCGCAGGAGTGAACTCCTGAGAAGAAAACTGGTGTTATTAGATATGCCGCATGACCCCTATTCCCTTTTAAGAAAATGAACTTTGACCCAAAATGGCGGATTTCAATATGACGGCCAAACTCCAAAACTGTACATAAAGATAGAACACTTATCTATCCTATTCCTTATTAGATTGGTCAGTTCGTTTGTTTTACATACCATTTCCAAAAATCAGCTATATCCAGGGACTTTAACTCTCCCTATATGTCCAGGAAATACTTCCATGGATAAATCATCTGTTGAAGTCCTTTATTATAGAAGTCGTCTTCGTGGAGAACCTGTTTTGCCTTAAAGAACCGGTGTGCCTTTAATGTTTGCCCTGGAATTTTGTTTCGGGGTCTTAGTGACTCCAAAAAGGAAGTGGAAAGCAGTGGAAAAAGTCTTATGGATTGGTCCAGTATCGCGCCAAATGCTCTGGCAGATGTGTCTCTGCGGCACTTTTCTGCACTGGAGTGAGTAAATGTTGCAACCATCTTGTGACAACCTTTGTCATGTAGAGTACTGCGAGTAAGATGTTACAAACGGTACCATGTCTATGTGGATCTCGTCTTCCAGGCTTATCTGGCCACTTTGGAACCTTTCCGCTACAAGGCCAGGGCCTCGAACGATAGGGCATTGTCCTATATACCGTCGTTCAGTTTTTAGAGCTCCGAGTCGAGATATTTATTCAAGAAAGGGGGATGATAGCTTTTCTTGGGTAGCTTTGCATGAGATATAGCTGACGCAATTTTATTAAATTTAAACATTTTAATGAATTTAATGAACTGATGAAACAAATTTTAACAGCAATTAATTACTGAAAATTTAATTGAAAAGCTAGGACCTCTATTTCTTGAATAAACTGCTCCGCTTCGGAGTTCTAAACAGTTCCGGTTGACTGTACACGGTCTCAAGTCGGCTTGTATCTGTGTACAGCCCGCACCATGATTTTCCAATTAAAAATTATGCCATCTTGGAGAGAATCCATAACAACGAAGCATCGGGAAATTGGCTCGTGTATCTCTGCAGGAATGTGACTACACGTTAGCATCATTGTTTCACTGCCGGGCTTCCATGGTGGTTATGAAGACTTTATGACCAATCCCCGTAATTTAGACGTTTTATTATGCTATTGACTTAATGTTAATTTTATGTAGTTTAAATTTCGATTCACTTTCTATGAATTATCATTTTCTGCTTTAAATCTCACCTTTGTTTATCGCCCTTAAAATAGTTTATTTTAGAGCCGCTATATCGTTTGATTATTCCAGATAATCATTGTAAAATAATTTTTAACACAACACGGACATTTTCAAAATATAATAAAAATTCAGAAATTACATGTCCAGGCAGAGTTAGGGAGACAGAGTTATTCTAAAAAGTTCCGGAGCCCAACTGTTTTCTCTTGACATCCACTGGCGTCGCTGTTTACTAATAAAAAAATCCTTTGTTAATAAAGAAAGCAAAAAAATTAGACAATCTAAAGAGAATCGTAATTTTCCAGAATTTCGTCTTCTGGCTCTATATCTCTGCCTGGGCTTCTGTTTCTGAACTTTTATCTTATTTTGACAATTTTAATAATGTATTAAAACATTATTCTACAACGTTACTTTTTTAAGTTTTTAAGAAGCCAAATAGTGAAGGGGGGGAAATGGCATTCATTAAAATATTTAATTGAAATCATGTAATTAACAAATATATGATTAACATTTAAAATGATTAATGCCAATAAATCATTATCTCTATTAAACAGACAATGCAATGGACCCATAAATAAATTGTTCCATCGTAATGATTGCTGTTCATCAACTATTATTAAAATTTTCCATTAATAGTTAGTTAAAGATTAAGATTAATTCTTCTACAACATTATGTATTCTAACCATTTTTATTCAAAATTTATTGGCATTTTATCAAGTAGATATAATAATAAAAATACTTGAATAACAAAACAATTTTTAAATTAGTTTTATGTGAAATTAATTCATTTCATAAACGGTAATTTGAGATAATGGGGCAATTCAGGTGGAAATGAAGGAAGGGGAAATGGGGCATAACTATGGAGCTCCATTGTTATTCCCTGAGAACTTATAATCATAAAGTCCAGGGAATATATGTTTCGGAAATGAGGAGCCTTCTCACCTATGCAATTTATAAGTATGCGTATCGTTTCCTCTCCTCACATTTTGTAATTTACGAACTTGGTGAATAAGAATAAGCTCTTTTGAGAGGATGGCTCGGTAATTATTGCTTAAACTGTATCAAATTCATAAGGAACTGCTCTAAAATGTTGTTTTTCCACTTTTAATTAATAAAGTATTGGGGATTTTTTTATTTTGATTATCAAATTCACTTATGTCATATGTTATCGGCAATGTGTTAAATCCGGCGTTGTAAAGAATGCACAGGAAATATATAGAATGACTAAAGTTTGTAGGCAAAGTATGAAATGGTTTATAGAATAGAATATGGTTTATAGAATTCCCGCTAGCGAGATCTGAACACCTCACGTTATTTCTTGCCCACCCGGAATATATTATTAATCAGAGTCTGTTGGAACGTTTGTTCTTTTACAACTCAGAAAATACTCAACGAATCTCCACGAAATTTTTCATGTACGTGGTTAGTATCACTGTGCTTTAAGTAGGGTACTTTTTATATCGTATTTATATCAAGTTTTTAAGTTATTATTATCTTTCGAAAAGTTGAATTGTTTTCAAAGGATGTCAATAGATGGCGATACTATCTTATCGAAAAGTTGAAACTGTCAGCTGATGTTACGTATTTGTTGCTGAACACGTAATAGTCGGCTGCGCGCTGACAGTTTTGTTACGTTGTACGATCGTTAAATTATATTGTTAAGTTTGAGATGTAGGCAAATTCATGCAACAGATGGGACTAAAATCGCTTCTTCCAAAAATACAGCAATCCAATTGCAGACTACAACTACAGAATTTGCTCGTGTGCACAGACCAGGGTATTAAAAGACCGTGCTATAATTTAGTCTGCCTTCAAGAACCGTCATGGCCGAAAGTGAGCAAAACACATGGCTAAACTTGAGGGTACCTGATTAATAATTCTTTCACACACCGAACACAGAATGATAAGTTTATCTTTTCGTTAACTTTGTATTTGAAGTATTTTATAATGTTTTATAAAAAAAATTTCAATCTCTTCGTTTCGATCATCTTTCAGTACGTATTTTCGATTTATGGTTGTGGAAAGTGATTCCTGGTCCTTTTTCGTGTCTATTGTATGGTTGTACGCGGAAACTTTGAGGTATGGTTTTGAATTAATTATTCCTCGGGCCCAAAATCGTCAAAAACAAAGAAACCACACAGCTAACAACACCACGGCTCACTCCTGCCCAGAACTGCCAGGCTTCAATTGGCTTCACTTTGGTGGCGATGTTAACAATAGGATTCGGAATCTACCTTTAATATACGTCATTGGAACAAACAGTCCGAGCATCGCCCGACGGGCATATCAGCTAGACTTTTGTTTTCAAAAGGATGTCACTAGATGGCGATGCCAGACGAAGAATATTTCATTTTATTCATTTATTCCAGACTTTTAAGGTCGCAGGTACATATTTTCAGGAAGCTTGCTTCTCTCACGGTCAGATATACGTTGCTTGCTCCCGCGTGTCCAGCTGTCGAAATCTACATGTTTTTTGCGCCACAGGGGAAGACATACAACGTTGTTTACCGAAATGGTCTTGAATGCACAACTACTTTACAATCTATACCCAGCTTGCCTGTGTAGCTGATTCATTTATCTTACCATTTTATTTTTCATTATTTACTTTTGTAGAAATAATTTAATTTTCTTTTGTTTCCAGTTCATTGTTCATAAATCATCATTTTTGGTTTAAAATGATTATGAAAGGTTTGGAGAAGGCTTTTTAGACTGTTTCTCATTTTCTTGCATTTCGTTTATACTTTGTTAATCATAGTTCAATTTTTAACATAACAAACAATCGTTAAAAACATTACTCAACGTATCTTTTCCACCCGGGCGAAGCCGGGTAATATTGCTAGTTTAAAAATAATCTCGAAGACTTTTTATAAATACGAGAAAATATGCACACTGAACAAATATAAATAAAATTAGAGTTTATTTGTATATTCTGTTTTGTTATGTTTTAATTATGCTTTCTCATCGACATATAACACAGTTGAACGACATATAACGAAGTCTGATATAAAAATAAAAATAAACGAAACAATTCGGAATTCTCAACTGTGCCAATTGGCCTTTCAATAGTGATATAACAAGTTCCGAATTGTCTCAGATATAGCAAATTTCGGATACTACAAATTTCTATGAACCGTGAACTTCATCCAGTTTTACTGCAATAACTTAAGATCGAAACGACGCCGTCATTATATAATTTCTCTTTCCTTGCCGCTTCTCTCGTCCCGGTCCCGAGGAGGCAGATATCGAAACAGCAAAAAAAAAAAAAAAAATAAAGAATTAATAAAAATAAAAATAAAAATAAAAATAAAACAAAGAAAAAACAATTCTCTTGTCCACAATGAAATTTGAAAGAAATTGAAAATATACTTTGCGTGCATATAACGACTATCATGTAATCATCTTTTAACAAGGATCTGCCCAATGGTTAGGTTTCTATGATTAGAAACAATTCCTTTTAACAAACAATTCCTTTTAACAATTCCTTTTAACAAACAATTCCTTCATAACACAAGAAATTTGATTGCCAAAGATAAATCTGGCCAACAAATTGCAGTATTATAATGATTTCAATCAAATTCGTTGTTTTTTCGTAATTTTCAGTATTTGATCATTTCGCTCCTTTAAATATTTATCAGGAAGGAAACGTTCTTTGACTATTCCTTATTCTGAAAATGGGCCTCAAGAAGATGTGGACATTAAACCACAGAAGATATCAAGTAGAATGCGAGGACCGAATCCCGAAACTTTAAAAGCAAGCATTCTGCCGGTACTACCACCTATGACAAATGCGATGAGACAAGTGTGTATGTGTGTGCATGTATGTATTTTGTGCAAGGAAAGTCGTCCTACTTTGTAGATGTATACTGTAGATAAGTAATGGCATATACCCTACTATTACAGTGCTATACCACGATTCCGGAAACTTTTAGACGGTGCTTTTTTTTTTAATTCTACAAACTCTACCAGCACCTTTTACTTTACAAGCTTTGAAACTTCAGAACGTGATCTACTTAAAATTTAAAATATAATACTTTTACCGTAGTAAGCAGTCTATATATTCTATCCAGTATCTCGACAAAATAAGTATTGAACGAATTTGCACTTAAAGAAGCCACAATTAAGCCTCTTCGAATTCAGCACTTTGCTGGGAATTTACAGAAGATTTAATCCGACCTTAAAAAAACCTAAAATGAAAATTCAGATTATCAATCGAGATTCCCATAAGATTAGATCTTTTAGTTTAGATTTTTCTGCTTAAAAAGACCAACTTCTTTAGCTTCACTGCAGAAGACGGTTTTAATAGTCTTATTTTAAGAGAACCTAAAACTTCTTTTAGGATAGCTTCGCGCCTCTATCGTCAGACAGCGACCCTTAAAAAATGTTGTGCACTTCGTGGTTATTTTCTGTAGTTTGAAAATATTTTGATACAAATCATTTTCTCTTGATTATTTTTTTCGTCATTTCAAACAGACATTATAGCTCAGTTGATTTAGTGCGAGAAAATAACGGGATGATTTTTAATGTTTTTATTTGGCGTAAGCGTTTTATTTTTGAGATTTTTCCCCGTTCTTTCCCTTTTATAAAAAATGTGGTTTTAAATGAGCAGCTTAGAAATGCGAGCGAAGCAACTTCTAACTATCGAAAAAAAAAAAACAGTTATAAAGAATGCAATTCGAAAAATATCTTAGCCAGTTAGATCTCTTAATAGAGAAAACTGTTGCGACTATAAGCAAATCGTTTCCATGATCGCCTCCTGCATCTCTTCGCCGATAAAACCTTTCCGTTTCGCAAGGGGGTTTTTCAAAGAGGCAAGAACATGAAATCCTCACGGAAAAAATTCTGGACTGTAGGATCAGTAATACAGCTCCTCCTTCCCAAATAAATTTCTCGTATTAATCTTTTGTTCTAAAAAGATTAGAATCACTTTATTCCCTTTTGTTTTTGAATTTTAAACACGGATAAATCTTCTACACACCAAAGTTTTACAATGTCTCGCTGTTTTTCGGTATTCGTATCGGTTATCGTTAACGGCATTTTCTCGCTCACCGGAGCTGTAGACGGACTGAATTAAAAATTGAACAAGATTTTTAAAAACTCTCTCAATACCATTGTGAACAAAGTGAATTAAAGCGTAGCGAGATTAGGGTTTCCTCCTTCCAACGGTGTAATTTTCATATCTATAGGATTAAACCTCCATGGTGGCTGCATGCTTTTAAGATATTTTTTACTATAAAGTATAAACCTGAGCTGCTTTTCGTCTATGACGAATTATTCGACACAATAACCGAAAATGATATATAGATATGTTTTTCTTCAACTAAAAAGCAACGTTAAAAATCCAGGTAGCTATGCACTATAGACATTCGAAAGAAACATTTAATTATTTTTAATGGTAAAATTTTCATTTGACAGGCTCAAAATCGATTTTTTTAGGTGAGTTAAAAGTTCCTATTTTTGATGGTAGATCAGAGATTACTTGGGTCAGTTTTCTCTCAGAAAATTAAAAAGGGAATTTTTAATTTACCCCTTCGATGATGAAGGATTATTGAACAAAATGTTTAATACATAATTGAATAAATTTTTTTATAGCTTAAGAAAAAGATTTCTATTTCACTTTTACCTGATAATGCGAATTTTCTTTTAACTCAATACTTGAATTGTGCTCCTGTCCAAAAGGAACCATAATTGTAAAAAATAACATTTAAAGGTTCAGATTCAGAAAAACGATAAACGTTAGTATTGTAAATTCACGATCGGATTATCTCAGAAATACAAATTTATGTAAAGTGATCAAAATGCAATAAATACAGTAGAGTAAACCATAGGGTCACATTACACACGCTTGCAAGCCACGCTAGGAGAATCCTTGGGTTTGCGTTTAATTTGGACCACAGACGCCAAATTGATCTTATCATGAAACCGATAATAATCGGAACATTTGATACAGGACTGTCATAAACAGAAGTCTCCAGAGAACTGAATGTTCCAGAAAGTGTGATTTCCAGACTTTGTAGACGGTTCCAAGACATAGAAGATGTTATACGCCAACCAGTGCAAGGTCGCCCGTAGGTTACAACCACTAAGCAGGACCGGTATTTGCAATTAACTGTAAGACGTCAGAGGGCCCTACCTGCCAGGCAACTGTAACCAGCTTTGCAGTCGCCTCAGGAACAAGAGTTTCCAGGCAAACACTTTACCGGAGACTTAAAGGAAGCTGGTCTTTACGCCAGACATCCGTCAGTTTGTGTCCCGCTCACCCTTGCGAGTTGTGGAGTCCTTTTAAACTGGAGTCGAAAACATCGTATTAGTGGAGCAACTAGATGCTTGTGATGGCATCTATTGCTTGTTTTGTGAACTAAAGTTGCATGTCAAACTTGTTTACAACTACCAGCTTAAGAGAGGTTAGCCCAGAACACACCTTCTAGAGAGAAACCGCACGGAAACATCATACATTCTTACATCATCATATAAAGTCATTTTTAATCGTATTTCTACCAATAATAACCCTAAATTATGACTTCGTATGATGAGGTAACATTGCGTGAAAATGATGTAACCGTGCTCAGGCCTTCTCTCTTAAGGTGACGTATCACGATGAATCATACAGCGTTTTTTAAATTACATCTAAAACAACGCAAGTGTGAACACCGCGTTAATTTTCGTGTAGTAGTTTTTGCCTGACGAGGTAACAAACAAACATACAGACAGAGAGACAAAAACTCTAAAAATGATTGTTTTGTCTTCTGTTAGTGTTAGTAAGAGCTGTCGCATAAGATTTTCTTGAATATTTTCTATGTCTGTTACACCGGGTCGGTTATAGTTTTATTATAGGTATAGATCAGATACTCGACAATGAAATTAGCCGCAGCGCAGGAGTGAAGTAAAAATCATAAGAAAAAAATTCACGTAGAGGAAAATTGATAAAGAAATCATCATTTCATGCACACTTTAAAAACAATGTTCTTTCGCCTCACGTCAAAATTCGCTACATGGCTATCTCTCATTCACAATCCGAAAAATTTGCATAGATTTGCTTAATTTTATGAGCGTATGTTTGGGGAAGGATTAATTTCATACTCGAACTGATAAGAAACAAAAGTTGATCGCGTGAAGTTCATCGATTGTTTATATACAGTGTTTTATAAAAAGGGGAAAAAAATCTAAGTATTTTTGGGTTCGTTAAAATACTTCAATTATATGCTACTTAATAAAAATTTTATCAAAATTTGTGCAGTAAAAACAGACGAAATACTTCATTTCTTCTTGTACCCTTTAACCATGTTATGTATTATAGAATAAATAATTTACGTGCTCTCAATTTTTAAAAAGAAGTAATAAGAAAAAAAGTCACTTTGAAATAAGAAAAGCAAGCGACAGTTCCGCGTGGAACGTGTTCGCTCGGCTGCTTCCTCAGCCGAGCTGTCACCAGGGACTTGGACGTATGCGCTCGCCAATTGTTAACACAAAATGCAGGAGGTTGTTAACACAAATAGGCTTTTTACTATGCCTTAGACGATGATCTACTCTGGATAACGGGCCTACTGCTCTCACACACGGGCTACTCTCTTTTACGCATTGGACATTTATAGATCGTACATTGAGGAAAGAACGAAGCGAGCCTCAACTTAGCCACAGTTCTAAAACATTTATTTTTATAGTACCTAAACGCTTAGTATGTTACTGTAACGTTTCTTTCCAATCACATTATGAAGTGCATTGTTAACAAGTGAAGCTGAGATTTTCTCATTTGGTTTTATCAAGAAAGCGGCAACGTATTTCAGATAGATTACTCTGTGCCTCCTAAATCCAAGGACTTGTTTAAGGAGATCATACACTAGAGGTTGCTAAGTATTGTAGTGATGGATTTAAATTATATTATTTCCTAAAGTAAATGCTTTAAAGGTGCAATAAAGAAAGAAAGAAGGTAAAGCCAGAAATTTTGGACACAATCAATAATAATAGAAGGAGAAAAACGAAACCACTATTCCGAAAAAATTTTAATACAAACATTGTGGTTACTTGTATTAAAGTCTTTTTTTGTGTGGAATAGTGGTTTCGTTTTTCTCCTTCCATTATTATAGCTTTAAAGGTGGTTAGATACTTTAAAGATGCTTATCATTGTTCAAGATTAAGAATTTTTTTAGCAAATACAGAAATTAATCTTTGTAGAAATTTAATTAAAAATTTTATTCATTATAAGACTCATCTTATGATTGGTCGTGAACACCGAATAACGAAGTTATCTCACGAAATGCGCATGAAAGTCTTTGTACATAAAATTTTCATAAATTATATACTGAGTGGCCAATTTTATATGACCAGCTGACAATTTGAAGTAAATTAGGTACGGCGTAATAGCTAGAGAGCGAGATTGGTATAAAAAAGGAAAGCTTAAGTGCTTACGACAGTGGTAGAAGTGATATGTTTGCGAAGAAATGGGATTTGAGAGACTTTGAACGTGGGATGACTGTAGGAGCCATGGAGCGAAAATCAGCAGTTAGCCGCATTCGTGAAATGTTCGTCGCATTTATCGTGTTGATGGATACACTATTCATTTTGACAATGAACAGAAAGTTAAATAGTTGAAGCAAGCAATACAGAAAATGTAAGGTCAAATTTCATTATAAAAGTTAAAAAAAACCCTTCAGATTCCATGTCTGGACGCTGTATTTAGGTGATAAAAAAGCAACATGAAGGAGAATTTACTTTGCTTGGGTGTGCCCCCACAATCTCCAGATCTCAATCCCATTGAGCATTTGTAGTCATAATAAATTGGCCACTCATTGTATACAGCAAGCTTAATATTTCACACGTATTTCAGTCCATTGGATGTTATCCTCGTTCGTTAATTCATTTTGGTTTGAAATCCAGACTGCGTTATAACTTGGTGTTAAATTAAAACGATAATCAATTCTTCTAATATCTTAAAGATGCTGCATATATGTGTTTCGTATGTATATAATAAACATATCATCTTATAAGGAGGATACCAACAGTTATCTTAAAATGTAAAGAAAAAATCATAACTATTAATTATATAAGATTAATATGATTATGTAAAAGACTACTTAACTTACAGTCAATATAAATACTGTTTCATTTGCAAAAAAATGACTTTAGCTGCAAGTTACACGACAGATACCTGATATGATCCATAATGAATTTTCAGTAGGCAGAAATACACAAACACACACACGAACTTACGCGATTACACATACACACACACACAGATAAAAGACGCAAGACAGAAATTGATCTTGTCATATGCACCTTTTCGGGTTGCGAAATATTTCAGCAGATTTAAATAGCTACATGGTTGGGCGATTCCTCGAAAATTTATATCTGAAATTCATTGCTTTCTGGAGGTAAACAATAATTTTCTGGTCGTTTTCGCCATTTTGCGCTATATATGCAGCATGCAATAATTATCACGCAATATTATGCAAATATGAAGAAGTGCTAAGTAAGCAGTACTTCAGCTTTATAAACAAGAGCAACGTGTCCAGTTCTGTGCTTCTCAGGGAAGGAGGGTGAAGGGGATAGCTTTTTTTCTTTCAAAGCAAAATGGCGACGTAATTAGTCTACTTCGACGGAAGCGACCAATGGCATTACTAACTGTAGCCAGAAGCTCGAAAACGGAAATTGTCAATACCTTCAGAAATATCGAAACAGAAGTTGTGAATTAAGTAAATGTGTATAAAAAGGCTTTGAGGTTCCATTCAATTCACTAAATGATGTTATGCTTAATAAAACAAACATTTGCAAAGGCTTCTATGGGAAATGCTTTATTAAATAACAGCATTATTTGCTATTCCAGACTCCCTTGGTTATTCACTGAGCTTCCTCCTCTGGTATTACGTATATCTATCTCTATGGTGCTGACTACGTAAATGTTCAAAAAGAAATAAAGAATAATTTATTTTTCCAATGATTTATTTATCAGTATACTATTATCAGTATATTAAGCATGACGTGATCTGGTCAAGAAACTTTTCAACTGCAATATTAAATTTACTCCTAAATTAAGGCTGCCTTTGAATGCACGTGGTCTTCTTTAACCTTTTATGAATTAAATGAATATTTAACAAAACTTATCTTTAAAATTCAGCTTTTATCTTGCATTTATTATTTGAAATACATTATTGTGAACATGCAAATTTATTTGTTTTGTGAATTTTCTTTCTTCTTTAACACTTTATTTCTAAAAATTCCTTTAAAGATTGGACAGAAGAATGGAAGGGGGAGCAAATAAATTTTTAATTCTAATAGATAATGTAAGTCTGATTGTTTAAGTCGTTTTTATTGAGTTTGAAAATATATTCAATGGCATAACATTTAAACCAGAAGAGAATGAGCAAACTATCATTACCAAACAAACTTAAAAAGTTATATCTCCGAAACGATTGTTCCAATTTTAAATTTTTTTTTCAAATTTATATTTATTATAGAGTCTACTATATGCGCGTACAAAAGCGCGTCGATATCGGCTATCATATATAGAGGTATTGAATATAGACTATAGATAATTATGATTAGTATCCGTCGGAATTTTCACCACTGGTCAATACAAAAATTTATTGATCTTTTTTTTTGTGTACTTTTAAACTGTTTTGGTTCCATTTGGCTGTGACTCACCATTTTCAGATATAGTATATTTCAGAAATTCGAATTTTGGCCGATATCTCGGGAACTATGGGTTCCACAGAAATTTGGATACCATATTCGTAATCAGCGATGAAAGAGGCTTTCATTTTATATATCATATAACCCACACCTTAAAAAAGTGCAGACAGACGGAAATAGAGAATTCAGCAACGAACTTTTTAAGGTCGTTGATTGCGTGCATGTGTTTTTTATCCTAATATATTGAGCCTAATTTTTTTTAATGCTCACTGAAGATGATGTCAAAAAACTTAAGGTGTTTAACTCCCTTTACAACTCTAGTAGAATATCCGACTCCGTAAAATCATAAACAATTAATAATAATTACAAGGAATTACTCTATCTTTAATTAAATTCGGCGATTCGAAAAATCGTATCTGTATCTGGACTCTGAGAGCGATATATCCATATTTCATCGTTTTACATATTTGACCTTTTAATTAAAAATTGAAGAGCTTGACTCCTCTTTTTAAAAAATTCCTGATTATGACTTAATTTCCATAAAACTTTGGAGTGATAATGTGTTTCTCTCCATTGCGTACCTCAGAAGCCGAGCTTTAAACTTTTCGAAGCCTTCCTTACAACGGAAGTTAATTGCTCGTGCACCTGTCTCCACTCCTTTTTTCTTTAACCTTTTGTGTTTCCCCCTTTCCAGTTAATTACTTTCGCACTTGTTCATAGTTTCCCTTCTTTTCCGTCCCTCAATCCATTTGTCAAGACGAAGAGTTTCTACTCTCTCGCCCTTGTTTACTCACTTTTATCCGGACCCCTTATTAAATGTCTTCTCTCACTCTCCCTCTCCCGCTACTGTTTTCAATGAGAATTTCTTTTTAGGTTCAGGTAATAATATTAAAATTCGAAATAAAGATCCTTTGATTCTCTTTAAAAGAATAGGATAGAAACTTTGCACTCTATGTGAATACAGATATTAGGGAGTAACGCGTTCTATTAAATCTATCATTCATTCTAATTAGCAAATCTGGATTAAAGGTAATGCGATGAAGTGCCAAATTAACTATTGCTGAAACCCTTTGATCATTCATATATATTACCACATTAAGAGTATAATCGTAAAGAGCATAAAATTGATATTTGTAATCGTGTTAATTACATGATCTCAGTTGAGATTACTGTGGTTTTCATTTGATTATCTCCTTGGAAAACCTACATTGATAGATTGGACATACGAGGTATGTTCAAAAGTAATGAGAGTGAACATTACGATTTCAAAAATTTTACTGCTGAATTTTGTCACCTTCGATGTAACACCATGTGAACAATATAATTGTTCCAATTATTAAAATTAGCCGGACAAAAGGGTAAAACTATGAATTTCTAGGAAAAACTGGATAACAGCCGAAAACAACTCTACGGTGTTTATATGAATAGAAACAGGTATTGAATTGTATTAACGGACCTCACCAGCAGCAGGTCAATAAGTTCCCTGAAGTTAGCACATTTTTTCAGCTCTGTTTCGACGGCTGCTTGAGTCGCATTTATGCGAGATCTTTAGTGCCTTTTATATTATGCATTCTGAATCTTTATCTGTAAGTAAGTACACATTTTAGAAATTACTTTTATGCTTGTTCCGCATTGTATGTATTATATTTATTGAAGGAAAAAAATCAATATTTTATGCATGATTATCTAGAACACCTACTTTTAAGATTTTCAAAAATTCTCCATTAGTCTCCGTCATTTAATAACAACAGCCATTTAGAACATTTTTAATAAAATTCTACTTTAAATATAGTGTTTCTTAAGTTTACTAAAGTGGTTTCTACTTTAAATATGCCGCTAAAATGAATTTGCGGCGGGCCTAAGAATGTTGAGAGCACTAGTCACAGCTTTTTGGATGTTTTCAATGGTCCCAAAATAAAGCTGGGATTTGAGTTTGTGGAATAAAAAAAGAAATCGGCGTAAGGTCAGAGGTTTAGGGAACGTGTGGAAGCGTTGCAATATATTTGGTCCAAAAACTCGCGGACAAGACAAAGAGGTGTGACAGAGAGCGTTGGCGTGATGGAGGATCTACGAAGTGGCGATCAGGGATTAACCCTCAAAACCCTTTTTCTCAAAATTTAACGCAAAGTTTAATTTAAAATTTGATAGCATAACGTTACTCAATAGAACTCTGCGTTTCACCACGTGACGAGCAAGAAAAATACGGCTGTGATTCTTCAAACACCTACTTCCTTTAACGGTGTGGGTTTAACTAGCGATGGTCAAAACAGTTACCCGAGATCCATTTTTTATTCATCAGCCTGCCTAGCCTCCCCGTGGAGGCCTCTACCAGAGCTGTTCTTTACTTTGAGATATACATTGTAACACGGTTTCCATCGTATACTTAGCCACGATGGAATATATTGCTAGAGACTGATTATCCAGGGTGATTCAAAAGTTACAATACAGTAGTGCATGGAAACGTGTTCAGAGGGCGGTAGTAGCAAAATGGTGCTGACAACGGAACAGCGTGTGCTACTAGTGGAGAACGCTGGCGAACACACAGAGGAGGCCGATGTCGTGAGGCCGGTGGCGGGCATTTCCCTCGTCTACTGTGACTGGATGCCACCTCCGACCAGCCACTGCACAGTAACTGTTGAATCACCCTGTAGTTTAAGAATTTTGCTAGAGAAGGATTTTTGTTTTATAATTAAAGAAATTTCTATTTTTGAATTCAGGTGTCGGCTAACATAAGAATAGCAGTCTTCACCCCCCTCCCCCATCGAATTTATGTTTCGTCTATTTTCATCTATTTACTTACTTACTTACATACTTACTTTTCAAACCCGCTTATCCGTTAGGGTCGCGGGAGCAGCAGCCCTATGGAGGATCTCCAGCGATCGCGATCTTCCGCCATCAGGCGCATGTCCTACCTGGTAATATCCAAGCGACTCGAACCCAAATTCTCCATGTAGTCTAGCCACCTGGTTCTAGGCCGACCCCTTGGTCTCTTACCCACCGGCTTGGAAAATAACAACTGCCTAGGAAGACCAGTTTGCGACATCCGTATCACGTGGCCATACCAGCGCAACTGAGTTCTCTCAGTGCGCAGAAGTAGCGACTCAACACCTAAAGACTCCCTTATTGTGCTGCTGTGCTCTCTATCTAGTAGGGTAACACCTGCCACACCTCTCAGAAATCTCATTTCGGCCGCTTGTACCCGCGATCGCACTCTTTCGGTCATTACCCAAGCCTCATGACCATAGATGATAATGGGGACAAAGACAGATTTGAAGACGGAGAGCTTGGCTTTGTTACCCAGCTCGCGTTTCGTTACCACGGATCGCCACAGTTCACGTCTGACACAGCTTGCTGCACCGATCCGAGCATCCAATTCTTTCTCCTGCCGTCCATCACTCGTGAATGCAATCCCGAGATACTTGAATTTCTCCACCTGTCTCAATGAGGCTCCCCTAACATGGAGAGCGCACTGAGCAGGCTGTCTTGAAAGGACCAGACCCTCAGTTTTAGCCACGCTAATCTTCATCCCAGCTTCTTCACATTTGGCTGCAAACCGGTCTAGTGCATGCTGAAGGTTCGTGCGAGAAGACCCAAGGAGGACAAGGTCGTCAGCAAAGAGCAACCTCTCCACCAGGCAGTCGCCCACACAAACACGCTCATCGCCTCGGCTGCCCCTGTCTATCCAGTCCATAAAGATAATGAACAAGAGTGGCGAAAGTATGCACCCTTGGCGGAGTCCAACACCCACGGTGAACGGTCTTGACTTAATGCCATTTATCCGGACACACATCTCAGAGCTTTCGTACAGAGACATGATAGCAACCAGTAATTGCCCATCCACTCCATACTCTTGCAACACTTGCCCTTTTACGGCACTTTTTTCTCTTCTGGCCACCCCCGTTTTACGCGTTCTGTGAATTGGCATTGGCCGCTTATCTAGTTGCAGTGTCGTTTATACACTGAACGACCAATTTATTGGTGACACCCCGCTAATAGCGTGTTGCGCCTCTTTTAGCGGCGAGAACTGCCTGAATACGTGCTGGCATGATTTCAACAAGGTGTTGAAACCGTTGCGGAGGAATAGCAGCCCAGGCTGACATCACAGCGTCCCGTAATTGGTACGGGTTGGACGGTAGTGTGAGAAGGCGTCGGATGGTTCTCTCCACTTCATCCCATAAATACTCGATCGGGTTGTAATTGGGCGACCGAGCTGGCCACTGAAGCAGGTGGAAGTCCGCGTCATGTTCCTCGAACCAGTCCAAGACCATTCGAGCACGGTGACATGGAGCATCGTCCTGCTGAAACTGTCCGTCACCGTTCAGGGAATACAGTCATCATGAACGGGTGCATCTGATCGGCAACAATATTCAGGTAGTGTGTCGCATTCAGGGATGTGTCTACGGATATCAGAAGAACCAGTGTGTCCCACGAGAAGACACCCCAGACCAGCACTCCTCCTCCACCCGCCTGTACACTTGTCTGCTGACAGGACGGGTCCATGGCCTCGTGCTGTCTGCGCCAGATGCGCAGTCTGCCATCAGCATGATGAAGTAGGAACCGCGATTCGTCGGACCAGGCGACCTTCTTCCACTCATCCAGTGTCCAGTGACGATGCCTATGTGCCCATAGCAGGCGCGCTTTCCTATTTTGCGGTGACAGCGACGGTACCCGTAATGGCCGCCTGTTGTTATACCCAGCTCGGTGCAAGGTAATGAGCCGTGTGCTCCGAAATGGATTGGAATGCTCCCTCATTGAACTACGCTGAAATTTGTTGGGCTGTTCCTGTCCTGCTGCTGTGGATGATTCGTGCCAGTCGCCGTTGGCCTCGTTCATTCACGGCCCTGTTTCGTCCGGAATTGTGTTTGTTGGAGTTTGTTTTTTGGCATAACTGCCATTCACAGAATACCCTTGACACTGTTGCACGGGAAAACCCGAGGAGATTCGTGGTTTGCGAAATGCTCAACTGCGCCCGTCGAACTCCAACGATCATGCCTCGTTCAAAGTCAGTCAAATCCTTGGATTTACCCATATTCAGTCCACGTCTGCTGCTGACTGCAACTTTTGATCCAATGCATCCCTTTTATACACCGCTTCGGCCTGTTCCATTGTTTGTGTGTCACTGACAGGCCGATCCGTTTTCCGTAAGAGGTGCCTCTAATAAATAGAATAGTTCCATTGCCGTTTTGCAGCAACCCAGTGATCTCTATAAGAAGGATGAATTCAACTCAAAATTTAGTTTTTGGTAGTTTTTAACGCAAAAAATACTCCAGATAGCTCTTTTTCCTTTCTTGTTTATCTAATTGCAGTGCCTTGCTGCTTTCTATTTTACGAAATATCATCAATATCATCAACTGAAAGAAATATTTGGCAACAATCCAACAGCTTTCTCGAAATAATCTGTTAGAATATTATTAGCAGATCCATTCCGTTCGAATCAATCTATTCATTGTCTAAGGAATGTCGCATGATTTGCTAAAAAACGAATATATGCAAATTACCGTGTTGTCTCGTCAGCGACAGGATTGTCTGGCGACCAATAAAAGAGGTAATCTGAGGTTGGATCATGACTGTTGATATCTCGCCAATACAGTGAAGTTGGCACTATATACTACGCTGGCACTAGACTGTAGAAGATCTGAACCTATTCCCGATCTCCTCTTCTGTGTTTTGTCATCTACGTTTCTTTTTCGAGGTGAATCAGCTACCAATAATTCCTTCGTTGCCAGTGATCATGGTTTTTGTTAACCTGACATTTCTGACATTTATAAGTCGTTCCGCCTTAACTTACAGACTTTCTTATCAGCACTATGCAAGAATGATGTGCAAGACTATGGCCATCTTCGTCAATCGTGGTTCGACCAGCAGTGCGTCTCGAGTGCGATCACCAACATTTTTTGCCTGCAGCATGGATTCCTTTCTATTCAACGTCTTCATAAGTGGTGGGTCTACTTGATTCCTATTCTGTGGCGTAGCAAAGACTATACTGCATATATTCTTCGAGGGCTCCTTCGCGCAGTCCATCTGGAGTCGTTTCAAGCAGCATTACAGGCTGTGAGTATTTCTTTACTGTCTATGCGCTGCTTGTTTAATGCTTCCTCTGGTGAACAATGACCATTCCGATGACCATTATTATTCGTGATATGTGGTTACCGCGGATAGACAGATCCCATGGAGCTGATCTTCTGTTTTCGATTATCTGGAGAAAAGTGGAACTGCAACTGAACCCTTCTATACCTTAAATTTTGCAACTAGTTAATGATTTATTGGATGCTCTATTTCTTTGCTGGATGGCATTAATAATTGATTTATTAGGTTGGGGGCAAATTTTACCAGCAGGCGCCACATTACTACCTTTTCTGTATTAATTATACGATGAATTAAAAACTACTTACTTTACTTACCTAATAAAATCTTGCAAACATCCTAAGAAGGAATACAAAAACCTCCAAGGAATTATTTTGAACATAACATGAGAATAATTAAAATACACTACTGTTTATAAAAATCGCAACACCCTGATGGAATGGTCTAATCCATATGCAATTTGCAATATTTGCATACAATGGGTCAGAGTATAAATGATTAGATTTTCAGAGTAATTGCTTGAAAGAACACCATGCCTCGACGACGACGAAGGGTACTATATCAACAGCTGACAGACTTTGAAAGAGGACGCATAATTGGTCTGCGTGAAGCGGGATGGTCGTATCGTGACATTGCTGCTCGTGTAGGACGTAATGCAACGACAATTATGCGTGCATGGAGGCAGTGCAGTGAAGAGAACAGGGCACACCGAAGAACCAGGCTCAGGAAGACCCAGCACGACGACACCGCGAGATGACAGACACCTCTATCGCATGTGTGTAGCAGATCGTACAGCCACTTCCACAGTGTTAGCACAACAGTGGGGTGCTACAGTAGGCAGGACAATGTCTGCTAGCACTGTAGACGTCGTTTGATTTCCAGAGGATTGATGGCACGAGTACCATTGTTGCGGATTCCTTTGACTCAAAACCACCGGCGCCTCAGGTTGCAATGGGCCCATCAACATCAACAGTGGCAAGCTGAATGGCAACAGGTTGTGTTTTCGGATGAGTCATGGTTTAACTTGCAGCACCATGACGGCAGGATACGAGTCAGAAGACATCGTGGCGAGCGCGACCTTCCAGAATGCATCCTGCAGCGTCATTCAGGACAAACGCCAGGGGTGATGGTGTGGGGTGCAATCAGTTACCATGGCCGTTCCCGTCTGATCAGAATCCATGGCAATCTGAACAGTGACCGGTACATCAGGGAAGTTGTGCAACCCGAGGTCATCCCCTTCCTGCAGAACCTTCCAGGCGCTGTATTCCAACAGGACAATGCCCGACCGCATGTGGCTAGAAATGTCCTCGCCTTTTTCCAAGCACATCAGACGCCCTTGTTCCCCTGGCCTGCTCGTTCACCAGACATGGCCCCAATCAAACATGTGTGGGACAGGGTTGCTCATCGATTGGCTCGTCAGACTCCTGCAGCAGCAACTGTGGATGAACTGTATACCCGTGTAGACAGAGCATGGCAGGACATTCCCCAGGCCCTTATTCAGAGCTTGTTTGACTCAATGCCACGACGTTTAGAGGCTGTAATTGCATCCCACGGTGGTTTCACCCGATACTAATGTGACAATAAAACGCATTGTATTGACCTGAAAATCTAATGGTTTCTTTTCTGACCCATGATATGCAAATGCTCCAAATTTAATGCAGATTGGGCTATTCCATCAGGGTGTTGCGATTTTTATAAACAGTAGTGTATAATGTGAAAATGTGAATTTCGTGTGGTGTCTATTCTTCTGCTCCATTTATGCCAGCTTTGGAAAAGCGTATTTTTTTCTACACAGTTCTTCTACATCATTTTCACCTACCGTTTAAATTCCATCTAGACTGTTTGAGTCAAGTACGACATCAATAGTATATTTCAAATTGCCATTAAAACTCAGCTTATTAAAATTTCGGGGGAAGAATTTTTTAATGTATTATTTCTTTTATATTGTAAATTGTGTATTAATCCCATTCCTTCACGATTCTGCTTATATGCTTTTGTTTATATTTTAATTGTTCGCATGTTGGGTTCAAAGTAATTCCTTATCTTATTATACAGTATATAGATTTTCCCAACGTTATGTTTGTTGGAGGGTAAAGTTCAAATCCATTGTTTGAAGAAGATGCTTTCAGTACATAAAGAAAGGAAGTAAAAACTCTAGAAGTCACGTGATGCACACTCCAGGTGACTTTCACATTGAACGGATCGTGGAACCGGAAGTACCCAGGCGTCCATGTTGGAGTAGGACAAAGCCAAGATTTAAAAGTTTAAAAAAATATATAAGCATATGGATTAAAAAAAATAAACAATCTTAAATTTAACTTGTGAGCATGAGCTTAATAGAAAAATTTTAATTTCTTTTATAATTTTCTGAATTCCTAAATGAGAGGCAACAATTTTTTTTTCTTTTTAAAAATGCATATTGTTTAATCTAAATATTTTAAATTTTTTTCTGAACTCGTTAAAGCAAGACAACTCCACAAAGTTGTATATAGAAGGTAGGTTATTTGATTCATGGGTCGTCTTATACAACATCAATATGGCGCCTCTCCACGGTCAAAGTCACGTGATCCACACTCCTTTCTATATGTTTCAGTATCCAGTTTACTATTGTTTAATTAAAAAAAAACAACCCTGGATTGTTGTATACAATGGTATTGTTGTTGTAGTTCTTTTTATACAATGTAAAAATGAACACGTTAAAATCTTTGCTAGTGTTTGGCTTGTTTTTTGTCAAAGTCAGCTTCATTTCCAACAATTTTTTATAAGTTCCAAGAAGGGGCTTTAGCTATGAAGCAGAAGTAAATTTTAATTTCAGGATTTAAATTTTAGCTAAAGCTCCTCGACAAAAGCGATCATAAATAAGCCCATGACACCAATGCTTAAAATTTAAACAAATTGTACATTATATTCATTCTTGGCTCGTTACTACAAGATCGATTGTTATATCACATGCCATATTTTGGTGTACTTAATAGTCACTGTTAGAGCACAAGCAATTGACTTGGAGGGGTCCACAAGCATGGAAAATTGATACAGCCAAGCTAAGATGATCATATTATTGAAGACAGAATTTGAAAAAATTAATCCGTTTTCAAGTTATCCTTCAAACGGCGGCCGGCCGGCCGGCCGGATAACCGTTCAAACCAAGCATGCTTTCTTCTAGCCTAATTATCTATTTCTATAACTATTCAGTCAATTGACTTAAAACATAAGAATTTTTAATATTCCCAAATCATCAAAAGGCACATCTATAAAGAATAGGCAACATTTTAACGTATCTGCCAAATTTTTCCGTGCCCGATATACCGAAAAATGGGCTGGACAGACCAGAATTTTAAAGTTTTCTCTATACCTAAAATTTTATTAAAGTAAAAAACTTTTAATAAACTTTTATATTTCATAATTTTGAAAAACAATCTGTTGCATCTTGATTTCAATCTAACTGGTAAATTTTAATAATCTATTAAACAGTGAACCACTTAAGTATTAAAATATGTTTGCGAGTTAGAAGATTGAGAGAAACAATACATCGTGGTTCTGTTATAATAATCCGGTGTGAGAAAACAACCAAGTGTGACGCTTTCGGGAAGCATTTAGATGGCGACACGAGGCATTTTCCAAATAATACACAGTTGCTAAGCGACCGGGAGAAAGGAATAATTACGAACGGCTGCTTAGTCGAGAGAAAGAAACGAAACGGAGACTTAGGAATGGAAGAGTGAAATGAGAAAAACAGAGAAAGTTAAAAATGCCAGCTTTTGTATGTGTAATAAAAGAAACCAAACCTTCAAGAATTTTTATAACTTAAGACTTTATGGTTTTAAAGATACACATTACTGATAAATAGAAATATAATAGAACTTTGAAATATTTTTATAAATTCGAGATACTAGATACTCTAATATTACTTCATTTGGAAGAATAAAGTTAATGGAGTTTTGAACAAAACGATCATTTTCAAAATCTATGAAATCTATGAGTCTATGCGTGTGTCGCAAAAAACTTTAGACATTTGAAATACTGATTTCGGATTCTTAAAGATTATCAAAATGTACAATAGGAATGTCTCGAAGACCGACCCTCCATCTTTTTTGACTATATCGATAAAATTGAGTTCGAGCTAAAAATCTTCAGAGTTTCAACTCTATTTTATCGATGAAAAGAAAGAGATAGAAGGTTGGTCAATCCGCATTCGTAGTTTACTTTTTGATTCTCTGCTAGAATCCAACACCAGAATTGCAAAAATCAAAAATTTAGACAGACAGACACAAATCCATTTTAAAAACTTGGATGAAATTAGGACACGTTCTTACAAATCCTAAATACAGATGGTGAATGATTACCAGTTTGCAATAAAACAAATAAAAAATGCCGTTTGCAGAATTAAAAAGGCATTTTTTAGAATTTTAAATGCACCTTAAGAAATAAAAAATGTAGTTGTTTATTTTTTTTATCCCCATCTATTTTCTCCTTTTTATCCTCATTTTACCCCCTTTTCATCTTCCTTATGTTAACACTATTTCAGCCTGCTGAAAATCTCTTCGATGGGATTTAAGAATTCCACAAGCTGCTTTTTATTTCGCAAAATAAAATTTTTATTTTGCAAACTACATTTTTAATTCTGCAAGCAAATTCTTTTATTTTTGAAAATTCATTTCAGCATTCGAAAATCTGTAAAAATAGCAGCTAATTTTTATAATCTGCTACCGGAAATATTATTGAGGAGCGGATATTTGTATCAAGCTGTGTTGCCAGTTACTCCAGCTCTTAGTCGACATGGTCCATAATTGTATTTTTAAATTATTAATCGTCATGATTTTAAACATAGTGTAATTCTTGGTACAAATTTTATCATTATTAGTAAAGATAGCGACGGGCAGCTTCCAAAAGGAGACTTTTTATTAAATAATGTAGCTAGTAAAATATTCTAAATTGAAATAAAATTTCCAGGAACTTTTTGGTAATGCAAGCTTGTGCATTCTCAACTGGTTTATAATAATAAGAATTCGTTGAATACCAATTTATTAGTATGACTGATTATAAAAATGACATCCTTGGTGATAGTGTTTAGCTGTTGACCATTTCACTTCTTGGATATGTTTATGAACAGTCTCTAGCTCGCGATATAAGAGCTTTCACTCAAGATGCAAAATGTGCGATCTTCTTAAAGACTTATATCTTCTAAGTAAAAACTTTAAATTACTTCAAATAATTTCCTGTAAAATTAGCAGGTCCAAAGATTTTTCGTCCTGTCTGTACATAGCAATCATTATTTATTTGATTAAACTAGCAGATTTAAAAATTTAAGCCGTCCAGATTAAAATACCACTCAATTTGTTTTCTTCGTTTCTTCAATGGTATTAAATTAGATACCGGTATTCCTATAATACGGTGCTTATACATTACGATTTCACTCTAATACGGTTAAAAATACCAGTTACCCTCACACAGCATATTGCGCTTGCAGTCAAAATTACTTTATGGTTTCTCAAAGGACAAATTTCTCAAGGACAAATATGCAAGAAATGAGGGGAATGAAGTGATTCCCTCTATTAGGGAAAACTGAAATTGTTTGTAGTTTATAAATCGAAACTTTTGAGTCAAGCAACTTTTGGCTTGGTTAAATTCAAGCAGTTTATAATGAACACTATGAAGTACTTTTGTAAAGAACTGCATAACTGTACAGGGTATTGCAAAAATATACAGGACAGTACTGCTGGGTAGCCTATCCTCTCGCTTTAGGGACCGCTTCATAAAATGTAAATTGGGAAATTTTATTTTGTTAACCCATTTACGCCGAAATTGGTAAAAATGGAAATTGAGACTTCATATCTTAAATTTATATTCTGTAGCATAAAAGTTAGATATTTAAAAAGTTTTGAATGTCAGGCTTTAAGAAATTATGAATTCTAATTCTATAATAACGGCCTTTCAGGTTATTTTCATATTCGTAAAGATCCTGACATGGTTGGTATTGTAGGTATTAAATTATTTGATAAGGAAATTATCAATAAATTATCAAATTATTAAGGACTTTCCTACCGTCAGAAATTTTTTCCCTTTATACAGGGGTGTCCGGAAATAAATGGTAAATATTCATACACGTGAGAGAACCTGTATAAAGAAGCATTTTTATTCCTATGAACATGGTATCACAGAGATACAGGGGGATTAAAGTATGTTGTGCTGCCTGATTGTTGGCGTCCCGCGAGCGACTAGGCAATGTGGTGCAGCCCACATTAGAGCCTACAGACCTGTTCGAAGGTGTTGATGTAATAGAATAAAATCAAGTCACATCACATAACATTAAACTACGTAGAAATAAACAAATAAGACACCCTACAAACGCTGTAGGCTCTTAAGGTAACATCTTGACATAGACTATGAGCAATGCACATCAAGGCGTACATCCAAGCTGTGGGTAAAAACAAATGTGAACAAAACAGACGCCACACAAATGTCCATTGCGTATCAAGACTCACAGCAGGTGTTCAAAGGTCCGGCCATGTGTTTGCTCGCACAGGTTACAGCGCCGTAGTAACGACTCCCGTGCATGACGTAGTACATTCGGTTGTTCGCGGATTGTTTCACGTGCCACAGCAATGCGAGCGACCAGATCATCGACGGATGGAACAGGTGCTTCGTACACCAGTGACTTCATATAGCCCCACAAAAAAAGTCCAATGGGAATAGGTCAGGCGATTGGAAAAAAGACCGAGCTGGAATAGACCCGCCAGAAAGAAAAAGAAGCAGGAAAAGAAAGACCATTGGTGGATTCTATGCGCAGAATCGGCCCAGAATCCGCCAAAGGGAAATAAAAGGCCGGACAATTGACATCTCTTGAACAGATGTGGGCTGCACTACATTGCCTAGTCGCTCGCGGGACGCTAACAATCAGGCAGCGCAACATACTTTAATCCCCCTGTATCTTTGTGGGGGTTGGCTTGCGACACCATGTTCACATGTTTTTTATACATGTTCTCTCACGTGTATGAATATTTACCATTTATTTCCGGACACCCTGTATATTACTAGCTTATATACCCGGCCTTGCTTGGGCACTTTATTGATAAAATTTTGCAATATCTGAATGAGAATATACAGAAAAAATTAGTTAAGGCATCGTTATCCAACGATAAAAGGGTTTTAGCATCAAAATGTTACAAGCAGTAGCGGTTAGTGACTATAATAAGTGGAGGGGCACAAATACAAAATTTCAGGTTCTTAGGCCGTTTCGTACAAAAGTTATAGCTTGATTTGTATTTGGAGCCTCGCGGCCCCTGCCGAGACCTCAGAGGACTATATCAATTTTCGTGTGTAATAGCTAAAATTTTAAGCAACACATTATAAATATAAAACATTTCAGGTTTCTGGATTTCTGGTTTTAAATTTATAGCTTGATTTGAGATTCAGGCCGCAACTCCCCCGCCAAGAGACTTATAGAATTTTTAATATAGATTACCTAAATTTTTAAATACCACACTATGATTAAACAAAATTTCAGGACCGTAGGCCTTTCCGTTCAAATTTTATAGCTTCAATTGCATTTGAGGCCGCCAGGGGCCCCGAGGCCTACAGCAGTCTCCTTGTATATTGTCTATAATTCTTAAGTAACGCACTATAAAAATATAAAACTTCAAGTTCTTTGGCCTTTTTATTATTCAAATGTTAGAGGTTATTGGTGATTTGGGCTTCAGGACCCTGTGGAGACCTAAGAGCCTTATACCAGTTTTTCGTGTATATTAGCTAAATTGTTTAGTAAACTGCTATAAGTAAACAAATTTTCAGATTTCTAAGCCTATTCGTTCAAACATTATAGCTCTGTTTGTGTTTAGGGCCCCTGACAGGGCCCCAGACGACTATATAAGTTTTACTGTATAAGAACTAAAATTTTAAGTAACACACCATAAATATGCAAGAATTCAGATTTCTGGATTTCCGGTTCAAAAGTTATAGCTTGATTTGTGAGTGGGGGCTCAGGGCCAATGTCGAGACCGAAGAGCCTTATACCAGTTTTTAGTGTATATTAGCTAATTTTTTAAGTAATTTTCTGTAAGTAAACAAAATTTCAGATTTCTAGACCTTTTCTTTTAAAAGTTGTTGCTTGTGTTTGGAGCCTGTGGGGCTCTGCTGGGGCCTATATTACTTTTTTGTATATTTGCAATATTTTTTTAGTACGACACTATGAATACAGGGTGTAAATGAACGACGTTTCACAAATTTAAGGATATGTAGAGTATGAAACTCTGAGCAAAAAAGTCTAGTCGCGTTTTTCGATCTGTAGCTCCGTTAAAAAGTTATAGCGCTTTAAAGTTCGGTATCGGTAAGGAATATCGGTATCGGTATCGGCCAGGGTGATTCTAAAAGGTCGTGCCCAAATGAAAAGGCAGGTAGAGGGTGAAATTCTGAGCAAAAAAGACTAGTCGCGTTTTTCGTCCGGAGGCTCCGTTAAAAAGTTATAGCGCTAAGCCAAAAATTGCTCAGCGTCTGTACCAAGATAGATTTCCGGAAGTGACGTCACGAAACTTTAAGGCGATATAACTTTTTAAATTTGTGAAACGTCGTCCATTTACACCCTGTATACAAAATTTCAGGTTCCTAGGCCTTTCCGTTCAAACTTTATAGCTTCAATTGTATTTGGTGCCTCGAAGCTCCTAGCGGGGTTCAAGAGGCTTATATCAGCTTCCTTCTATATTGGCTCTATTTTTAGTACCAAACTAAAAATATATAAAATTTCAGGTTTCTAGACCTTTCCGTTCAAAAGTTGATTTGTATTTGAGGCATCGGGGTCTTCTGGCGGGCCGCATAGGCCTACATCACATATCTTGTATATTTGCTATATTTTTTAGTACAACACTATAAATATACAAAATTTCAGGTTCCTAGGTCGTTCCGTTCAAATGTGTTTTATTTTTTTAGAACCGCACTAAAAATTTACGAAATATCAGGATTTTTGCCCTCTTTGTTCAAAAGATAAAAAAGGAATCATGAAAAAGGAACCCGGGTGAGAAAAAAGAGGATTCGCTATATTTTTCTCACCGTCCTCTATATAGGGCTTACGTGTGTAGAAAATTTCAAGCCTCTAGGTCAATCCTTTCAAAAGTTATGGCATCAAAATTTTACGAGTAGTAGCGGGAGGATTCGCTATACTTCAAATAGAGTTCTTTAAATTCTGACGGCAACAGTGAAACTCCAACGTCACAAATTGCTTAAACGCAATCAAAACTCCATAGACATGAAGGGAAGTCAGTTGGGGAAACCACAAAAACACATGTTTTGGTCCACCCTAGAGGATTGGCTATATTTTTCGCTCCGTCCTCTGTATAGGGCCTAGGTGTGTAGAAAATTTCAAGCCTCTAGATCAATCCTTTCAAAAGTTATGGCGTGTGACATACATGTTACATACATCTGTACCGTCGTTAATAAGATTTTAGATGACGCTAAAACCTTAAAAATGAACACAGGAAAAAAAGCTTGAATTAATATAGTAAAATTCATATTGAAGAATCGAAAATAATTCTTTTTAAATGCTCCCAATGGAAGGCCTCTCCAACTAAAGGCCCTTTAGCAGTTCTACAGTTCTCGACTTCGCTCGTTTTGGAATGTTGTCTATAGCTGAGTGATTTTGACGCAGTGTCGGAGAAAAAAGGTGGAGAATAATTTTCATTTTTTCTGTATATTCACATTCAGGAACTACAAAATTTCATCAAAAAAGAGCCTGAGAAACGCCGGGTATATCAGCTACTTTGTATTAAATCGAAAAATAGTCCTAGATACTGGAAATAAATTTTAAATCAAAGAACAAAATCCATATTTTATGACCATTGTAAAAACTAAGCTTTCAACATGCGAGTTTGTATTAATTTATGAAAACCAAAAAAAAAAAACAAAAAAAAACAAAAAAAAAAACGGTAAAAATCTGGAAAACATAAAATACCGGAAAATTGGATTGGATCCAGATAATCAAAAAATAAACTAAGCAGACAGTTGATCTCGTTAATTGCCATCTGCGTACCAGTTTTCATTAATCAAGATCTATTTTTACTCGCGAAATAGGCTACTGAAAAAACTGCGAGAAATCGCATATTTTTAAGGAGGGCCATAGGGGGGCAATGGGGTAAAATATGAAAAAAAAAAAGCAGAAATTAGTTTTTTTTTGCAAATTATGCGAACTATATTCTTGGTCAAAATATCTAAGTTGTACGTGAATTTATCACAGAGCGGGGTTGACCGGACGTGAAAGTCAAAATTAGGCCTATTTTGGGATTTCTTTGGATTTTTGCTCCCCTTAAATTCGATTTTCAAAAACCAACGAATGCTCCCTTTTTATACATGTCGTTTACATCTCCGTGCGCAAATTTGAAGCTTTCTGCACTAGAGTTAGGCGGCAAAAACGCAAAACGGGGGGGCCAATATTTGGGTCCCCCTGGCCCCCTTCACAAAGCGAAACTCGAAAAAAAAACAACAGAAATTTGTATTTTGGAAATATCGCCAAGAAGCTTCCCTCCGAGTTTCATTGATTTATCTTTATTCCCCGCGAAGTTGCATCAAAATGCAGAAAATTTTGTGAAACACCCCTAACAATCGATTTTTTTCAGTTTTCGCACCCTTAAAATTCGAATATCGTAAATCGGGGAAACAACTTTTTGGCACGGTAGTTAGAAACCCTCATTTATCTCACACAATTTTCCTATGAATCAGTTAAAGTAAACATGGATTTAGACTAACTTTGGGACGCTCTACAAGGTCGTAATTGGAAATTTTCTTCTATCTCTGATAGGGAAAAAGTTACAGTTTGAATGACCTTGAAGATGACCTTGAAGATCACTTTTGAGTTCGGAAATGCAAAGCCCACGATCCACTTTTAATAAGACGTTTTTGTTCTATCTAATGCATCACCTCTGTACTGTCATATACATCATAGTACTAGACTTTTCGGACACCCTGTATAAACGTAGATTTGAAATTTTTATATAATTATACATGTAATTTATATTGTCAAACATATTTTATATATTTTATGTCCTGTGATTAGAATTAATATAGTCTTTGGTCATCTGGATTTTATTTCCATGAGGGGGAGGAATTTTGGATATAAATCATAGTTTGTTTATTCTAATATATTTTTAAGAAAAGGAGAACAATATGTTGTGGTTGATTATCTACTTTTAACCATGCTCTCCAAGGTGTTTGCGTTCTATTGCCCAAATTATTCCTTAAGAAGTTAGACTGGCTATTAATCTTCTCTGTTTTATGATTTTATATTAAGTTGTAGATTTCTCTCTTTAAAAGA
Source organism: Rhysida immarginata (assembly GCA_023313115.1). Classification (NCBI taxonomy): domain Eukaryota; kingdom Metazoa; phylum Arthropoda; class Chilopoda; order Scolopendromorpha; family Scolopendridae; genus Rhysida; species Rhysida immarginata. The sequence goes on along the minus strand of JAHWFO010069717.1, from coordinate 1,097,147 downwards.
TTATCAAGTAGGTTTTTGATATTTAATTTTATTATTTTCTGCTATATTATTAGCTGAAACTAATCCAGCTCCTTTTGATTTTCTGACGGGAAGTTAGAATTGGTTTTTGTTTTTAGTAATTAATATACTGATGGTTGGTTTGTTTTGATTTTTATGGCTGTGTATGCTAGTATTGGTGATGTTAGATAGGTACACTTTTAAGGTCTAAAATGCGTATTCTTGCTTTGATTTAATCTATGTATTTAATACGAACATATGTTTATATAATATGTTCTTTGTGAATTAATTTCTACGCTTGAACCAAGTCTGAAAAAACGATAACAGTATCGCGTAAATACATCCTTTATTGTGGTTTTAAATATTTCCGAAAAAAAATCCTTAACTTTGATGGGTTTAAACACAAAACTGGCTTTTAATGACATTTGTTGGAACATAACCCCCCTCCCCTTTATAATAATTCTTATTTCCATATATCACGATTTCGTACAGTACGAGATTATCTAGGAACCCATCTACTAATAGGTATCCTACAACATTTATGCGAGGGATACCTGTACTCTTTCTTCTTTAGATGATAACGTTACTCTAACAATTTTTTTTGTACTGCTGCAATATTGTGGACAAAATGTTTATAAACTGTTTTTGGTCTTAGCAAATATTTTCGTTTAAATAAAGAAAATAAAGAAATAAATTTCGCAATTAATATTAAATACTAAAAAAGATCAGATGTATATTTTCAAATTGCAGTGATAAGGATCAAGCAAAAAGAACGAGATCAAAGCAATGGAGAAACCATTCAGAAACCTAAACCACACATAAGCTTTTTAGAATATGAAAGAAAAAAAACATCTGACTATAAAAATTTTCTAGACAAATTCAAAAAAATAAGATTTCCAAAAAAGAAGAAATCCGTCATTTTTGATTTGCGCAGTGAAACAAGAGAACGAAATCGCCAATCAGAGGCCATTGAGGTGAAAATCAATCAGGAGCAGAGATCTCTTCCTGCAACGGATTCTCGTGCAAAGAATAAATCTTTGTAGTTTCAAATGATCATCAGCCTGCGCCAATTCACTCGTACCTTGTTGACATCATTTTCAGTTCATTTGCGCTGTCAACTGGTGACAAGAACAGAAATTTAAGGCAAAGCGTTTCCGGGGAATGAGAGGGAGTCTCTGTCGTCGAAGTCTCTTCCTCTTTATTCTCTTTTAGATTTCTGAAAGTGATCAGCTGAAGGCAAGTGACATTTTCGATGCCTGCGAGATTTCTGTATACTACTCTTTCAAAAGTTGAAAGGACTATCAATTTTATTTCAGAAATTAATAATATCCCCACGACTTTATTAAATTTATATAAATGAAATTTGATTTGATATCAGAGAAACGTAGAGATCTGATTCTCAAAAACATATAAATCAATATTTTCACGTTTAAATATCATTAATAATCTTTATTATATTTATATCCAAAATGAGACCTTAATTTAGTAATCAAAAATCTTTTCATTATTAAAATTCATATCAAACACTTATGTTACATTAGTTATTAATAACTAGATATGAATAAACAGTTTTATCCGTAGGGTCTCAGTGAAGTGATCTGAATAAAAAAAATCTTGAAAGGGTTATTACAGTACATTTTGAATTAATTCAATAAAACTTCATTATTTTCACAATTTCAAATTGCGATGGTTTTTTTGCCTTCACTGCTCTCTCCCCTATGTTTGTCATCAGTGCCATTCATTAGACAAAGTATTTTTTCCCCCTTTTATTCCTCTTTAATAAATTACCCCTTGTCAGAGGGAAACTGTAATTTTCTTCCTACCTAACAATTAAGGCAAATGGGAGAAGTGAATCCAATTACTTGATACGTTAAATATAATTATGGCTTCAGACAGATAATTATAGAGCAGCCGAAGGTATGCAGTAGAAGTTGTTGTTTTTTTTTTAATGATGAAATTTCTATTTACAAAATTAAACTTCACAAATGTTTTATTTATTTATTCACACAAAGCTTTTCGTTTCATTTTTTTTCAAAATTTGCACCCGCATTTTAAATGTGGTTTTAAATTGGATTTTTAATGTCGTAAATTACCTAAAATTGGGAAGTGTTTACTCTTTCTATAATTACGCATCATCACTTGTCAAAAAAAAACACAACAAAAAACAAAATTAAAATGCATTTTAATTTAGAACTTAAAATGTTATATTGAAGAAACTCCAGAATAGTTTTCACTTTGTAATAGACGTTAATTTTTACTTATGGAATTCAATTATCTACTTTATGCATTGAAACAGACTATTAGAGCTTTAACAACTTATCTTATCAAGTCGTTCACTCGCGGCGTTTTGCATTTTTTTTACAAAATATATTAATATAAAGTTATTTCATATTCATATTACATACTAATATGCTAAGTGAATGATTTTAATGGAGTCATCAAGTTTTTTAATAAAATTCTGAGATAACGTTTTTTTTTTGTTGTTATGTTTATAAATAAAATAGACGCATGTTAATTGTGAAATAAAACCAAGCTACGATTAAGTAGGATTTTCCAATGGAACTTATATCTCCACTTTATATATTTCATATTTGTAGAAGCTTGAAATCACTTAAAGTGTAATATAATACTATAATTGAGATTGTTTGATAAAGAGACAAATTAAAAAAAAAAAATGATATGCGCAGAAGGAAAAAATTATTTATATAGGAGAGGCTGGGGTAAGTTGATACGGGGACAAGTTGATAGAGTTCTCACACTGTAAGGTGAAATGGAAGAGTTCACTTTTTCGCGCTCAATAGGTAGGGACGTCATAGAGATAGTATACTTTATACCCTCATGCGCGATCTGTGAGGTGCTTTTTTTGACTCAAGCCTGCTCGCAATCGTTCATTACAGCCTATTGTTGAGTGCCAGGCTTTAGGAAAATCAGAGCATTTTTAAAAGATTTTCCCTACCTATCCCTACCTATCCCTACCTATAGAGCTTTTACAGCACGTGACCGCGTAAGGCATTCTGGGTTTAGGTTGCTTAGCAACCCAGGACGCAGAACTAGGTCAGCCATCTTGGATAACAAGCACGCTTCGCACACGCTAGTCGCTATGGCAAGAACGGCATATTACACGAATCTCCCAATCCACGCACAACTGAGATATGAACAAAAATTGCTGATATTAATGGTATTGATCCTTATACCCTATTAAATCAGGAGTTTACTTAAGAGGAAAGCAGTTTGCCTTCGTTGGATCTCATCGAAATTTCAAGCTACGTCGTTCACAAGCACAGCAGGGGTGGATCACACGCAAAGAAATGACTCGATGCATACAAGTATTTTTTGTGTGGCTAGGTCCTCGGTGTCAGCTACAAACAAATTAACGTTAATACACTCGTTTATAGCAAGGTATGTAATAAATGACACTGAAATTAAAATTTCAGGATAAAAGTTCAGCGTAGCATCCCCTAATTTTCTCGGCTGACATCGATCAGCTCCGTCGCGTTTATGCTCTGAATTTATTATCGTAACATATCTAATTAATATGTAAATGATTTATCATGTTATGGAAATTATATTTTAAGAAATATATGCAAGAAAAAAAATCACGAAAGTTCCGTGGTGATGAACTTCAGCTAACAGGCGACCATTGGTCATTCATGTCGGCTTGGCCGCCCATCATTTAACGTATACAGTCATGGAACTTTCGTATTTTTTCCTACACAAATTTCTTAAAATATAATTTCCATAATATGATAAATCATTTACATATTAATTAGATATGTTACGATAATAAATTCAGAGCGTAAACGTGACGAGGCTGATCGATGTCAGCCGAGAAAATTGGGGGACGCTAATCTGAACTTTATCAATTTCTGATACACCAGACTCCTTTGGAAAAATTACGACGAACAGCATTTATTTAATTAAACAAGCGTCTTCTTTATGCAGTATCCAGATTAATCTCATTCTAAGAAATGATCGAAATGATTGGAGCAGACACGCTAGTATTTTATACAGTCGCAGTCTTGAGGTGCTAACTCTTTTAATCGCGGCGAGCCAAGCTCTTCTCCTCTCCGTTCTTTCGAAGGTTAGCTTATCTTGGTGCCTCTGAACTACATGTATTCTATAAAAAAGACTTTAATCTATCTCTAGTTCGCCGATTAGAACACCCTGAGATGTAGCAAAAAGCATTGTATAATGATTTCCAGAGCGTGTGCGAGTAGCGAACTGATAGCAGAGAAAGCGAGTACCTGTTTGCTTGTTATCCAATATGGCGGCATAAGCTTTTTCGTGTCGATGACATCACAATGACGACACGATGACGCGTAGTGAAAAACTCTATTGAGCGTGATAAAGTGAACTCTTCCATTTCACCTTACAGTGTGAGAACTCTACAACGTGGTTTACGATAAAACGCTTCTTCTTCATTTTCAATCTGACAAGGGAACTGTACGAAGCTGTACGGCGCACTCATTGTTTGTGCGCAAGCATACCTTGGAAGCGAACTACCAGTAGCGGAAGTGAGGACCAAAAAGAACATGGTTGCAATCTAGAAGCAAAATCGTCAAAAAATTGCAATTAGAGCAGTGTTCTTATGCACAAAATTTTAATTTTGCTATATTCGTCTCGAAATAATTCCTAAGATGAGGTAGGTATCCGTAAATGTTATTTTTATTAAAATTTATAAAGCACCGCGATACATACCCCGTCACCAACGCACCGTTTCATTCGACAGCCTTGCTCTCGTTTCACTCGCGAATACATGACGCTAGCATCGGAAAATTTACGAAGATTGCCGAATTAATTAATAAAATGAAATAATAAATTAAGGAAATTGTATTAATTACTATACAGATTTTTTAACTGATGGCAATTAGCTAATTTTAATAACCTATTTTTAAAAACTGAGTTTGTTTAGAAACTTGAAGATCCATTCAGTTGTCGTCTGCTGTTACTTTCATTGCTTTCATGTGAAGTGGATTTTTGCTTGTTGTTGAGTAGTTGAAGAAAGAGGTTCCGTCAAGCGCATTACTACACACATTTATCGCTTTAATTAATGCTTTAACAATGGATTCTATGTATAAGGTGCTGGAAAAAAGTATACAGCCGAGATGAAAATGCAAATAAACGTAACAAATCCATGCTCATTTTGTTGTTTTTTTTATAGACGTGAATTAGATGATACAAAACGTTGTTTCCAGAAGCATTTAACAACGAATAAGGAATCAAATGCAAATTAACAGCCATTATCCCAACCTAGCCACTTGCAAGTTGGAAAAAAAGTTTAGAGTCTCACGTTTAATACCCGATAAAGGCACCCTTTTTCTCAATGACCTTTATTAATCTGTTTGTCATTGAGTCACTGAGTTTCACTAACACTCCTGTATCAAGGTTTTGCCATGCTGCAGTGATACTATTCACCAGTTCTTCTTTATAACTGTACTGACGGAAATTGCTGTATACAGAACGCACTAAGGTTCCCCAAATGTTCTCCACTGGGTTGAGATCTGGACTCCGGGATGGTCAGTCTAGAGCAATCACAGAATTAGCATCAAACCAATCCTTGGTTGAGGCCGAGCTGTGAATCGCAGCATTATCCTGCTGGAAAATCCATTCACTCTCCGTTATGAGCGGACCGTATGGAAGCAGACTATCCGCCAGAATTTCTTGAAATGCAATGGAATTCATCCGGTGTGATACGAATGCAATAGGTGTAGTTCCGCCAGCAGGAAACCCTCTCAAGTCATTACTGATCCACTTCCAAACTGTCTCTTTGAGAAGAATTCCTTTTCATCTCGAACCCTTCTGGTCCGTCCATGTTAAACTTCTTCTCGTCTGAGAACACAACATTCTTTGCACCGTACGTAACGTATTTTTTTAGCAAACGCCACAGGCGCTTCACGATGAGCTGCTGTCAGAGGTGTTCTTCCTTCCATTTTAAGTAAAGCAGATTTGGAGAAGAATGCAACACATTTCGTACGGTTCTACTAGTGCACGGGAGGTCTAGTTCGGCAACAATCTATGAAGAAGAAAGGTGCTGATGACGAGCAATGCTTCTTATTCTTGATGTCTGGCGAGCGGAAAGTGCACTTGGCCTGCCAGATCTGGGTGTCATTCCATGTTTATCTGGATTTTGGATAAATTTGTTAACAGCTGACTTGGAACGTACAATTTCTTTCGCAATTTCAGCTCCTGTCTTTCCGCATCCCTTAACAATTTGCCCTCTTTCATACTCTGAAAGATGTTGCCCATTTGGCATCTTGTATATTGGTGTTATATTACACAAACAGTGTGGTATATGCTCTCATATGACGTTGCTGTATACTTTCGTCACCTTAAATAATCCTTTCAACTAATAAAATATGCAAGAAAGTGGACGACTCTAAACTTTTTTCCGACCCTGCAAGAGGGTAGGTTGGCATAATGGCTGTTATTTTGCATTTGATTCCTTATTCGTTGTTAAATGCTCCTGGAAACAACGTTTTGTATCGTCTAATTCACGTCTATAAAAAAGCAACAAAATCAGAATGGATTTGCTACGTTTATTTGCATTTTCATCCCGGCTCTATATTTTTTTCCAGCTCCTTAGCTACGTGTGTTCAAATTTTTTCGTTTATGCTATGGTATTAAGTGGTTTCTTATTTTACAAGCATCAATAAGAGCTTTAGATGAGTAACATATTTACTTTGATGCGAATCTCTGAGGTACAGGTTCGTGAAATTCCCTTGTGAGTGTATGCTCGTTTTTTTAACCACAATATACGGGAGAGCTTGTTATTGTGTTAATCAGTGCGAAGTAAATTTCCATGTAACTGGAACTGTTCCAGTCTCAATACGTAAGTGAACGTGGACAATATCTTCAAAATAATAGCCTGACAGATGGTAAAAGCGTTAGTAAATTTGGCTAGTTTCTTTTTTCGTATTGGCCGCATGTTTTTATACAGAAGAAAAAAAGCCGTAATTAGATCAAGTGGGACAGTTCTCATGGGGTAGGTTGATACACAAGTCGTAGTGAAAGCGATTAACTATACTGACCAAAATATTTAGAGGAAAGGTAAATTCACACAATTTTTTCAATTCAATTTTACAACAGAAATATTATCCTGCTATTTGCAGTTTCTTCAAGTGAATCCTTATACTACGACGATCAATAAGTTCGGAGACCGCTCATAACTCCCATCAGGCTTGGAGGAGAGGGGAAGTAATTGACCGTGGCGTAGAGGCGCATATGATGCGAGAGGTGGTAAAGAGGAAGCAGCTCGGCAGTGCAGGGTTTATCCACACAATGTGTCTCGGCCGGAGACGATTGTAAAAAGAGGCCTGGCATTAGCTTCTGCATCCTGTAATGCGGTTCACGACTCCATCTGATGTTGCTCAGTCGTTCAGATGGCGTCACTGTAGTAGTTTCAATTTCAAACAGGAAATGGGAAGAGCTTGTGTGTTTGTTTAACTTTCTACTACAGGCGGCAAAGTTACGTGATTTGGCCCTGTGACAGTTACTGCATAGAGTCTGCTCATTTCCGTCGTTCTCTTCTCTTCATCGATGAGATTTTCTCTTCTACTGTATTTTCTGATATAAAGAATTGAGGCTTTGCAGGTACAACATGATTTCGTATTATTGAAATAAGCGATTTCGACTTTATTTCTCGCCTTCATCAGGCTTATTTTAACCAGTACCCCCTAAGTGAAGGCAGGAAAAAAAGCCAAAACCGATTGGTTCCATAATACAAATCTGTTGTACCTGCAAAGCCTCAATTCTTTGTTCTTTTTTTTTTCAAATAAAAATATGAGGAAAATGTTGGGCTGACAAATTATTTGGGAGGGTAGTAATAATGGTAAAAGTATGACGTCAATTATTAACTTGCAGCAGGTTCTTCTTATATGATGTCAGTCATGAACGTTCCCCGTGTATGTTGCTCATACTTTAAGAGGGCGCCACACAACAGGAATTACAAAATTTGAATGGGCCAATCATCAAGCGCCAGTCTCTATACTACAAACGTCTCTGTTGTCAGTGAACGTTCGTCGAAAGGGCATGGCGCATTACGAGTTCGTACAGGAAGGGAAGACAGTGAACAAGAAGCGGTACACGCAGGTGGCTCGCTTCCGTGATGCTGTTCGCCGGAAACGCTCAGAGCTTTGGAAAAGCAAGGATTGGGTACTCTCAACTTGACAATGCTCCCGCATACATCTTGGTGTAGGCTGCACTGGCCAAAATGGGAAGTCAACCCTTCCACACCCTCCCTACTCACCCGATCTCGCCCCATGCGACTTTTACCTGTTCTCCCGTCTGAAAAACCAACGCAAATGATGCCATTTAAGAGTGCATCTGAGGTTCAGGAAGCACCTGAAGACTATCTCCTCTAGGACTGTTTTCATCAACTGCACTCGCGTTGGCAGAAGTGCATAGTTGCAGAAGGGTGGTTGTGTGTAACTTGTGATAACAATACATCATATCCTAGAGGAAAGCCAGTCTCCGAACTTATTGATCGTAGCAGTAAAGCTCAAGTTTCAATTTTTTTTTAATTTCAAAATGTCATTTTTTCACTTCTGATATTTGTATGTTTTCAGTATCTCAAAATGTTATTGAAATTTCTTAATAACTAATTGCTAAAATGAATTGGGCATTATTTTCTATTAAGATGTAACAGTATCAACTTAACTCAACCTGGGACACACTGAAACATCTTCACATAGTCGAATAAAAAATTCTTTACGTACAATAGGCTTCATGCATGATAATAACTATTAGCCAATTAACAAAACAAGACAATAATCTGTTATTTCAAACTGTTTTGAAATTTCTAAAGTTTTACAAAAAATTAGAAAAATTAAAAACTAAAAAATGTATCAATTATTCCTAGGCTCCCTTATATGTTTTATAAAATGTAGTTTGCAAAGAAGGAAAGGCATTGTTCGGTTCTTGTTCCATTTATATAAGACTTAGCGACCACATATCTTTAAAGATTAATTTCAACCGTAGAAAAACACATCTTTAAACATTAACTTTGTAAGCGATATTTCAAAACGACAGAAATTAATATGACTGTCAAGAAGAAAGACTGATGGCCTCTTGTGATTATTAAGTGACAGATTAAGGGATTTTATTACTTCTTAAAAGTTGAATTTGACGGAGATGTAATGGTAAAAACATTTAAATTGAAAAAATAAATGTGACAGGGAAAAAAGATAATTATATGTCTCCCATTTTGCACATATTGTTACATTTGAGAAGTCTATCGTGTTAACGACAAGACAAAAACTAAGCAAATCTCGGTAAGAAGAACTTGCCGCCTATTATGGTTCAGCGGCCTATCCCAATGAAATGATTTTACGTAGGTAGAATTTTCAAAATTTTAATGTCAAGAGTCTCAGTCTTGCGGGGAGAATGAAGGTACAGCCTTCCAAATACGTATCTGACGTTTCATATCTCGTATTTCTTTATAGTTAGAGCTTTCCTTTCTATACAGGCAATTCCATGGTACCCGGTCATTTGGCCGACGGACACTTGACCGACGGACATTCGACCGAACGGACATTTCACCGACGAACATATGACGGAACGGACATTTAACCGACGGAGAAATGCCTGCATTTCACCGACATTTGGACATTCAACGTAAAGAATGTTTTCGGCAATATAATTCGTTTAATGCCAAAAAAAATGTTTTCAGGAGGTTATTTTATATAACAAATCTTTTGTATATATTATGAGACAAGTCCGTTTAATTCTTTTCTTTCTACTAAGCAAGCATATTGTATGTATCTATAAAATTAATCTTTTTTGTATGTCTTTTTAAATGAATATTTTACTTCTATAAAATGAGATACTCATTAACGATGGGCTTGTATCTATCATTAAATAAAAATTCTAATATCGGATAGTATCAAATGCAAAAATTCTGACAGTATCGATGACTATAAAATATGCGATACCAAAGTATCGCCCATCATTAATACCGATCTTGATTTTCATTAGGTTAGGTTGGTAAAGAGATGGCTTTCTATACAGTCCACGATTTCGGCAGTAAAATCCCATTAATGGTTTACATTACATAATTAAACCATGCAGTATATACAGTATGTCAGATATTCATTAGATGCTTTTCAATCGTTTAATAAAGAAATTTTGTAACAATTATTATCTTTAAATCCTTTTTTAAAAACATGTATTTATTGAAATGTATAAAAGCAATTGTCCACAAGAAAACGATTAAACATTGTGGACAATTGCTCTCAGGAAATCAATATTCGGCAACTCGTAATAGTTCTCAGTTATAGATTTCAGTCTATGATTCAATAGCTGGTCTTTACTCTGACAATTAACTCTACAGTGAAAAATGCCAGAAATACTCAACCCATTACCAGTTGATTTTCATATTTGATACTATCCGATTAATAATTTTTATGTCCCCTCATAAAGCAGGACAGAAACCTGATGTTGATATGTATGGAATAAACTTTTAATACACGATACTAGTATCAAATATCGCCCATCACTAATGAATATCTCATTTTATGGAAATAAAGTATTCATTTAAAAAGACATACAGGAAAAGAATTGATATTATTTAAGAACACAAGACCCTGAGTTGCATCTAGTCCGGTTCCTATCTTAACCTACCTAACGTTATGAAAACAAACATCTATTCAAAAAGACATACAAAAAAGAATAATTTTATAGATAAAATACAATATGCTTGCTTAATGAAAAGAACTAGGATTTGTATCATAATATATATAAGATTTGTTATACAATTTTTTCTTTTGCATTAAACGAATTATATTGCCGACAACGTCTCTTTATGTCGATTGTCCAAATGTAAGTGAAATACGGATATTTTTCCGTCGGTTAAATCTCCGTTCGGTTATATGTCCCTCGGTGAAATGTCCGTTCGGTGTAATGTCCGTTCGGTCGAATGTCCGTTCGGTCAAATGTCCGTCGGTCAAGTATCCGTCGGTCAAACGTCCGTCGGCCAAATGACCGGGTACCCAATTCCATACCACAATTCTCTCTTTTGTTAGTATTAATCATAGCTTCTCGGCATGATTTTTAAATTTAATTTAAAGACTAGATTCCTCAAGGTAGATAATAGATTTCTAATCCAAATGCCGCGAGTTTTTTTTTTAATTTAAATTTTAAGTCTCAATCTTGCCATTGAGAATGAAGTCATAGCCTTCCAAATACATATCAGGCATTTCATATCTCGAATGTTCTTTCTGGTTAGAGGTTTTTCCCTTCCTATACAGGCAATTCCATACCACTATTCCTTCATTTGTTTTTATGTTTATAGAATTCTCAAATTGACCAAATTAAAAATACATCTCAAATTTTCCTACTGTCGTTCTGGGGTCTGAAACTTTAGAATGTGCTCATTTCAGATGAAGGGTGTGAATTTTTAGTGTGTGCCCACTCTGTTTGGAGGGTTTGAATTTTTAGATTGTGCCCATCGTTAAATTTAGAGGTGAAATTTTAGAATGTGCCTAATATCCAATAATTGTCTGCAGTTTTAGCGTGTGCTCAACGTAGAAACACCTTTCGAAGCTTTATAATATTGCTATTGACGAATGCCTCTACGTTTTTAAAATGTGTTTATTTTTTTAATGTGTGATATTTTTAAATTGATTAAAATATTCTTGTGGGATATTTTATATGTTTTTTATTTTAGGGTGATGTGTGGTTTATGTCGTATTTATTACGTGATTTTGCTAGTTTTAATGTTGTTGTTACATGATTTTTTCGCACGACATCATTTTGTGTTTTTTATGGCGTTTAGCGGTTTTCGTGATTTTTCTTTGCGATATTTTTTCAAGCTGTAGTCAAAGTAAAATTTATTATAAACGTAGGAGTAGTGATAATTATATATTAATTAAGATGAATAGCACTCCTTTAATTAAAAGAAGACAATAAATTAAAATAAATAATAAAAAACAATGAAAAAAGTCACCCAAGTAAAAGTTTAAGGACGAAATATAAATGAAACACAGGACTTGTGAAGAAACTTAGATGAAACACAGAAGAGACGAAGATCCAGCGAAGAAACGTTACACGAACACAGGTTACAGATGAAGAGGGTCTATGATGGAAGTTCGATGATTCGTAATACGTAAATGACTAACTTGAATAACGTTTTCGGGATTTTTTTTTCCCATCCTCAGTATTAAAGTTTTTTGAATGAATGGAAGATATAATAATAAAAAATAAAACAATGTGTGATATTATGATTATTTTGATTGTTGTGATCAGGATTGTTGAGTGCAAGGGAAGTGATATTATTAACTGAAAAGCTATATAAACACTATAATAATATTTCTGAAAGCAATTTTATAATATTTCTAAACTTAGTATTATCCTTTAGTACTGCGATTAATGCAACATGGAAACCAACAAATAATTATTATCTTATTTTTTATTAAGTTTTTATTTTGAAGTTTAATCATGTGGAACAGTAGAAACAAGTTTGTTGGTCAAAATTTCTGAGAAAAGGTTGAGAAACGTAGGTTTAGAAATAATTGCATTGAATAAAACTTCCTCTGGATAATTTACGACATATTTTTATTAAATATTTAAAAATGTTTTACGTTCTAAGAAACGTAAATACAATTTCAGATTTTATAAAAACTAAGAAACTAAATACAATTTCAGATTTTATTTCAATATCTCTTTTAGCAAAGCTATTAGCAAATATGAGGCGGCTTCTTAAAATATTAAGATGCATAAGTAAATATAAAACCTGTAAATTCGGTAAAATGCTCTATTCAGTTATCAGCTGTTTTATACTGTACATATTCATAATGTAATAGAGAAACTCTAGAAATCAAAAATTGCCTCGCTTTGCTAACAAGAACGAAAAAGATGCATGAATATTTAAAAGATGAACTACATAACTGTAGAAAAATTAAATTAGAAGTTACAGACCGACATATGAACTGCAAACAAGGTAAGCTACAAGCAGAAACAGCAATTTCAACCGCGACTAAATTCAGAGAAATGTCTTTTGACGTAGATTTAGTAGGTGGAGTGCCCACTATCGTGAAGCGACAGCAGACTCTTCTAAGTTAATTAAGAGAACGCCAGAAAAATGGCCTTTAAATATTAATTCGTATTCTTCCAATAAAGAAACAAGGAAATTCAGAGAGAAAAATCACCTCAGACCTGTTAGTTTAGTTGCAGTGCCAGCAACCATGAAGAAGGAGAAACCGAAGTTTAACCTCAAAAAAAATGGTTATTCGGATTTTAAAAAGAAAAAGTAGCTACCAGAGTCACAAAAGTTATAATGAATTAGAGGGGTTTCTTTAATATTAATTTATGAAATGGCTTTTAAAGTGCAAAATCTATTAGTGCAATCGTATGTTTCAGCCTTAAGAATTGATAGGGCTTCCAATATGCAATTGCCATTCCATGGCGAGTGCATTGTGATAATTGGAGCTTTAGAGGGCGAAACACGTAGCGATTAAATGTAGTAAGGAAAGCAAGATAGCGCTATTGGTAATGAATTTGTTCTTTAAAGAAGGAGTTCGGTCGTTTTTACGAGGGCGTCTCATCTGGTGGCAGAACAAAACTAATTAAACGATTAACCGTAGCACCGCCCGTTTGCTCTTTACATTACGCGGCGGCTGGCGGATTCGCAACCGAGGGCTTCGCGTACTCAGAGCCTGTCCTTTTCTTTGCTTATCATTAGATGATATCAGTACTAAACTATTTTAAGATATAGCGAACATTACCGGGGTAATCTTTAAAATGCCAATTGCTTTAATGTTAATGAGCTTAATTTATCAACATTGCAATTTAGATTTAATTTTATAATAACGAATTAAATTGAGCCAGCTTGGCTTGAGCCGATTACTTATCACGGATAGTAATCTGAAGCTTACTAATAATAACTTTAAGCGTAAGCGGAATGCAAAAACACGCAGGAATTTGGTATGGAATTGATTTAGGAAAAACTTCTTAGTACAAAAGAACATTTGGCGTTTCATATCTTGGATGCTTTTTTGTGGGAAAAGATTTTTTCCTTCATATACAGGTAAGCATGATTTAATAATCACGCCTGCCAAGCAGTGGGTGCAGTGGGTCTCCAATCCAGGGGAGCCCCGAAAGTCCGCACATTTATGGGTATTGAATTCTTATATGTCTATTTTAAGCTCATTAACATGGCATTCAAGCTGGTAACTAAGATTTGTAAGTGTTATTATTTCAGTATAATGGGGGGGGGGGGGCTCGATGTATTGTTGCGCCTGGACTCCGAAATATAGAAGACCTCCCTTGGTAATATTCTTAATAAAACTCTTTTTTAATGATTTTGAATGCGTCAATTTCTAGGCTGTTTGGGCACGGCAAATATAAACATCCATATTTAGAGTTGTTAGAATTTAAAAAGAAATATTGTCGGTTAAGGCAGAGACTAGCATTCCCATAATAGCAAGCTATTAGAAGAACATACAGTGACATGCCAAATAAAGGGATAGCAGTCTACAAAGGATAGTAGATGGCGCCACGAAAACATGATGTAATGGAAATTACTATGCCTGTTTCAGTTGTGATCTGACAACTCGTGAATAATTTGAGCAAGAGCTAAGCGACGCATAGCAAATCGATGAGAACTATGGAAGTATTATCAACCGCCATGGACCAATGGTCATGTTAACAGCGAGCTCTTGAGAACCATCTGGGCGAGATGATTACATTGGGATTTGGATTTCAGGGTTGTGTAGTTGTCCAGAAGCCAGTGATCACACCCGTCAACGTTCGATATCGTTTACAATGGTTCAATCAAGAATGGTTCACTTCACTACGGCTGCTTACTAATTTGCCTAAAATCATCTAAGATAACAGACAAGCGATACTGATTGAAGTTAAATTCACTTTCAATACTGGATGTAACAGATGCATATCCTAAAGTGCGGCGCTCTCTAGCTTCCATGAGGTATACAGGGTGTAAATTATCTCCTTCAAAAAAACTACACTACGATGTAGACGAAATTCAGGCGATTAAAGTGATATAAGACACTTGGGGGTCTAGGCTGAACTCATCGACAAGCTGTCGATCTCGACAAAATCTAATCGTCGATAAGTGGCATATTATACATTTATACACAAGTTTACACACGTATGGCTAGATGATATACACTGATATACACAAGTTTACACACATTTACACATAATTTATCCATGTATACACATAAATACATACATAAACACATACGTGTAGACACACTATTATTATTTTCACAGTTCAAGTTTCGTAGCAGAAGAGAGTATTTCATGTATGTAAATATTTTTAAACAAGTTTTTGTTAATATTTTTAGAAAATGTGTATTGTTGAGCTATGTGTATTTAGCCTGCAGGCCGGAAACGAAGGAAAAAAGATTTTAATAAGAAATCTGTTGCTAAATTCTGAAATAACGATCCCCAAGTGCATAGTCGACTGCTCTTGAATTGTAGACAATAATGTGCATAGTCGACTGCTCTTAAGGCAGTTGTCGATGGTCAAAGTCTACACTAGAAAATCGACGGTGTAGAGTCTGTACACTGTAGACTATGTAGACAAGTAAACAAGTCTACACTGTAGACTCTGTAGACACTGTAGACAAGTCGTGTTCATGCTAGCTCAAATCGACAAATGCGTCATTAACCACGTGACCATCGACACTTGTCGACAGTCGACTGCTTGTCGATGAGCTCAGCCTAGACCCCTTGGAGTCGCAAATCGCAAGCAACGCCGTAAATTGAACCTCAGACTAAGCTGAATGGCGTGGTGCTGCGTAGCCCGAGCCAAATTTTGGGCGACTGTGTTCGCGCGACGCGGCCCGGCGCGGCTTGGCTGGTTCCCCCGCTACCTCATCCCGAAGAGGTCCGCCTTCCACTCCAACGTGACGTACTCTGCTCTCGCGTCGGAGTCAGTAGCACGAGCAGTACCAACCTTATTTAATACCGATAGCATTTATTATGTTTTTCATCAAAAAGTATAGAGGAAATGAACAAATACTGGTAGTTCAATCAGCTTTTGGCGTACCGTCATTTTGTGAACACAGTCGCCCAAATTTGGCTCGTACTACGCAGCGCCACGCCATTCAGTTTACGGTGTTGCTTGCGATTTGCGACCCCAAGTGTCTTAAGGTGACAACACACATATCCGACTTTGACTCGCACGGTTTTCATCCGACTTGAAGTGACCAGAGTGCTGCGACTAAACACACATTTCCAACTTCCGCGCGCACGACTTTCAACCGACAAGCATTTTAACTCAAATTGTGTCCGTGATAGCGCTGCAGTCACACAGGAAACTGTATTCATTTCCGCCAAAATGAATTGGATTACGCGTCAAAAATACAATTTATTATTGATCCAACAAAGATTAATTTTCCCGTGATGCTAATCGTATATATTCTCGCAACCTGATTGGTTATCGTGTACGACAAGTCGCGTGAAAGTCGGACAGAGCTGAAGTCGGAAAAACTAGTCGCACGACTCCTACGACTGACCGTTTGAGACCGTAAGTAGTCGTTCCAGAGTCGCATGCGACAGCTAGTCGGATGTAAACCGTGCATGTGTGTCTGCGCCTTTATAGCCGGCGCAAATGGGGCAACAATCAGGCGACGGCGACTGAATCGGTCGAATGGAATGGTCGCTTGTGGAATGAAAATGGTTGCTAGCAACAAACTGGCGACATGTAGAGCCTACCGCTGGTTGCCGTCGCCTCGATCAAGCCAGGTTTAATCCAGGCAACACGGTTGCCTCCACCACTCTGTCATGTGATTGACAACAGCCAATGAGCTTCTACCTCTCGCATTTCTCGTGTTCAAACAACATGGCTGATCAAGTAATGACAGAGAGCAGGACCTGGACCACGGAAACAATACCTCCACAAGCAAGTACTGTAATTTTTTCGATGTTTTCGCCGGCATCAATCTCGATCTTCGCCTGTCGTAATAATTACGTCATTCTCAAATCATCATTTAATTGTTGCTGCTTACGAATCGGTGCCGCTCTGTTGAACGAAATGGTTTCCACATTTGCGCTATCTGTTGCCTCAAAACAAGCAACGAAAATGTTTCCACTGGCGTCATGTGTCGAAGCAACGTGTTCCTTCGATACAATTTGCTTCGACATTGTTGCCTCATTTGCGCCGGGCCTTATATCACTTTTAAACGCCTGAATTTCGTCTACATTCTAGTGTAGTTTTTTTGAAGGAGATAATTTACACCCTGTAGTATAAGATATGGGAGCAGAAGAAACACTAGAGAGCCACTGGTAACAATACGAAGCAAGACACAGCGACTCACCTGAGCCCGTGACATCCCTAAATGGCTACCGAGAACTGGCAGCATGTGGCATTGTCATTTATACAGGATAAAAAAAGTAAAGGGGAAAACTTCCAGAAGTGATTTCTGACAGGAAAGAGAAAAGTTCATATCAACATATAATCGGAAATGGACAGTGAGTCTGCAGTAAAGCAATTAGTACGGATATATGGCATTACACATTACATGGCATTAATTTCATATACATATATGTTACACAAGATGTTCAAAGTAGCCGCCATAGGATGCTTTTCAAGCGTCACATCATGAATGGCCTCACTCTTTCGAAAATTCCAGCCTGGTTTTGTTCGTTGGTTGGTGAAGGGTACGTAGCTCGGTAAATCCGTGCGACCTCTCGACCGTTGCCATGTGCTTGACCGTTCATGAAAACCATCCTAGCTTGTTCTTGAAAGAAATAACGGATCATTGTGCTTCAACGTCGTTCAAATCTCATACCGGTAATCTACAACACAGAAAAGCACACTGTGAGTATTGTTATGAGAGAATGATGTCGTTCAATAGTGGTATCTACATGGACATATGTTGATATGAACTTTTCTGTTCCTTTTGTGTCAGGAATAACCTTTGGAAGTTTGTTCCCTTAGTTTTTATTTACCTTGTATAGTAAGAGCAGGTTACGTCCTCTACAGTTACCTCGATTTGCTATATTTCGCAATATAATTAAGGGAAGCTTACTAGTAGCTGATAATCAAGACTCTGTGCTTTATGTAAAAGGAAGCTTCAAATAAAATACATAAAGATTTCTCATGGGTGTCATTCACTTGGTCCCCTCATATCTGTTGGTGGCACTGAACACCAAATTCTCAGCATTCCTTTACCCGTACAGAGTGAAGGTCTCTATGAATGCAAGGATTGTTTCAAGAAGACAACATCTTGTCTCAGTAGACTCGATGAGTTCAGGAATGGTCCGAGCAGCGATCGGGGACCTTCAAGTGCTTCCGTTGTCTCCTTACTAATAGATATATTAAAGAGATTAGCCTTGTATTGCAGTAGCGTCGGCCAGTTTCATCTATATCTTACTAGATAGGCTCTCTTCCAATATTTGCAATACGCAATAAATATAGCTACCATTAATTTTTGAAGCGTTACTCTCATAATCTGTGAGGATTATCTCTGAGCAGCTTCCGTAAGCTAAGGAAGTTGAAACCATGCCGATTTTAAGAGATTAGGGTAGCCAAACACGCTATCATGTAGGTAGGTTGTCATAATGTTTGACACTTCTGTGAATAAAATGTGTTAATCTCTCTCCTCTTTCTCTGCAAGAACACATTAAAATACATTATAATGCGCTTATTAGCGGCATTAACATTATTTATTGATCACACTCACTCGTGCAGCTGACTGAAATCGTGAGTTAAAGGTTACGAATTAAACGTGAAGATAGCGTGAAACCACTTCAAAATGATGCTCTCATCATTTTGTCAATGAGCGTGCTCTATAGAGATTTTTAAATTCTTCTCAAATTATTTCATAAAAATATCTTTTAATCCAAAACCTGGGAAGTGAATTTAAAGGGCAATTCATAATATAATTATCAGTATAAATCTCAAAATGACAAAAATTTTAACCTACAAGTAAATGTCGTTCAGAAGCCCTTCATGCTCACAGGAAACTGAAAATTCTGAATTGTATATAACTGCTAATACTGTTTTCCAGATAGCTAGAATAAAATATTGCTTCTAAAATTAATGTGCAAGTAATATCTATTGAAGAAGAAAATAATTTATAATAGAAAATAACATCGAAACTTTGTTTTATCGCGTTGGCGCTTGTGTTATCTGATTAAGGTGCACTTGAATAAAATTACAAAACAAATATGAAAAAAAATGCAAATAACACTTCAACTATGCAAATTTTTTATTCTTTCTCTCCAAACATGCAGAGCCAATGTTCATTGTCTCACATTTTTGCTTTCGTTTATTGGTCGTTTATTAGCAATTTATGTGGTACGGTGTGTACACTACTTTATAATAATAGAACAGACAATACAGAAAATCTGATAATTTATTTTATTTAATAATACATTGGAACACCGTTGAAATTACGTCAGCCACCCTTCTGGGCATACTTTCCACAAAGTTCCGATTCAGTATACATGCCAGCAGTGGATTTTCGACTCGCCTCCCCGGCCCTCACTCGACGCTTCAGTTCGTCTCATAAATGTTCGATTGGGTTAAATTTAGTGCTCTGTGCGAGCCACGTACGGTGACTGACATAATATCTGTGCGCCGCTGTCTGACGGAAGCCGAAACACGACATGGTGCATTATCGTTGTCAAGGGAATATCTTTTACATTACTAGAAAATAATATCGTCAACAGAGTGGGTTCAAAACACAAATATGGTAGTTGATTAGTAATTCTTTAATTTAGATAACGCGAAATAATACCTTTACAAATTGAAAAATAGTTCAATAATTTTAAAAAGTACGGGCTAACAAATGAGAAATATCTCTTAATTGTGAATTATATCTCTCTTATTGGGGTTGGCTGAAGTATCCGAACACTTGTTCAGAAATCCGCCTTACCAGGAATTTGTAATAATGAGGCTTTTGCCAATGGCGCTATCAAATAGACTTAACGAAAGTCAATAATTAGCAAAACTCATTGAATAGGCGGCCAGCTTAAAACTACTTAATGCTATAAAACTACGCTGCTTACAATTACAAGAGTTCCTGCTGAGCCAGGAACGGAGCGATCGCCCGTCACGTGAACACGAAGGCCTGCACTGGAATCCTGTGGGTTGACGGACTGATGAGAGTCCTACGTGTTGGGCCTTGTAGCCTGTGGATTTCGCTCGTTTTCCACTGCCGAACGATAATAAGTTCTGGATCTATACCCGGCTCGTCGACGACGCAACGCAGTTACGGGTTTAGACGACGTGGTACAGCATTCTCCTTCTCGTTGTCTCCCATCTGCTCTTATCGTCGTGATTCCTATTCCTCGGCCGTTAGCTGGGTGAACATCCTTTCGTACGTGTGGCTGCCCTCTCACTGCTGTCGCTTCTGCAACTTCGAATTGCCTCTCCGACGCTCGCTTGCACGAATCTCTTTCCTCACGTCTCGTGCCTTTTCGCTCACGTTTCCACCTCCGTATTCGTGGACTAACGTAGCTTTCCTGCTGCGCCTTCGAGCTTTTCCATGAAGTTCCCGTCTTCAAATGTAGCTCAGGAGATTAAGCTTTCTTCTTATAGCTGTCTCTTCGGCCTCCTTCACGTTCTCTTTTCTCCTTCACCTTCCGACCTGTCTCGAATTCCTTTCCCTTCTCTCTATCCGAAAACGGCGACGTAAAGAGTTTCAAATTTTGCCGTTTTTTCCCCTTATCGCTTATTGGCTGTTTTCCATTGTGCTCAACCAATGATCGATTAGCGCGGCCACAGATCACAACAGGAGAGAGCGATCGACGACCAATTATTTGATTGCTCTCGATCACCTCTGAATTAGATGACAATCATTATGAAAGTAACAATCTTCTTTACCAAAAAATTCTTGCAAATCGGAATTGATGAATGTAGCAGAGGACGAGACACAAGAACCCTGGAATACCATAAATAAATCATTAAGGAATAAATAACAAGTACAGAAAGGCTAAACTAATGGCCGTCATATTTGAAACATAATTCCAAAATTTTTGAAGTAATTTTGAAAACCTTAAAACAGATTCCAGCAATTCAAATTCGATAATCTACGAATGTTATAACTATTCTTATATATTCATTCATGGCATGTCTTTATTTGTTGTTTTATATATTACATGCTCTCTCTTAGCATTGAACATTTCTAATGGTACCATAATGGTATCATTAGCAAAGGTACCACTGAATCAAATTCGACCATCTTCGAACTTATTACTCTTTTATATTTGTTCATGGCATGTCGTTAGAAGTTATTTGACATGGTACCATAATTTTTCAAAGGTACCATAATGGTGTCATTAGAACATGTACCACTGAATCAAATTCAACCATCTTCAAATTTTGTAATTACTCTGATATATTCGTTCATGACAGGTCGTTACGAGTCTTTTGATATATTACATAGAATGTATTAGCATTGGAAATTTCCAATGGTACCACAATGAAACAGTTTCAATAGAAGGTCTTGTTAGAGGATTCAGAGGTACTATCGGTCCACATTTTATTCTCATGGACGATAATGCATGTCCCGACAGAGTTCTGATTGTGAAGGACTTTCTACAAAGTGAGGATATGCAACGTATTGAGGTGCCAGCAAGATCTCCGAATATGACTTCGATTGAGCATGCATGGGAGAAAACGTTCATAATAACTTTTTATTCGCTCTTCTTTTATCATTTCGAGTTGTTTGATATACTGCTTTCTATATCTTATCATTGAAAATTTTTTAGGGTGTCATAAGGATACGGCCGGCCAGGTGGCCGAGAGGGTTAGGGCGTAGGCTTTCTAGTTCTCGAGTCTGCCTGGTCGTGGGTTCGAATCCCGCCGTGGGCATGGAGGTTTGTGTTTGTTCCGGGCTGCGTACAGATATAACTTGTGTGAAAGGCGCAAAATGACCTTAGTAGTCGACGCCTTAATTTCTAGAACCCCCTCCCCCTCATAAGGATACCATTAGAGCACGTGCCATTGTATCGATTACGACCATTTTCAAAATGGTTCATACGCGGAACCATATTCATCAATTGGCGAAAATAGTAATTAATACCGCTTATATCTCGTCGTGACGATTTGTTTGATCCTGAATAACAGGAATTCTATGCATTGTTACAAATTGTAACTTATCCATATTGCATAAACTTTGCCTTGCATTGTTGGTCATAAGATATATATTGTTGATCCTTGCATAGTGCTGGTGCATTGCGTGTTATTACTTACTATATCTTAGCATTGAAAATTGCTAGGTGGGGTCATTGAACAGATTTCGATCAGCTTTGTGACTGGTTCGTGTCATGAATCATATTAATCGACTGACGAAAACAGATTTTGGAAATTTTTCATAGCCTTGGAGGAGTTAAAGTTACGGACAGACAGACAGACGTTTCCCCACACTGATGGCATAAAGCACCATTCGGTACTTAATAAACCATTAAGGAGTGACATAACCAAGTACCGAAAGGTTAAACTAAACCATTCGTGGAACTATATTTTTAAACCGCCCTATGTTAGCATTGGAAGTTTCTAATGGACCATAATGATACCATTAAACTACATAACTTTGAAATAATTTCGACTATCATTAATATTACTTATATTCATTCATGACACATCATTCCAAGTTGTTTGATATATTACATGCCATATTTTAGCATTGAAAGTTCCAATAAACCATGATGGTTCCACTAAACCAGGTTCCTTGAAACCAATTTGGACTATCATTAACGTTACGTTATATTTCTTCATGACACCTCGTTCCAAGTCGTTTGATATGTTACATGCTATATTTTAGCATTGAAAGTTCCAATGAACTATAATGGTTCAACTAAACCACGTTCCTTAAAACCAATTTCGAATATCATTAATTTTACGTTACATTCATTCATGAAAAATCATTCCAAGTCATTTGATATATTACATCCCATATTTTAGCATTGAAAGTTCCAATAAACCATGATGGTTCCACTAAACCAGGTTCCTTGAAACCAATATCGACTATTGTTAATTTTACGTTATATTCATTCATGACACATCATTCCAAGTCGTTTGATATATTACATGCCATATTTTAGCATTGAAAATTTTTGGGGGTATCATAACGGTACTATTAGAGCACGTGTCATTCTTTCAACCATTTTCAAAACTGTTCATTCCCGGAACCATATTTATTAATTGGCGAAAACAGTAATTTATATCCGCTTCTATTTCGTCATTACGATTTATTTGATATATTACTTAATATATCTCTTCATTGAAAATTGCTTGTTGGGGTCGTGAAGGTACCATTTGTGCACGAGCTATTGAACAGATTTATATTAAATTTGTGATTGTTTCGTGCCATGTACCATATTCATCGACTGACGAAAATAGTAATGAATAGCGCTTCTATCTCGTCATTACGATTTGTTTGATATGTTACTCAATATATCTTCCCATTGAAAATTGCTAGGCGGGAAAAAAGAGGTACCATTTGTGCACGTGCCAATAAACCGATTTAGATAATATTTGTAATTAGTTCGTGCCATGAACCATGTTCATCGACTGACGAAAACAGATTTTGAAAATCTTTCATAGCCTCGGAGGAGTTAGAGTTACAGACAGACAGACG
This sequence comes from Rhysida immarginata, assembly GCA_023313115.1. Classification (NCBI taxonomy): domain Eukaryota; kingdom Metazoa; phylum Arthropoda; class Chilopoda; order Scolopendromorpha; family Scolopendridae; genus Rhysida; species Rhysida immarginata. Next base: position 1,073,598 of record JAHWFO010069717.1, on the reverse strand, counting down.
GACAGACAGACGGACAGACAGACACGATTCCCCACACTATAGCATAAAGCACCTTTCGGTACTTAATAATAGATATTTAATAAAAAGTAAAAGAAAATATAGGATAATTCTTTAATATTTTCCCTTCTTTTAGAGAATTATCCTCCCTTCTTTGACATAGGATAGCCTCTATCCGAAACGTCAGCTTTTAATTTTTCATTTATTTATTTTATTTTTATTAAATAGCTATTATTTACATCATAGGAATTAACACTGTCCAAAATGTTCTTATAGACTTCACAGTTAAAACTGCACTTACCGAAGATGGGGCATGGAACAATGGAAAATATGTCTTATTGATCGATGAATTTCCATACACACTTACGGCAATCATATGGTTGAGCTTGGATCTGGCGGATGCCTAGGCATTTTAGACAGTCATGCACTGTCAATCTTGTGGGAACTGGATGGAATTGGACCCATCCTGTATCAACATGATAATGCTTCTTGTCACAGCAAGACGGGTGTGCAGGAAAGACCTGAAGATATAGGGGATTTAAGAAATGAACTTGTATGCATAGATCCCCGAAATAAATTCCATTGAACACCTGAGAGATGAAATGGGCGATGACTAAGGCCACAACTTCTGTGACTGAACTCATCAATGCTCTTCGGAAATAATGGAAGAAATTTCCGCAAGCTTTCTATAAAAATTGGGTGGAAAGCGTTCCTCGGAAAAGCCGTAGTAAAATAGGTACGTCAACACAATAGTAATTTCGTAAAATCATGGTTACAGTGCAAAAATACAGGTGTCACTTTTGATTATACCGGGTGATTCAGTCAATTTCTGACCATTTCATTCGAATGACGTGCATTAGGGATAAACAATTGAAAGAATATGAGCGCCATATCGAATTTCTAAATAGTTGGAGTTCGTATTGTTGCAACGGCGCTGCATGAAAATAGTATTGTTGAAAAATGGCGCCCGCTTTATCAACAGAGCAGAAATGAAAGCTTGTCGAATGGTATTTCGAGACAAAATCACCTGTAACCGTGCAAAGAAAGTTCCGGAAGGAGTATAAGTGTCGAGACGCACCAGGCAGGCAAGCAATCATGGATTTTGTCAAGCAATTTCGTGCCACTGGGATGAGTTAAAGGCAAGAAAAAAGGCGGGAGCGAAGCTCGTGTTCGAACGGCCGAAGTTGTCGAAAATGTTCGCACAAGGTTGGTCGATTCCCCTACCAAAAATCTGTTCGCCGCCTATCCATTGAAGAAGGGCTGTCGTATACCACGACGTGGCGAATTTTGAGAAAAGATTTACACCTGTTCCCGTATAAGATCCATGTTTATCAGGAGTTAACAGACACTGGAAGACAGAAACGACAACAATTTGCGATGGAGTTTGGAGCAGAAATGGAAGCCAATCAGGACATTGTGGACAACCTGTGGGTGTCAGATGAGGCCTTCTTCCATCTGTCAGGTGACGTTAATAAACGCAACATTCGTTTTTGGGGTTCCCAGCACCCTCATGAGATCCATAAGTCACCTCTTCATCCACGAAAGGTTATGGCTTGGTGCGCGATTTCCAAAAGAGGCATCATTGGTCCGTTCTTTTTTGAGGGCACCGTAACGTCACAGGCTTACCTTAACATGTTGGAAACCTTCTTCATCCCCGAGCTGCGAAGGAGGCGTATACCGCTTCGACATCAATGGTTTCAACAGGATGGGGCTAGGCCTCACACCACTAATGAAGAGCTAGACTTTCTCAATCAGAAATTCGGAAATAGTGTCATTTCAAACAGGTTTCCAGATCGATTCGGGGGTGGCTTTCTTTGGCCCCCTACGAGTCCTGACCTAAACCCTTATGATTTTTATCTCTGGGGGTTCCTTAAAGACAGTGTGTTCACTACAGCACCAAGAACCCTAGACCAGCTGCGAAAAGCATCGTCGACTGCTGCACCCTTGTGGATGCAGAAATCCTGGATAGAGTTATGAACAACTTCACCATTCGGCTGGGAGCAGTTCAAAATGTTCGTGGTGGCCACATTGAGCATATCAAGACTTTTCCACGGGAATAAAAACTCCGAACTGCCTAAAATATCATACTGAAATGCTAAGTTTGTAAACATTAATGGGTCAATAAATCATAGTACTGAAATGGTCAGAAATTGACTGAATCACCCTGTATAATGTATTGAAGAGGGTTAAATACGGTAGTCTCCACGTTAGTAAAGGACAAAAATATCCATGTCCTCAGCGGGTTTCGAAAGATAAAATCTGCGCTTAAGCGCCCTTGATACAACCCCAATTCATTTGCAAAAGTTGGATAAGAATATAACCTGTCCTATAAGGCAGACCGCTCTCTTATGTAGCTTTAATCTTTACTTTTCATGCTTTGAAAACTGCCCTACTAAAAGGAAAAATTTCATCAGACGAAGAGTGCTTCAACGAAGGAATTTATAAGTAAAAAATTTATCTACATAAAAGAGAGACAGTAGAATTAATACGGTATGCGGCAAAATAAACAGTACTGCATGCGCAACTGTTTCATAATTTCAGCACTGTTTATTTTGCCGCATACTGTACCTACAGGCCGCATGGAGATATGTTCGTTTGAAAAATGTATGAACAAATATTTTTATGGGAGTTTATAAGTAGAATCAAATTATTCTGTAAAGAAAACCACGCTTACATTGCAGTCATTAAAAACGAGATAGGCTTCCCCAGATTACAAGATGAGGCGCTGATAACATAGCTTAATAGAGAAAAAAATGTTCCACATTAAGATTGAATTGGAATAATTGTATTGTAAATAATATTGGAACAATTTAAAACAAATTTAAATCTGTCGCTTATTTCATGGGATTCCAGAAAAAATTTGAAGAAATGATAAGGTGCAGTGATTAGTTTGAACCACATTCCAAACTCGGAAATAATCCATTCGAGGAGAATGAAATCAAAGTGATCATGTATAAGCATTCCAATTTTTATGTCTGAATTACTTCCATTCATAAAGTGGACATAGGAGTGTAGGAGGGTAAGTTTATTCATGAAGCATTTCGCATGAAATATCTATGGCTTCCTGCCGAAATAATAACAATTCTTAACGATCGATAGTAAATAAATTAAATGGGGCTACAAGACAGCTTATTTAAAGTTAGCCGAAGTAACCATCTTTAAAAAGATGCACAATTTTTTACATCCGGATAAGTTGTTGCTATTAATTTTAAATTAATCTCAGAAATTAAAAAAAGATCTAAACCGAATTTTACTCTAATTCCTAGTTTCTGAAACTGTAAACAAATATACAAAGCTAAAATTACTGAAAAACGTGAAAGATATAAAACTTGGGAAAGGATGATCAAATTCTTTTTAAAACTACTTAATTAGAATTAATATTGATTATAATTAATATAGCATGCAATATGTTTAACATTCATAAAAACGCTTTTATTTGTAATATAGAAGAATCTGCCTTAACTTAATGGTATTGCGTGAGTAACAAGCTGACAAGAAATGAATTCTCCTATGCAAAATGATGAATATCACTACCAGCAACAATGGTGAAAAATCGATTTAAGTTGTACTATCAATGCCGTAATACATAATTGATGAGCATGATTGATTTAAAACGAATACAATTGCTAGTTTTGAAACAGCTAGCGTTTTATCCGCCCAAAAGGCTGTTAACTAAATAAATGGTAGGGTGCGGCGGTGGTGGCCTTTTTTCCATACCCGCACCAAACCGACAGGCCGATGACACCCGCCCACACTCGACTCGTTCTCGGTGGCGGCGGACGGTCGGTTGCCTAAGGCCAAACATTTACACGTAACGGTCCCGCCGCTAACTAATTTGGCCAACGTGCAACACATTATTCCACCCCATACCCTCATATCGGTGTCGACATCAACACCACACTGTTTTATGGCCAAATTGCATCTGCGTTTTTGATAGTTCCACTTCAAAACATTTCAAGACATTATACAAAGTGTTTCTTCTTTCTTCATTCAGAAGAATCAACTTTAACATTTGCACCTTTACTATATTAGAAGTTATAATTTTTTTTATAATGTTTCATAAACATCTTAAATAAAACAATTTTTCTGCACAAAGTATACTTCCTATACTATAATGTTAAATCATTTGGGAAGGCATATATATCCCCTATAAAATCACAAAATCTCTTTTTTTATATTTCCTGTGAATTAGCAATAGAGACCCCTGAACATCAGGAAACTTTCTAAGAATATTCAGAAAGTGGTTTTTAATACAGAGTAATAACTGCGCATGCATCATTAGAGGCTGCTTTAAAGAAAAAAGTTATTATTTCAAATTTTACTTATTTTAATTTTTAATGGGTAGATAATTTAGTTTTATTCCTTTCGTGTGCTTCACTTTGAGGTTGAGTTTGCTCTGTATCTTTATATCAATGTCTACAATGGGCGAACCTCAATCCAGATAAAAATTTAAAGAACTCCCGTTCTTAAAAGGATAAAAGGGCATTTATTACTGGCGAAGTATAACAAAATGAACTTCTAAATCAAACATCTTTCTATATTCATGGACACGCTCGATTTTTTTTTTTAAATTTAAAGAAGACTCCTATTGCAATTACATAGAATAAAGTAAGCAGATCACACTGGTTTTGGAAAAGTTCCCGTTTTATTATAAATAAAACTTGGAGAAACTTCATAAGGAAAAACAAATGAATATTTTGGTTGTCTGTATTCGTATACTTTTATCCGATATTCAGCAAACCCATCTTTGAACGACCTCATTCTACAACTGATGCTGTAACAACCATAATCCTCGTATGTTAGCTCGTAAACACCGCATGCGGTGTAGTCATTATCGAGTCGTGTGCCAGTATTTGGATTTAAGGCATATTTACATTTGTTAGCGGTCCTATATACAATGTTTAATCCGTGACCACGGAAAACATTAGTAATTCTGCTGATTTTTGGTCCTGTAAATGTGAGATTGCGAATTTCCTCTCCTTACTGTTTGCCTTATCCTGACTACTTTTGGTTGGCCCCGTTAATCTGTCCTTTTGAAAAGCGAATACACGACTTCGCCAGGAAAGCGGTTCATCTTTGCAACTTCTTTGGTTAGCTGTGTTTCGTTGTGTCACGTGTAAGACTAAGCGCAGTGGAAAAATTAATGGAAATAAGGAACGTGAAGCTTAATAAACATATTATAATCTATTAATAACAACAATGAAAAATGAATAACATATTAAAGGAGATAAATTGCATCCTCTAACACGAGGAGTTACAAGTAGAAAACATTGTTTATTGTTATTAATTTATACATCGTTGAAAAGCTTACACTGTTGTCTATTTTTCAACATAGTCTCCATTTTTTTCGACACACTTTTGAAGACGGTGCTCCGATTCAAAAATATTCCTACTGAATAGGGTCCCCTTAGAGGGGATTTACAATTTGATTAAAGCTGTCCCAACGGCACGCTATATGATTTGACTTGAAAACAAGTCCAATAAGTAATTTGCGACTATAATTTCGGTCACTATGACCTAAACACGCAAAGGGGTACAAAAATATGAACACGTGCCGAAGCACTAGACAAACATTATACAATTCGTGCTCAATGGCACCTGTTTATTTTAAAGAGTCAAATAAACGCATTCATCAAGATTTCTGAGGATGTCTCTTGGGAGATAAAGTTAACCGCAACGTAGGGACACTTCCCAGGAAAGCGGTGACGCAGAGCGTTTATAGAGAAGCATAAATACGGACTCCTGCAATAAACAAAGATTAATTAGCAAAGGGAGGGAGAGAGAGAGAGAGAGAGAGATACATTTATTACACATTAGACTAATGAGTAGGGCAAGAGTCAGCTTACCTCGTATGTTAATAAAAGACACCCAAATCTGGTTCCAGCCCCCAGGGCATGATTAGGTGCGAACAGGAGTGCTCCAATTGGGCGTAGTCGTCTTCTAGGCGGCCGAATAGAAGTCCTGACGAGATGGGCAGTCCTCGTACATACACCATTGTCCGGAAACTCGTCAATCGTCCCCACGACGATTGCAGACTTTCTGGGCGCAAAGAGTTTACCGCTCCGATGTGGACACTGACGAATCCGTCGCTCGTTGACACTCGTGGCGTAGAACCTGCGTAGATGGTGGCTTGACACGACTCGGGGAAGCTGCTTCGACGTCGGTGAATCTTGAGTCCTCGCGCCGGGCTCGCTTCACTCTCCTGCTCTAATTTCAGACAAGAAGAGAAAGCACAGTATGCGCTCCTCGCGCTCGTCGTCTGGCTTCGAATTGCTACGGTCGAGAGGAGGCGGGAAATTCGAGTCGCTTGCGCTGGACGTTGTTTCAGCCGACACATAGAATACAGTCTCTACGTTCGTGCCTCTGCTGTGTCCATGCTGAGAGGGCTCAGACGTGACCCGTTGTTGTTCGCTGACTCTCCCTTTCTGTCTCGTAATTTTCCTCTCTCTCTCAAATTCTCAATTTTCTTCGCCATCTATTGCCACGACGAGAATGTCGTGATTTGGAATTATTATTATTCTTATTATTATTAATAATATTGACAATAGATGGCGACTTCTTGTTTAACGCTTTTCACTGAGCGCCGCGCGGTTGATCAACAGAATCGCCCGCGCTATTGCTCACAATTCCTTGTGACACGTTGTCTCTGTCTTCCTTGGGGATGAGGTACGTAAGTGCTGTTCTGAAATGGTGGCCTATTGCAGCATTCCTTTGTTGCGAGGATGGTTGGAATGATGTCCAATGATGTTGCCAAGTGGTCGTCGTCTCACGGAATATTTCAAAGGTTAATGTTAACTCTTTGCACAATCGCGCGATGACTGAATCCGCAAACTGAATTGTCGCGATTCCTGTAACTGGCCGAGGGGAAACCAACTGCCCCCTGTAAACAAATATGTTGGGGTATATATCAGTTATTTGCCCCCGGAGGGTATATAAATCCGTTCGAGTAACGGAAAACAGCGACCAGCGAGGCCCGCAGGGCCGAGAGTGGAACTTGCGTTTGCGATTGTGCAGATAGTTAACATTAACCATCTCGAACTCGAAGCGCCTACTGTATAAGTTTTTTGAGATGATTGCGTGTAAGTAGTTAAACTGGAGAGTTATACTGAATGCTGCTATGAAAGGCACTGAAGATGTCGTTGGCTTTAATGACATCATTGTTGAAAGCGATTAGCGTATCATCAACATATCGGGTGTAAAAATATAATTTGTTAGATAGTAATAGTGGCTGGACAAACGTTGGAAGAAGGCTTCCAAAATAAGCGCACTGACAGGCGAGCCCATCAGGACATCATGAAGAATAGAGTAGTGGTCTCCATTGAATTCAAAGTAGTTCTGGTTACAAAGAACATATGGGGTGTTGACGATATCGTCACAATATCATTACTGGATATCTGTCATCGATGACGTCTATGGCCTTTATAGAATGGGACGTTGATGTACAGATTGACAATGTCCAGGAAGATGAGACTAATATTTATACTGATCTGCATAATTTTGAGTTTCTTCGTTATTTGTATGTGTTGCTTATAACATAGGAATTGTCCAGTGGGCAGAAAATCTTGATAACGTCAGTCACTTGCCGGACCATATGGTAAAAAGTCGTTGAAGTGCAGTTAACTACTGATAACCATCCTTGTGAACCTTTATAAGGGCAGGAATGCAGGAAATGCAGGTTTATGGCAAACAAGTCTGGAAGCTCCAAAACAAATAAACCAGATTGGAAGCCCTTAATGACTTTTTTGATCTCTCTCTCTCTCTCTCTCTCTCTCTCTCTCTCTCTCTCTTTCTGGTATGCGGGTGTCAGGTCCTTTGTCAATCTTTTAAAGCCCTTGAACTTTATTTTTGTAGTCTTGGTTATAAATAATCACTATCTCGTTACCTACTACGAAGGCTTGCTATTCCGAAAGCTTATTCACGTCCGGACAGCAATCCTATGGTCAGCGTTGAACGGAAAGTGTTCCGAAATCTAGTTTATTTTCTTTATCTCTTGGGCATCTAAAACCCTGACGTTAGCACGGTCTTCAAGGTTGCCTTTCAATATGGCTATTTCAGTGTCGATTGCCATAGTAACATAATCATCCTTTGTGAGTCATCTTTGTAGATTGTGTTTTAGACTTATGTTTAATAGGTATTTTTCGTTTTCGTTATGTCCATTAGCTTAACTACACCTATGGAATTGGAATTTACTGACTGGGGCGTTTCAAAGTAACTTCATCATTGGGGCATAAGCACAACTACAAAGTAAGTAGGCTGAAGCCCACCGTAATTATGGTCTATGTCCGCCAATCAGAGGAAGGAAAGGGCGCCAAATCAGTCTTGAATCAGACTCTTGATTAGATGCGTTGTGGTTCTTTTTGATTCGTTGATCTAAGATGTTGTTCACCGCGTCCAGGACGGGTGTTTCTAGCTTCTAGCTGGACAGACTAGCTTCGAGAAGATCCCCGTCCTGGACGCGGTGAACAGCATTCTAGATCAACGAATCAAAAAGAACCACAACGCAATCAATCAAGACTGATTTATTTACAAGGTGATTATAATTAAAGTCCCTTTGTAAAAATGCTATAAAAA
>JAHWFO010069717.1:1024978-1045030 GCA_023313115.1 Rhysida immarginata | reverse complement strand
GCTTCCGACCAGCGAAAGCTGTGGGCCAAGTTCATGTTGCCTCGTTAGAGGTGTTTAAGTTTTTTACGTTGGGTGTAGCATAATGCCACCTGTAAGATCTTTTTAGATCTTAACTCCGTAGAGGCAATACCATCTGCCTATCTACTTCAAAAGTAGAGAAAGAGGATTTACTTTCTGGTGGATTTGTGCCTACCCGGATAGTCAAAGCGGGTAGGTGTCGGGAGTTAGCTTCCGACCAGCGAAAGCTGTGGGCCAAGTGCATGTTGCCTCGTTAGAGATGTTTAAGTTTTTTACGTTGGGTGTAGCATAATGCCACCTGTAAGATCTTTATAGATCTTAACTCCGTGGAGGCAATACCATCTGCCTCTCCACTTCAAAAGTAGGACTCAAGTCGCAATGATAGCGTGGGCAGTATTGCGTCTTTTGGTAGTAAACTTTAAAACTCCCTAGTCGTTCTGCCGCGCTCGGTAGGCAGTATTGCGTCTTTTGGTAGTAAACTTTAAAACTGTTGCTGTATTAATGTGTATTGTGTGCTATCTGGCGAAGTGACCGAATATACTTTAATACGCTCTTTTGTTTTTCTAATAGCTCCCACCTACGAGCTTTACCCGCCATGGTTGCCGTGTTCTGTGTCTACGGTAGCCATTATCAGTTACTACAAGCAAGCCATCATTCGTCATGGTTGGTTTGCTCGACAAGCCGAAGAGGTCAAGATCCCTGTAAGGCCCGATTAAGTGCAGCGGATTGATAATCCCCAAGTAGACGATTGTCTCCGAAATTCGCCGAGCAAGCTGCTCATATGTCATTGGTTAATTCTTCAATTAAGATATCCAATTTTAATACCCAGACGGATAAAGTTGTTATATTTAATTCGAACAGTTGTAATTAAAATTGATTAATCTGTTATTCAAATTCAGAAGCCTCAAATTTAGTATTTAATCAAAAGAGGAAGTAAACTATTTCAATAGTGTGTATGAGCTAGCCTACCTACAGCGCTACCTATCTCTCGGAAATTAAATAGAAATATTTTTTAATTAAAATTGTCTCCCGCCCCTTTTCCCTCCTGCACACTAAACGTTTGTTTACTCTGCTAAGTGGTTTAGTTTAAACAGTATCTCTTACGGTATTCGAAATATAATTTGGATGTGTCCTAATTTGCATATTTGAGATGATGAAAAGTGCTATATCAGATAGAGCACCCTCAAGTTCCTATTCATTCCCTGTATTGGAATTTGCGTAACTACATTGGTCTCCAAGATAGGAAGGGGGTAACGGACTTTTGATTCACCCTGTATAAACAATTTTAAACAAAAAAAAATTTAGACGTATTTTATAATTCATTTAAAAGTTAAAAATTTTCAGATTCGTCTATCTGGTAATATTCCCTTTAGTTTTTTTTAATTGTTTGCCATTCAGCAGAGGCCATTCAGTGGCTATTACTGAACGCATGAATGCACTCCATAAATTTATTTAGTGCGGCCAGACTCTATTTCGTGCAACACATTCTTTATGCTGCGTAGTTAGAGTGGGGAAACAGTTTACAATCTTTTACATTTTAGTAGAAGACCTGCATAGAGGGGTTGTAATTAATGAATATCTGAATTCGTTAAATTTATCCGAGATTTCTGTCCACTAATTAAAGTTAAAGAAGAACTGTTCCACCATATTTCTGCGCAATCTTAACCCATCTGTAGATCTGAAATGATATGCAAACATTTTAACCGAAATTCAAATGAGAGTTTAAAAAAAAGCTGGCCGAAAAATTGGTTAACATCCCGCGAATTGGTTTAATTCCTTTAGATACGGAAATGTCCAAGCACAAGCAGTTTCCGTTAAAGTTGGTAAGTGCAATGACAATTAACAAAGTCTGGAGCAGATATTTCATAATGACGTAGCAATTGTGGTCCCAGATGGTGCCTTTGCTCACAGCCAACTTTATGTGGCTCTCTCTCGAGTTGCCTGATTTGATAAATTATTAGAAATTTTAAGAGATACGCAATAATCATCAAAATTCACCAATGTTGGGATAATTTAAACAAAAAATGTTAATAAAAATTTTTTGTTCTAAAATGAGAACAAAAACTGAATTCAGTTCTTTATTTGATTATTGAAAAAGCGAAAAGTTAAAAACTTAAAATATATTCGTTCATCGTTCATCATTTAGTGTATTAATTTTCTGCATTTCTATATTTTATCGTGGTGGTTTATTCTATATCTACTTCTACCTCTCTGCAATTTAAATAGCCCATCGACATTATCTACATAAATTCCACATGTGGATATTGCAGGCAAAGATCATATTTTAATTTAAAGTAAGCAGCCGCTGCATCTTAGCGCATCTTCCCTGTTTAATATTCTCATGTAGAGCTCAAATCTAAGTGAAATAGGAGAGTGAACGGATATTTATAAGAGAAAAGGACGAGACGCAAATACCCTGGAATACAATAAATAATAGTTATTAAATAAAAATGAAAAATAAATAATAATTAACAAAATAATTAATAAATGATAAATGAAATCAAAATAAAACTAGAAATATATAATCAAAGAAAACATTGTAGTTGCATTACTAGAAGCGTGGGAACTCGGTTACTAGAGCATTCAGATATTTGTTGATCTTATTCAAAAGAGGTACAAAGGATACGGCAATAAGTTTTTAGCTGCATATTAGTGAAACCCAACTAGATGTTTTTACATGCTTTAGGGTAATCGACAAAAGCATTCTTTTATTTGAACATTAGGAAATTTCAAAGTTTTTCAAAGCACTATGCGAATTTTGTTCAAAATCACAGCTGCTTCTAGTGGCTTTCAACGTAGATTCCTTTTGGTTGGCTAAATTGGCTATTAACTCTACGAAAAACTTTCCAACACTAGTTTCAAAATCTAATTTAGATCGGACGGATATGCAAGATATGCCGTTAGAAAGAGGGGACACTATTGTTGCTGCGTGAACACCATTGCTGAACACCAAATTCGACGAATAAATATGGCAAGGTTAGGTACTAAAATAAGGCTATTAAACTGTTTCAAAGACTAAATCTGAATTCTTCAATTCTTGGCTTCTTGCATAAAGTTATTGCTTCTGTTCAAATTATTTTTAAAATTATTTGCAGGAAAGCAATCTTTTAATTCTACCTAAAGTTTTTATTTAACTGGTGTCATAGAAAAAATACTCTTAAAAATATTGTGGTTGAGGGTTTTGATTTCCCGAAGTTGTTGATAGATCTGTCTTTGATTAAATTACTATTTAACTTATAAGTAGTCGTTTAAATAATTGGTTTTATTCTTTGAATAAAGGAAGATTGTTCTACCGTCAAAACTTTCATGAACTTCACTGAACACCACCTTCTCCAATGTATTCTTCCTCTGATCCTATAGAAACCTTAATAAGATATTAAAATAAGCACTTTTTGTAACTCCGTGTATATGGAGTTAAACATTTGTTCATAAGAGTGATCTATCACACTAGGAACGCGTCATTACCTTCAGGAAGGTATTATCTCAGTATGGAAGCTGCATAATAGTTCCTTTCGTGTCCGGCAGAATTACTACTGATAACATGTTAATATTTTTACAACCATTTAAGTTACAAGGATGCTTTTTATGTTCTCCAGCGTGGGATGTAATGATGTAATGAGAAAATGGCGTAGAAGATCAGGTCCCGTTGCATGGCCTCCAAAGTCACCTGATTTGATTCCCTTAGGGGTTTTTTTCCTTGGGGGTACTAAAAACCTTTGTTTACCGGACTCAGGTGCACGACCTTGCTGATTTTCGGAGACGGATATTTGATGCTTGTGCATCTGTCACTGCTCAAATGCTGCGGAACACATGGAGAAGGTAAAATAACGTCTTGACATTGTTCGGGCCAATGGAGGCGCTCATGTGGAGATCTACTGAGACTTGGTGGGTTTTCCTAGAGAAAATCAAAATCCGTTATTCTCTTATTATTAGTATAATAATTATTATTAACATTTGTTATTGGTAGGTAATTCTGCCGGACACGTTATATTTTGAAAGGGAGATTGGCGACAATACATTAAGTTCGGCGAAAAATTAATTTTCTGTATGTAAGCTAAAAATATTCCGTTTTTATAATGATTTGGTTCCTCTGAGAAATAAGTGCTATAAGAAATAAGATGGGTGCGGTTGCTCTGATTCCTCTTTTTTAAAAGTTATCCTGCAGAGTGTTTGACTTCTGTCGGAGATGATGTTGATTTACTTTAAAAAATGGAAATGTAAACGGATTTGCCATGTAAACTAAGAAAAGTCTCGCACGTTAACATTTCATCGATAACAGCATGTATGTAAACAAGCCAGAATCGGTATACAGTAGCGTTAAAGCAATAATTAGAGAGTTTTCCTTTCGGAGAAATTTGATGATAATTCATAAATCATCACACACTTAGATATGTTATTTCAGAATGGTGTAAAATGTATAATGAACACACTAAGTTCATGGTCTTACATGATCAGTTAACAACATTGGTAGCCAAATAATGTTAGCCTAATGTTTTGCTGTAAGAGCAATAGAGCCAATGCAGAAAAATCAGTCTACATTCTCTCATTTACTTGTCCTTAAATGACTACTCTTGGTTTGTTCTACAATATCCCCATAAAGAACTGAAGAAATCAAAGCTTTCATACACTGGTGTTCGTGATTAAGGGATTTTCAAGCTGCATCTAAAATATATAAAATTGATTTTCTTAATTCATAAAATGCTGAAAGTTAATTCAAATAGGCTTAATTTATATTATTTAAAAAGGTTTATGAATTTTCTTTTTACTGTTTTATCAGCGCTATCATATCTATTGCGAAAGTGGGACTTTTATTGAATCGTTGGTAGCGATGATATGCTGAATATTTGATTATTTCTATGGGAATGTCATCTAAATTATCATGAACAAATGTAAACTATCACCCTCTTATTGTTGTTATTACTAGGACTACGGCTAAAATAACTACTTGAAGCGTAATTGCATCGTCTATTATCGATAAAGAAGAAACTCTCCATGTTTATTCGATACCTTTATTCCATTTCACGCAAGCGCTGTCCCAAATTGTAACCCTTATCCAGAACCGGCTTTCTTCGCTGACGGTGAAGTCAAGTATGATTCATGTCAAGGCGATTGGTATCAGTCGATCTTACCAGTTGTATTCAGTAGATTTAGTAGTCGTAATTAGTTTCCTAATGTACAAGGTAATCACATTTATGTTTATGGAAACCATGCCTTTATTGTTATATGAAACGCGTTTTCAGACTGTTTACAGTATTCAAATAGGTTATTCATTATCACACTGTCTAACGACACCTCTATAACGACTGCTTTTGCTTAGTCCCGCAGAAACTTATATGGTAAATATGTTAGCGTAACAACAATCTATCTAACACGACCAGCGAGCGGTATTTTCGATCCTCTATCTAAAATATCTATCTATAACGACCCAATCAGATCCTAATCTATCTCTACATTACTACACTGTTCTCTTTAGCCAACCAATCAGAATCGAGGAAGAGATACAGAAATGTAGCAAATTGTTGAATTGTTCAATCTAGTTTTTTATTGTTTTTAATTGTTGAATTGTAATTTTTTTACTGAACCTGCATATAACGACCACCTAAGCTTAACGGCCATTTCTTCTGGGTCCCGTGGGTAGTGGATATAGACAGGTTTCACTGTACTATCAGTTCAGTCATCTAAAATCTAACAATTGAAGTGAAATTTAAATGATACTTGGCACTAACTTGAGATAACAAATGAAGAAGTCTTCTGTAAAAGTTATTATAGCAAATCCGTTTTCAACGCAACGAAATAGTATTACATTAGAGACAATTTCTATAATACGAACATTATTAACGTGTAACGTCTTTAATATAAATTTCCAACTTAAAACATTAATTTAAAAAACCTTCTTTCAAGGATGACAACAGTTTTTTTTATACTGTTTCTTAATGTCTGACATATCTCTGTAACGTTACATTCCTGCTGCTTTTTAAAAGTATTATCATAAAAGAGAATATTTGAAGTTAAAATTTATCTCAAACAAATTCTTAGAGCTCCGTACATTTTATAAAACCCGATTTGACGACTGAAAACGACTGTGAAGCTCTTCTACTTTTTTTTATGATTTTTATACAGTCAGTCACGTTTGGCATGGATGTTTTCATTGGCGTGGAAAAGCTGCTCTCTTCAATTTTAGGGATTGGAAATAAAAACTGCTGAGCCTCCGCCACGAAAAGGACGGCAAGTGATTAATTACTTCCTCCTCCTCCCCCCCCCCCCCCCCCAACTCAGTCCAAGAATCTTAGTCTTTTTTTCAGTTAAGGTAAAGGCATAAGTCCTGTTTTCTGAGACTGCTCGCAATACTTTCTTATTTAAAATATATTTTTCTTCTGGAATCAGATAAATTAGCATGCATTTTAGGGTTCGTACAAAGGCTTGTACATGTATAATTCTGACAATTCTAATTTATATTCTAAGTTGGAGATGAAACCAACGCTTATACAAGGTGGTCAAAAGTAATAGAGCGTATAACTCAAAAGCTATTTGGTGTAGGTTAATGAAATTAAAATATTATTACTAACTTGGTAGTGACATTTTCAAGTTTATGCCAGAACTTGTTCATGAATTTTGGAAACTTATCTTCTAAACTATACAGAAGAGGCATAGTGTCAATTGCAAAGTTGTAAAGTACCCTTCAATTATTTTAAATCGAATTAAAGTCGCTGCTTTATTAGGAGAAAATTAAAGAAAAACTTGCTTAAGTTGGTAATGTACTTCACCTCATTTGCAGAGAAGTCCATCGTTGTTGCAGACAGAGGAAGGAGGTATGAGTGATACCCAACCTGTGGTTGAATCAATGCTACAGTATGCTGAAATAAATCACACCAAATTGACACCAATGTGACAGCAGAACACAGGATCTCACAAGGACATTATTTTTATTAGACCTAGCCAATAACTGTATTATGCACATTTATGTTTACATACGTTGACCATTGCAAGCGATACAAATGTAAACGAGGGCACTTCAAGACATTCTGTATGGTCTCAGTGGTGATACTTTCCCACGGTACACTGATGCGGTTCTTAAGATCTTCAGGTGATGATGTTGGTCTTTTGTAAACTCGCTCTTTAATATAGCCGCAAAGAAACAAATCTAGTGGAATCGAGTCTGGCGATCTGGGAGGCCAACCTCGTCCGATTCACTTGCTGGGGAACACTCCGTTCATCCAATCCCGTACATGTCGGGCATAGTGCGGTGGAGCTCCATCCATCTGAAACCAAATTTGGTGTCTCTCCATAAGTGACATCTCGTCCAGTAGGGATGTTATGGTTTCTTCCAAAATCAGTTCTCTGAAACGCTGGGATGTTAATGTTCTATCATAGAAAATTAGACAAATAATAACACCACACACTGATCCTCCATTGACGCTGATGAGCATTTTTGCGAAGCCATCTGGGGTTCACATCTTACCAATAGTGCGAGTTATGCAGGTTTACAACACCGTCTCAAGAAAATTGTGCCTCATCTCTCCATAAGATGTGAGAAAAGAATCTCGTGTTGGCATCCGGATGCAAAAGTCTATCCGTGTTTGAAATCTGCATTCCCATCTAATGATTGGTGAAGATGGGCATATGGATGAAAAGAACGCCCATGTAGCATTTATTCGTAGAACGCTTCTTTAACAGCAGCCTGCAACTTCACTGATTGAGCAGGAACTGCAGTGAGACTTGTTGGCTACCGATGCTAGAACAACAGTATCTGTAAATTCGTCTGTTGCCGTTGGTTGTCTTCGTGTTCTTAGTCGGTTTTCAAGAGTTTCAGTTTCAAGGAATCGTTATAATATGTCGTAAAGCACTGTGGTTGAAAGATGGCGTCTCTCCGGATAACGCTCTGATTAGACTCTAGCAGTTGCATTGAAATTTATACCGCACTCGCCATTAAGGAGAACCATATCCAATTTTTCTTCCCTGCTGTGGATTTAACTTTTGGAAACCAAATCTTAAGCTAAAGTACTGGAATAAGTAATTCTAATAGACCTTATTCAAAACTGTGCTTGTGAACATGATGCATTTCGGGATTGATAAGAATCACCGAGACAATCCCATGGTAAACGTAGCGGCTTCACGCGTTCGTTTGCTGTTACTCTAGAAAGTTGATAATTTGGATTGAATTTTATTTTGTATTTGTTATAGGTCTATAACGCACACAATTGAACTACCTTGTACAGCTCGATTGATACCATCAATCTCCTAACACTGCGCAAGAGCGCCACTGAACATGCGCACTGAACTTTAGCATATGGCTTATTCCCAACATCCTGCTCATTCGCATTATTTTGCATTTTGTCATAAAAACAAAAACTAATAACTTTCCTCCCACAATTTTATTTAGTGAATTAGTCCATTTTTCTGAAACTTTCTGTTAATCCAGAAGAATAGTTTACTGACTTATACAAACATAATGTTCTTGTGAGTTATTTTATTTTGCTGTCAGATTGGTGTCAGTTTGGTATGATTTTTCGAGCATTGTATTGATTTAACCACAGCTTGACACTCATTCATGTCTCCTTCTCTCTGTCAATTTAATGATTTGGTCCGCAGCAACGATGGGCTTCTCTGCAAATGACATCAAGTACCTTAACAAATTCAAACAATTTTTTTTTTAATTTCCCCCCAGTAATACAATGGTTTTTAACACTCGATTTAAAGTAACTGAAGAGTGCTCTGCAACTTTGGAATTGACACTAAGCCTCTATCTGTCATAGTTTAGAAGATAAGTTTCCAAAATGCATGAACACTTCCTTGCATAAATTTGAAAATATTGCAGAGCAAATCTGATTTACTAACCAGGTAGCCCTTATCTTGCTTAGTTATAATATTTTTAATTTCATTAACATAGAGCAAGTAGCTTTCGAGTTATACGCTCTATTACCAGACTTTTGCCTCTCCTTAAACAGGGTGATTCAGTCAAATTCTCACCATTTCACTCGAATGACGTGCATTAGGGATAAACAATTGAAAGAGCGCCATATCGAATTTCTAAATAGTTGGAGTTTGTATTGTTGCAACGGCGCGCATGAAAATCGTATTGTTGAAAAATGGCGCCCGCTTTATCAACAGAGCAGAAATGCAAGGTTGTCGAATGGTATTTCGAGAAAAAATCACTTGTAACCGTGAAAGAAAGTTACGGAAGGAGTATAAGTGTCGAGACGCACAAGGCAGGCAAGCAATCATGGATTTTGCAAGCAATTTCGTGCCACTGGATGTGTTAAAAGCAAGAAAAAAGGCGGAAGCGAAGCTCGTGTTCGAACGGCCGAAGTTGTCGAAAATGTTCGTACAAGATTGGTCGATTCCCCTACCAAAAAATCTGTTCGCCGCCTATCCATTGAAGAAGGGCTGTCGTATAACACGACGTAGCGAATTTTGAGAAAGGATTTACGCCTGTTCCCGTATAAGATCCATGTTTATCAGGAGTTAACAGACACTGGAAGACAGAAGCGACAACAATTTGCGATGGAGTTTGGAGCAGAAATGGAAGCCAATCAGGACATTGTGGACAACCTGTGGGTGTCAGATGAGGCCTTCTTCCATCTGTCAGGTGACGTTAATAAACACAACGTTCGTTTTTGGGGTTCCCAGCACCCTCATGAGATCCATAAGTCACCTCTTCATCCACGAAAGGTTATGGCTTGGTGCGCGATTTCAAAAAGAGGCATCATTGGTCCGTTCTTTTTTGAGGGCACCGTAACGTCACAAGCTTACTTTAACATGTTGGAAACCTTTTTCATCCCCGAGCTGCGAAGGAGGCGTATACCGCTTCGACATCAATGGTTTCAATAGGATGGGGCTAGGCCTCACACCACTAATGAAGTGCTAGACTTTCTCAATCAGAAATTCGGAAATAGTGTCATTTCAAACAGGTTTCCAGATCGATTCGGGGATGGCTTTATTTGGCCCCCTACGAGTCCTGACCTAAACCCATGTGATTTTTATCTCTGGGGGTTCCTTAAAGACAGTGTGGTCACTAAAGCACCAAGAACCCTAGACCAGCTGCGACAAAGCATCGTCGACTGCTGCACCCTTGTGGATGCAGAAATCCTGGATAGAGTTATGAACAACTTTACCATTCGGCTGCGAGCAGTTCAAAACGTTCGTGGTGGCCACATTGAGCATATCATCAAGACTTATCCACGGGAATAAAAACTCCGAATGCCTAAAATATCATACTGAAATTTAAGTTTGTAAACATTAATGGGTCAATAAATCATAGTACTGAAATGGTCAGAAATTGACTAAATCACCCTGTATAACAAGAATATAACTCGTAAAACGATTTTCAAATATGCTGAAAAGAAGAATATAAAAATTTGTTGTTTAATATTACTGTAATATTTTTATATACAGCAATAGCGAAAAACTGCATGTAAATTTACGTATTCGATTGCAGCGCTCACACAAATCTTTCCAAACGCGCGCGAAATGAGAATGAAATCCTCGCACGTCTAAATGTTTTAAACTACTGGGTCTATGTTCTTTCCACTGCTAGATCAAAGTTATCATAAACGTCAAGAGAGAAAAACCATTGTTTCAGAGCATTGCCGGGTAAAATCTTTTAAGCATTCCAAGGAGCTTTAGCTCTGACGCAGATGTAATTTTAATATCTCACTTTTACTTCCACTTGGTTTAAATAAACAGTGGAAATACCTTTGATTCTATATGCATTCACGTCATTTTAAAATATAGGCCTAACTTCGATTAGCCATTTTAACAATAAGCCTAATATTAATTAGCCATTTTTAACAATAGGCCTAACATTAATTAGCTAATTTTCACAATAGGCCTAACATTATTTAGTCATTTTAACTGTAGGCCTAACATAAATTAGCCATTTTTAACTATAAGCATAACATAAATTAGCCATTTTTTTACAATAGGCCTAACTTTAATTAGCCATTTTTAACTATAAGCCTAACATTAATCAGCCATTTTTAACAATAGGCCTAACATTATTTAGTCATTTTAACTATAGGCCTAACGTTATTTAGCCATTTTTAACCACCGCCCTAACATTAATTAACACATTTAACAATAGGCCTAACAGCACTGAATTTTAAAATGAAATGAGCACGTGCATCAAGAAAGCTTCATAACGGGCACGTGCTCCAGGCTGCCATCAACAATGCTTAAATGATAAACAAAAAGTAACACTGTATTCACTTATGACTCGTCGGTAGGATTCGATTGATATATTACATGCCCTAAGTTCATATTCTTAACATTAGTGCACGTGCTTGAAGGGGTCCACGAGAGCTCATCAAAGGTTGATATATCGCTGTTAAGTTCTTCCATTTTCACGTTTTCGTGCAAACGATGGCTGGCCAGGCACATAAAGGCACTGATCATGCTTGTATTCTTATATATAGCTTTAGCTAAAGCTCGTAATAAGGGGTCATTGAAGTACTTTTTGGGGGTCATTTTCTCGGACGTAGCATTTCGAAAATCGAAAAGAATGTCATATTCGTCTTGTGCTCGTCATTCCCGTTCGAATGACATATTACATGCCTTATATTGCCAATAAAAAAATTTAATGGGGGGGTTTGGGTCTCAATAGTCACGTGACTGTTAGACCGATTTCGACGACAAACTAATCAGGTGAGCTCAGGAAGGGCCTCTATCGAACAGCGAAAAATGAACTTGAAAAAGTTAAAGCATTCTCGAGAAATCGTCGGACATACAGACGGACGGACGGACAGACAGACAGACAGACACACAAACAGAGCGAAACCAATATATGCTTTTCAGCATATAATAAGAGGTCACAATAAGATGGATTATATTTAGAAAAACCATTAAACAGTATTTCAGTTTCTCATTTGTGTTTCTATAGAATTGGGGGAAACTATTATAGAGGGTCGTTTACAGTACTCGTACACTTGTAGGAAATGAATGTAAATCGAATGTTATCGTGCCAGCAGTCCAAGTTTTCTTCTTCGAACATGCTCTGTCTGATGCTACTGTTTCTGCTTCGCTTTGCATCAGCGGTGTTTCCATGAGAGCAAAACTGTTTTAATATGTGATCATGATCAGTCTCTACCACGTTCCTGCGCGGTTTTCTCTTAACCACAGGAATTTTCGGTATACGACTTCAAAGAGCTCTTTTGAGCATACTGAAGGGTCAAAAATCCATTGGGATTATGGAATAGCATGAATTTGACAGTAATTTATCTGAAAGAAATAGCACTAACTCCTGATTTATCGCAAAGGGTTCTAAAAGATAAAGCTGTTGATCTAGATGTATTACTTCTTATCATGTATTACTTCGTTGCAGCGTCTACAGTTCAAAGATGAAAAACTGCAGTTCAAAAATGAAAGACTTTCACCACTTCCCAAAGAAGAAAGAGCATTTAAGGGACATGAGTTGCGTTCTGACGACTTGAAAAATGTCATTCAATCCTCGTGTCGACAACAACCCCGGAATTCCTCTCTGACGGGTTCACCCGACTAGTCGCGCGTTGGCGCAATGCCTGAAAAGGGATGGGGACTATGTCTAAAAGTGAATAGTATATTACATAGAGGACAAATGTAAGTATCAGATACAAAAAGAATTTTGAAAATCGGTTCACAAATAAAAAAATTAAGGACCAGGAGGCAAAAATTCTTGAACAACCGTCGTATATGAATATTTTCTGCCAATGAACCCATGGTCAGAAATGACTCAGTGTCCAGCAATGGCACATTGGAAATTAAACTATATTGAGTAAAAAAAAATCTTATCAGATCCATCAAAATAATGAATTTTTTGTGAAACGTTTACCATAGTTTTTGGAGGACACACCTTTAGTGATTCGCCGAGATATATTGTTTCAAAATGATGGAGCACCTCCACCATCGAAGTTCGTAATTATCTGAATGTCAGATTTCTAAACAGATGTATTGGTCGTAGAGATCCCATTAACTGGTCACCACAATCACCTGACCTCAATGGCTGACCATCGTTATATGATTCCAGGCTTCTTCTGTGGGTCCATATGAAGAATCTGGAGTATGATACCTCCTTTAAATCAGTGGACGATCTTGTGGGACGCGTGGCATTTGCTGCAGCAGAAGTCCAGGAGATACCCAGAATCTTGTAACGCTTGAATAGTTCGTATTACTGCGATGTGATACACGTGAACGTTATTTTGAACACATGCTGTGATAACCTTTGCTATAAGTTACATGATAAATAATATTAATTAGATGCCATTCCCTCTACCTCCCTATAAATTTGGCAAAGAGTTCTGAGACACCTTGTGTAATGTTTTTTGGGGTTTTGAAACGAGAGGAGTAAATGGTAAAACATGCCAGAAAGGATGATCAAAAGGAAACAAAGTTAACATTAAACATCTATAATAGACAAATTCTTTGAATGCTGTTGACCCGAAAGAATCAATTTTATACTGGATTCATTTGAATGCATAGGCTTCTAGAATATGTATTTCTTTGTTTTACGTCAAACTTCTTTAAACAATATTTTTATTTAAAAATACAATAAAACTTCAGGGTGTTTGTTTTAATTCCTCTTAGGGTAGTTTTAAATCAGGAATTTAATTTATTCGATTGTCTAAAATTTATATACAGATTATCAAAATGAATGCTGCTAATATAAAATATTCTCAAATAAATGAGACAATAAAGTAAGTGTAACGACAAAATGCAATCGTGCAGTTAAAGCTGAATCAAATAAAATTAATTCGAACAAAGATTTCAAGCTATAGTTCTGCATGCTTGCTATATTCGGAATTTCAAGAAACATAAAGAAGATAGAACCCAAATGCATTAATATAATAATATTCTACATGTATAAATTCGTAATTCTTTGACCAAAAAATCGATGCACTTCGAAACTTTACATGTAAGTATAACTTTCGACTAGATAAGCAAATCTTCAAAATTTCGCAGACGTAACAAGTCACCACCTTGAAGTGCAGTGTTCCATTCTTAGTGTCACATGTCGCATCGCCCAACAACAGGGATTTATGGTCTGGGCTGCTATTTCGTTTGACGTCTTTAGCCAGTCAGATTTATTTCTTGTTGAGCATATCTCGAAGAATATCGAATAATTAGTCAGGCAACTGGAAGCCATTGACAAGGTATCCCTCAGAACATAATCAGGCAAATTTATGAATCCACGCCACGTCGAGTAACAGCTTGTATCCAAGCCAGAGGTGGATCAGTGCCATACTAATGATTTGCTCACTTTCGTCCAATAAATCATCTGAAAATTTAATCATTTCTTCGTCTATGCATGTACATTCCACGTGACAACTTTCGTTTCAATTGCAAACATGTACTTCCTTTTTGGTTCATCGATGTTTTTATTCAAAGAGTATATAATAATATTGCTTGAATATGATAAAAATTATTGTTAGTGAAAATTCATTTGATTCAGTGGAAATGTCGTAGTTATCCGAATTTGGGACGACCATCACAGTTTCTTTTCACAAATTTATATCAGATTTCAACATGGGAAAGTTCACAAAATTTTCTAAAAACAAAACATACTATTCGAGAGCAAAACTTATGTCTTCATTGCAAGACAACCTCCGGCTTTTGATGTAAAATTCCAAGCTAAATATCTCGTCTTGAATTCGAAGAAATACGACGTTTTGTAACATGCAATTTTAAGCAGGCCATACGGCAAGAATTTTCATGCATGAGCTTTCAAAGAAAACGAAAATTGGATAGAATTATTTTTTGAATTATTCTATTTTCTTTGGAATGTGGACGGCCGTTTGAATTATCTTATTATTATATCTTAAATACCTTGCTTTGAAATGTCTAAATCTTGTTCTAATAGCACTTTAAAAAAACCTCTGGCATTATTGCTCTGAACAACCTCTTTTTATAGCGGCGGTTTTTCTCAACCCTTGGTGCTATTAAGCCGTAATATTTATAGCAGCTTGGAATAAATATATATAAAATATTTAAGGAAGGATTATAAATATTTAAAGAGAAATAGTTTAGAGACGAGCACATTCTCGGGGGAAGAGATTCTCGAGGGAAAACTCACTGCAAAATCAATCAATAGAGGTCTTCTTCCTTTTACAAGGCACTCAAGAAATACAATAAATAACAACCGAAGAGAAATTAATCTGGTTGTTATTTACTATTTTGTTCTGAATACTGTCAGATTCTTCTTCGTTCTAGAGTAAATTACAGCTATAAGAACCTGGAAAACGCGAGAAACAAAATAGTGGTTTCATTTCTCGTGAAGTTTAATCCTTTAGGTAAGAAATTTTCCTCATTCCCTTGTTAATATTTCCAATTGAAAAATATAAACTATTTCTTCTTTTTATTTTTTATCATGTGCAATGTATAAGGCATGTTTTGTTATATGAAACTTGTAAATTGTTATCTGGGCAACCAAAAACTGCTACAGGTTTTTAACGTGTTATCAAACAACATGCTACACGTATTCTGCCTAATATAGGCAGTCAATATTAGGATATAATAAAATATGTTTTCTCTTAAGAAATGTTATTTTCTAATATTGAATCTTACCCATTTTAAATTATATTTAATTAAATTCTTCTGTGTCAGTGTCGTGTGTTTGATCCTAGAATAGGGTCTCTTAATGTCAACTGTCTCATTTTTGAAATAAAACTAAAAACGAGAAGACACAAAATGTTCCTTAGTATTAAAGAAAAAGTGTCATCTTAGAGACTAGAACGCATGTACACATACAACCATACTAATAACAAATATAAATGTCTCTTTTCTGTTTTCTTTTCTTAAACAATTTATTTATAGATGCAGTGAACTTTCCCTTTTTACTCGGTATAGTAAACATTAAAAAAAAATAAAATTACAATGCTAATGGCCTAAACGTCTCTATGTTGTATATTGAGCTAATACTAAACAGCTGCTGAAAATGGATGTTAGACGCTTACAAAATCCACCGATAAAATTCACCTTCTTATACTTTGAAAGAAACTCCTGGAATGAATAAAATGCTGGTGGGAATAGGATCAATGAAACAGCTGCGGACATAAAAGGAATTTTAAAACGTTTTCTTGCATGGAATAAAAGGCATTCGCTATTATAGACGTTCATTAATCAGCAAAGTAAGCGTAAAGGCTTTATCGCCCTTTATAGCTTTTTCCACCTAAAATACGTACACCTTTACTTTTTTGATGATCTTTCTTCTTCTCCTTTATCTTGAATCTTCTGTGGCAACGTCTCCACATCCATTCATTGGTTGCAGAGCGCTAATTTTCTTTCATTCTGAAGAGGTAAAAAAAAGATTAAATGCATGTCCCGACAACTTTCTGTTATGTAAGATATCTACTAGAAATAGAAGATATTATTTTTTTTACTTCTAAGCCCACAGGGAGTAATTTTAAAATTATCCAGCACGATCTCTGAAGGTTTCTCTGAATTAATTGCATTTGCATGCTAATGTTGTATACGTATAAGTTCTTTTAATCAGGAAATTTTAAAAATCAAGTCATATTTCACTTCCTGGAATCTTAATTAATCATGTTTGAAATTTTTTTCCCGCAAGGCTTTTGTGTTCGATCGTTGCACAGTCATTTGCAAACATACAATTCCAAGCTCAAAACTTAAATGAGGCTTTTTAAATGCGTCCATGCGGAAGGAGCAGTCAACCGGAATCTTTAATCTTTCGCCGTGTAAGACAGTTTTAAAAAAACTCGATAAAGACTGCTTTCAAACCAAACTTAGGAATTAAAATTCTTCCTATGAATTGCTAGAAAAATACCTTCTCTAAGCTTCACTTTGCTAGCCTGTTATTTAATGATAAGAAAGAAGACTTATTACTTTTCATGCATATTTCTTTAAAAAATTATTTTATTTTTATCGCTTCCCATGAAAAAAATAGATTTTCATCTCCGTTCGTCCATCTATCCATCCTTCTATCCGTAAGTATTTTTCATTCGAAACGGCCGAAGTGATCTCCAACCAATATGAAAGTTTCCCGTCAAGGGACCGCAAAATCATTCATTTGGTTTATAAAGGGGAATTGCTGATTAAAATTGTCAGTTTTTTCCCTTCAAAAATTCAAACAGTTTTTATTCTTCGAAAACTATCTTATTAAACGTAATTTATGTATAAATCATAAAATTATGACTATTAATATTTTCTGTCGCTAGTTCGCCCGTATGTTTTCTAGAAACTGAAAACTAAAGTGAATAAAATCATTTATATTTAGTCCAACGACAGATGAATTGGGGGTGTCCAGTTAATTCATTAAGTGTTAATTCTGGTTTCATTTGTAAGACATTGTTGCAAAGTAAAATTAATAATTGAGAAAAATGAAGAAAACAAAAAAGCAATATTAGAATACAACATTTACAGAAAACCCACAACAACAATAAATATGATACATAGAAAATTGTTTTATTGAAGACCCTCGTCTGGCGAATTGAATGAGAATTGGTTGTTTTATTAACACATGATTCAGCTTTTTCTTTAAGTTGTAAAATCAAGAAACGTGAAAATGTAATTCTTCTGAAGAAGGACTCAAGACGTGTCTGAAAACGTTAAGAATATGCGTAATAAAATTTTTGGAACCTGTGAACTTACAGCAATGCAAGTACTTAGAAGACCAGTAATGAGAACTTGCATTGAGAACTGCAAAGAACAGTTGCGAGAACTTTTATGAACTTGTTTTTATGAAATTTGTTTTCAGATAAGCATACATGAAAAAAGTTCCGCAATTTTCAAAGAATTTTTTAAATATTTTTATAAATATTTTGGAAGCATCAACAAATGTATTTTGGAGAATTTTACAAATCTTATAAGAATATTTTACAACTTATTAAGGAATTTTAAATTTTGTAATTTGTATTCGTGCCGTTAATTTTGTTTATCATCATTATTCATTGAGGTAAAAATAAATTCTATATAACAGATAGTATTCGGTATTATAACGTTTGCGACTTATCTCTTAACATAATCTCAAAATTGAACACAGGGTTGTAAGACCCTAAAAAAAAGCCGACATTGCGGATAGAGGCTAAATGAAAGCAAAGAAAGGCATTTTTAGAGTCTTACCACCCTGTGTTCAATTTTCATTTTTTATTATATTCCACAGTTGTTGTGTCTCGTCTTTCTTTTCTTCTACATCCGTCATTAACTTAATCTCATAATAGAGAGTATGATAACACAAGTATATAAACTATCATATTCTGTAATAATCGAAACTTTATCATTAATTACCATGCATAATTTCCATATTAACATGGAAGCTAGATGTAATATTGAATAAGTAAATATAAAGTCTGAATGATTTTAGGTATGTTACTTTTGACTGAGAATTTATTATTATCATATAAACTACATAAGGCTAACATATTTATCACTTCTCTCTATTGTAATGTCTATTGTAATGTCTTAAAGTGGCTTCTTTAAAAATTTTATCCATTTAATTTCATAATTTGAATGTGGCGGAACGCTAGTAGACATAATACATGTATATGCACTTTGCTCGCCGAAATTCACTTCGATTGTCCCTTTATTAATGAAGTTAAACTTAATTTGATTTTACTTGAAGCAGTGTATTGTGTTTCAAATTTGGGATCACAATTAACTGAAGACTTTGACCTTGAGGGGCAATAATTAATTATTCAGAATTGGTTAATAAACTGAATTCCGCGCATTTAGTAAATTAATATGTGGAACACGCTGGAATTTAATAAGAGGAAAATCCTAAACTTTGATTTTAATTTGATATCCTTAAATATTGGTATCATCTCAGACAATGTAAAGATAACCTTGATTTAACTATTACGAACAGATTAAGAGGAAATGACAAAAGCAAACCATGGGCGGATTTAAAAACCGTTTATGGAGAGAAGGAGTTTTCATATTTCATAATTCACATGGGTGGGAGTGTAAAAATTAGCTACACTCAAATTAAATTCGTATTCTTTATTTAGCCTATACTTACCAGTGCATAGTGAGGGTATGGCGAAAGTGGCCACGACCATGGCGCTACTCGAAATAGGCGCCTGATCCAAGGGATCACTACCATCGTCCCTATCGCCTTTTATATCTTGAGCCATAGCGCTTAGAGCAGTAGCTACGGCACTGATACATACTCAAAGTTATTTGAAAAATTCGCTAATTTTAATAGCCGTATTTAGAGAATAAGCATTCGTTCTATAAACATCATACTCTCGCGAGTACAACATAATTTGAGCCTAGTTGTCACCACTGTTAACAACCGCTTTATCGAAGATAGTTCCGGAGATCTATTTACAGAAACTATATAAATGGTTGCAATGGAAGTAATAGTTGAAATTATTTTATAGTGATAGACCTTTGTAGTTCATCAATGTAAATATAAGAAATTCTTCTTTGTACCTATAGTATCATTACAACATTTATGAAACGTCCAAATAGTGTCTCTCAAAATAATGTAACAGTCTACAGCTATGATCGATGCAAACCTTGCGAAGCCAGAAAAATAACTCCAAAACCACTATTCCACATAATAAATTTTAATGACTCAGATGTACATTTCGGAAACGAAGTTTCCTTCATCAGTGAGTAAAGAACAACGACAATCGACAATCGAACAGTGAAGTGTACATTCGTTAGGATGGGACGAAAGCAGCGCTTTCACAAAGCTCATCTAACCAGAATAAACTCCAAAGGAAATACACTGAGGTAGTCAAGAAGCCTACCCAACCCAAGCGGTCTTCCATATTATACAAAAAAGAAAGTAAGATTGACGATTGTCAGAAACAAAATACAAACGAAATAAAATAAAATAAAAAAAAAAAATACAAGGAGAAATAAGATTATCACATGTTCCAGTAGTCTGGGAAAGAGACGTTGCTAATATCTTCAAAATTGATGTCAAGAACGTGCCTCGGTTTACGATACTTCGTATGCCAGTTCATATTCATTGAGTTCTCCAGTATCCCTTTCACAAGCTTATTGTCGTGAGTCTTCATCTTCTGTATCATAATCAAAAGGAGATCCTGTATAAACTTACCGATATGGGCCATGTTTAAATCGAGGTGGATGGATTGGTTT
>JAHWFO010069717.1:981392-1022677 GCA_023313115.1 Rhysida immarginata | reverse complement strand
AAGCTAAGAAGGTAGTTTGTATTGGTTTTCTTTTGATTGTCGCGTTTTTTTTTGTATTATTTGTTGTATAATTTTTTGATTGGTTCTTATATATTATAAATACTCGGCTTCTCTTGTTGTTCTTTACTCACTGATGAAGGAAACTTCGTTTCCGAAATGTACATCTGAGTCATTAAAATTTATTATGTGGAATAGTGGTTTTGGAGTTATTTTTCTTTCTATAGTTGTGTCCACAGTTTTTTGCTTGATTCCATTGTATCTTGCGAAGCCAGTTTTCGCAATAGCTCTAAAAATACTTTAACTTTTATCAGAGTACAAAATACTTTAACTTGTCGTAGATGTCATCGTCTTTAGCTTTTAATCAGCTGACATTCTCGAAGCTTCCTGTTTGTGTATACACCATTTCCATCAAATCGTAAATGACTTAATAGACTTGTAGATATCTCATTTAACCATTTTCGAAAGCTTTGTTGTTCTCTTTTCTGATTAATAGTTTATACCTCTAAAACTGCTATGAACTGGCAGTAAAGTAGTTTGTCTTGCAAAGTTTATGATCACAATCTCGCCCTTAAAGGGCTATTTTCTTGCTTAGAGTTTACGCACTATTTCGTTAATCAATGATTATAGCCGGGAGTTTAATATAGATCGAATAGTCTAACATGTTTTTACATAATTATTTTCTGGTTCTCCGGAAAAACACTAATTTGTTCCAGTTATGTGGACTTCAAAAGATATGTCCGAATCCTATCAGCGACTAAAACTGGAGGATATACAAATATTTTTTACTCAAATGATATATTTATTTTTAGAGTATCGTAAATTTTAATGTATATAATATCAGACACATACTAGAAATTTTTTAGTATTCATAACTCTGTTTTGAAAAGATACAAATTCTTTTTCCAAAGAAAAATAAACAGCCTCTTGTCCACAACAATTTATTAATCCGTATGCGCAATATCGTATTATTATTCTTCTTTGGTATTAGGATTATCCACAGTTCCTCGGTTTGATTATACAAATTCTTCCCAAAAAATTAGAATAACGGTGTTGTACGTTCTGAAGTTAAATTTGAATTAAAGTTATCAAAGAACTTTTATAGCTATTGTTTAACGTTTTTTTCTTACTTATTCATCTAGTGGACCTCAAACGAGATAATAGAAGTATCCCAATATAGAGACAAAAAATTAGAATTATAACAAATAAAAGATACACAAATCACTTTATTCGAAAACGATTCATCAAAATAATTCTTAATAGCGTCCTTTGGCTTTAATTAATTACAAAATAGTCTATTTGGCATGCTGTTGAACAATTTAGCACATTCTTCAAGACTAATATTAGATCAAAATATGTAGATAGCTGTGAGCACTTCAAGTAAACTCAAATTTAACTTCCGACAGTAAAATACCGGTTGTTGTATGCCATTCTCACGAGAGGTACGTCACATTCATTTCTTAGAGCTATTGGCATTGCTCTCTCTCTGATTTGTTACACAGTAGCATCAAACTTGGGGCGACCTGCTGATTTTGCACGTCGTACAGAACAACCGCTCTCCAGAAAGGTTGGTGCCAAGAGTAAATTGTAGGATCATTATCAAATGTAATCGCTGAGTTCTTTTTGTGAAACCAAAACACACAAAGAGGACATTCTTCATCAGTAAAAGTAGCCATTTTGGTATTTCCAAAACATACAGAATACTACGTTTTCGGTACTAAGGTATTACGTAAGTCAAACTTTGTGTTTTGCTCTAAAATGACACCTCAATCGATTCGGTACCTCAGCGTTATATGAAAAAAATTTCTATTTATTTTCAAAGTTGTATAATCCTTTTTTCAATCACCCTGTATTTAAATCAGACCAAACTATTTTGCAAAATCACTTCAGTTTACCCGTCTACGGTCAAAATTTTGTATTAGCGATTAAAAATAAGGTTTTTAATAAAGACTTATTAGAACCGATTTTTAATATTTAACAGAAGGGGTCGAAGGATATAGGGAAAAGAAATTGGCATTATGTGGGAGAAAATAATTGAAAATGGCATTAAACACATAGCTGACAAAATGTTATCTTGAAGTAACAGTGATGCTTCTCAAAAGTAAGCAAACAGAGTTAAAGTTAATCAAGTAATGGCTCGTTGCTCAGAAATTAAAGCGGTCGATATAGGGTCTCTAAAATTATTACAATAGTGCTAGGTTATTTAATTTTTTATTGTTTTTCATCAAATTTTTGCATTCTAAATTTAATAAAATGCCAAAAAATGTGTTTTCTTTGGATTATTGTGGGTAAAAAAGTCCAAATCAACATGGGTCCGAATTGCAACGGTTTCTCAATAAAAACAGAAATTACAAATTAATAATTTTATATTACTGGTGGTTTACTTAAAACTGAATTGTCAATGATAATAAAGAAACAATGG
Organism: Rhysida immarginata; assembly: GCA_023313115.1. NCBI lineage: Eukaryota > Metazoa > Arthropoda > Chilopoda > Scolopendromorpha > Scolopendridae > Rhysida > Rhysida immarginata. The sequence goes on along the minus strand of JAHWFO010069717.1, from coordinate 1,020,258 downwards.
CTAAATATGTGGATTTGCTTTTATAGGCATCCCACTGCAAGTTAATAAGTATGTGGATTTGCTTTTATGTTTTACTAAGGTTTTAATAAACATTATAAAACTCTTAATTGTCACAGCTGTAATTGTCATCTCGGATGGCGTCTTTGTTCACAGACAACTTTATGTGGCTCCCTCCTTTGATAAATTAGTTTTTACCGGAAATGGAGACACAGTACTCACAGCATCTTCCATATTAATAAGGATTATTCGTAACGTGTATAAGAAGGGTAAAAATGATGGAAAATATCAGGGATTAAGGGGAACGTGATTAAACAAAGACGTAGGGGATAAAATCGACTGAGGTCGTCAGTTTGAATTCTTCGATCGCTATATTTTAAGGTGTCTTTTGATGGAATAGATAATGTTATGTTCCTATAAAATGTTTTCAACTGATAACCATGTATATCATGTTATCTAATGGTAACAGCTGTATAACTCTTTATCATTTCAGGTATTAAATGAAATACGGATGGAGCGTTACGTCACAAACCAGTGGCCTATGAACCACAACAGGAGCACGGATAATAACAACAAACTCCAATATATTATTGACATTTACGGATGGAGAAAACGATGTTTATACATTTGTACTTTGTTACTTTTTATTACTGTGATCATCAATGTAGGACTTACACTATGGGTAATTATAGTGATGGATTTTTCAACGGTGAGTGTTCAGTTTTTATTTAATATTCTTTAAACACATCCACATATTGTACAATATTTTAGATAGTATTTGAAAATGAAGTATAAATTTTTAGTAAGAGTAAATTAATTTACTAAATCAAAGTTGTTTGCTACACTTTACGTTTTTGGTGAACTAATAATTGTCCCTACTATGAGGGTTTTTTGGAACCTTATAAGTGTTCTAGAAAATTATGATAATCTATTTGAAAACTAATGTCTCTCATAATGAAGATAGCAGAGACTGCTAACTCCTTATAAAACTGATTACATTGTTCTATATCAAAATCATCCCGTTCATAAAAATGTGATTTCTTTGTCTTTTGTGTGCTAAACACGAATCTGAAATCCAAAAGTTTCATTCGCCCACAATTTTCCGGCAAAACTCATTTTATTGTCAAAAAGGTTTATTTTTTCTGAAAATTCAAGCATATCATTCATCTAGGATTTGTGACGGACAAGGACGGAAAAGGTTTATACGTGCCTAAAGGAAAAATTCCCTCACTTGAGTGACGCTAAAATAAAAGAGGGAATTTTGTTGGCCCTCAAATTTTGTGAAAAATCTTTCACTGAAAAATTGAACAGAACAGAAAAAAGAGCGTGAAAATCATTCGCGGTTGTGCACAAATCTTAGACAACAAGCGATCGTCCAACTATCGCGAGATTGTGGAAAAGTTGCTGAGCACGTATCGAGCCTTGGGATACAATATGTCATTTAAAACCCACTTTCTGCATTCACAACTGGATTTCTTCCTTCCAAACCTTGGAGCCGTATCTGATCAGGATGTTGAAAATTTTTCCTACAGATATTTCTGAAATGGAGAGGAGACACAGTGGTAAATGGAACGGGACAATCTTAACGGAACACTGCTGGACGATTCTTCTAGAGATTTCTGAAGAATACAAAAGGGAAAAAACAACCCATTGAGGACTTATCTTTATTTTTTTTTTGCTTAAGTAACCATCAAACGAATATTTGTACTACTAATAGTATAAGACCAAAAACTGTGGACAAATGCTACTAATAACAAACAAAATAAGAAGAGAAATCACAATTCCGCAAATTATGGTTTGTTTTCTTATTTTGTTTGAATATTTGTACCTTTGATGAACAAATCAGTGTTTTATAAGTTAAAGAAAATAAAAATTTGATTTTTTATTGTTACTTTCGAATTTTTCTGGCTGCATTTACGGATTAAGCACCGTCAAAAACATATTCCAGCTAAAATTTCTGAAAAGAGCAAAAAAATTTGAGGAGTTTCAAAAAGAAATAACGAATGAAATGCAGTATTTTGGTCAACAATTTTCGCTTCTCTTCTCTCTAGCCAATGTTCTCAGGTCTGTGAAAAGTGGATGTTCTATATGATGTGAAGAGACTAATAGGATATATGATTCCTTCATAAATCTTAATTAGGGTCATAGCTGTATGTATTCTTGCAGTGGTTCAGTTGGAGGTGCTAGAACTACTTTTCCATTAAGACAACACAGCATTGACGAATCATCTCTCCATTTTCGGTCTCAGAATTCCTTTAACAAGTGTAAATTTATCTTCGCTATCCGGTCTTGCAATTCGTCAGTAATTATTTGGCATTTCTCGAGCTTGTCGCTGTGCATCCCATAGACTAAACCACAGATTATGGATAAACGATGGGGATTAAGCTTTGGAAGCCGCCAACAATGGGGACTGGCGCTAACAGTTGCTCAACTAACGGCCGTGGTCCGTTTTTCTGAAAACAAAACTGGATTTGAATGACCATATATTTCTATAAGCCATGCTAAAACCATGGTTCTTGGTTGCTTACTAATTTTTTTAAAAAAGCCGAAACTGTGCACGATAGAGCAAAACCTGTTGCGATAAGGTCTCCCCAAAATGAATCAAGTTTGGTTCAAATCGGGCCACGAGATGCCGAGATATAACTTCGTTTTAGGAGATATAGGGAATAATTTGATTCACTAAGACACCGACACTTTCCTCTAGATAGACCGGATTTGTGTGACTTTAGCACTTTTATTATAAAATTATTCGACTGTTTCAGAAATTTTCTCTGCACTTTGTATATATACAAGGGTTGTTCAAGAATTTTTGCCTCCTGATCCGTAACTTTTTAGCACATTTTCTATATATAGAAATGTGCTTATGTGATCGGTTTGTCCAGCTGTCCGTCCGTCCGTCCGTCCGTCCGTCCGTCCGTCCGTCCGTCCGTCTGTAGACAATCCCACAATTCATTGCGTTGCATGTATTGAATTGCATGTATTGCAAATCTCACAATTCATTCTTGAATTGCTGGAAGAAACGAATTATTCTCGCATTTGGTAAAACGCGTGTTGAGAACATGGGTTCGGTTCTGCGCGTGCTCTAAACATTAATGAGATGGTGTGCGTGCAGGATGCACGTGTTTGACGATTATTAAAAGGGCAGTTCGCTCCCTAAATCAATAGAATTTTTTTATTCCTAGGGAGCTTAGCATTTATTACGATAACTTGAAAACGAATTAACTTTATCACAGTCTGTTTTCACCAATCCATTAAAATGGGACAGAGTACGCAGAAGTACGAACGTGAGATAGCAGGAATAAGTACGTGCTGTAATAGCACGTGCTTAAATAGTACCATTATGATACCCTCTTAAACATTTCCTATAACAAGATATGGCAAGTAATATATCAAACAAATTGTCACAACATATCATGAACGAATATAAAAGAGTAACTAGTGATAGCAAGTATCGGTCTAATGGCACGTGTACGTGCAAGGATGTCTCATGAATGAATATAACGGTATATAGTGATGTCTGAATTGTTTAGTAGTACGTGTTTTAATGGTACCAAGTGGTACCATTGGAACTTTCAATGCTAGGATATGGCATTAATATATCAAACCACTCGTAATAACGTGCCATGAGTGAATATCACGAGAAAATAATGATCATAGTTATTGGTTTAGTAGCACGTGCCCTAATGGTGCCCTATGATACCATATGGTAACCTTGGAACTTTCAATGCTAAGATATGGCATGTAATATATCAAACGACTCGTAACAACGTGCCATGAGTGACTATCACGAGAAAATAATGATAATGGTTAACAGTTTAGTAGCACGTGCCCTAATGGTGCCCTATGAAACCATTGGAACTTTCAATGCTAAGATATGGCATGTAATATATCAAACGACTCGTAACAAGGTGCCATGAGTGAATATCACGAGAAAATAATGATAATGGTTATTGGTTTACTAGCACGTGCCCTAATGGTGCCCTATGAAACCATTGGAACTTTCAATGCTAAGATATGGCATGTAATATATCAAACGACTCGTAACAAGGTGCCATGACTGAATATCACGAGAAAATAATGATAATGGTTATTGGTTTAGTAGCACGTGCCCTAATGGTGCCCTATGATACCATATGGTAACCTTGGAAGTTTCAATGCTAAGATATGGCATGTATAATATCAAACGACTCGTAACAACGTGCCATGAGTGACTATCACGAGAAAATAATGATAATGGTTAACAGTTTAGTAGCACGTGCCCTAATGGTGCCCCAAGGCATGATATGGTACCATTGGAAGTTTCAATTCTAACACATGGCATGTAATATATCAAACGACTCGTAACAACATGTAATGTGTGAATATCATGAGAAAATAATGATAATTGTTTTTGGTTTAGTAGCAAGTGCCCTAATGGTGCCCTATGAAACCATATGGTACCATTGGAACTTTCAATGCTAAGATATGACATGTAATATATCAAACGACTCATAACAAGGTGCCATGAGTGAATATCACGAGAAAATAATGATAATGGTTATTGGTTTACTAGCACGTGCCCTAATGGTGCCCTATGGAACCATTGGAACTTTCAATGCTAAGATATGGCATGTAATATATCAAACGACTCGTAACAACATGTAATGAGTGAATATCACGAGAAAATAATGATAATGGTTATTGGTTTACTAGCACGTGCCCTAATGGTGCCCTATGGAACCATATGGTACAATTGGTAATTTCAATGCTAAGATATGGCATGTAATAGATCAAATGACTCGTAATAACGTGCCATGAGTGAATATCACGTGTAAATAATGATAATAGTTATTGGTTTAGTAGCACGTGCCCTAATGGTGCCCTATGGTACCATATGGTAACCTTGGAACTTTCAATGCTAAGATATGGCATGTAATATATCAAACGACTCGTAACAACGTGCCATGAGTGACTATCACGAGTAAATAATGATAGTGGCAATTGGTTTTGTAGCACGTGCCCTAATGGTACAATACAGAATTTATAGAACTTTTAATGCTAAGATATGGCGTGTAATATATCAACCAACTCCTTACGCGTTATTAGATCTTTTGTTATCCATAGCTTATTTGAATCAAGAGTATAGTACTCTTAGGCTTAATGGTATTTAAAACTCATTACTAATTAATTTATTAGTAGTTAATCGCTTGCTTCAATAAGAGTTTAGTAATTTAATATGAAAATCTAATAGATGCTTACACATAACGCTTCAGCAATTGAGGCTCACTTCGTTTAACATTATGTGAGAATTCTTACAAATTAAAGAACTTTTATTTTTTTAAGTGTATGAGGAATAACTTCACTCTCCATTTACCTTTCATTCTTCAAGTTTATTCTTTTAAATTCTCTCTATACGTTAGCCTATTTAAATAGTAATTTACAATTTAGTTTTCATATTTATTTATTTACTCTCAAGTGTTTTAAAATGTTGGTTAATTCTATATATCCATGTACGATGCTATAAATAGAAAATGTGCTCCCTTTATCCGCTTTGGCGGTAAAATCATTCTTGTTTATTTGTTAACAGATTTTCAAACTTTTTTTTGTATCTGACACTTACATTTGTCCTCTATGTAATGCACTATTCAATTTTCGACATAGTCCCCATCCCTTTCCACGCATTGCGCCAACGCGTGACTAGTCAGGTGAACTCGTCTGAGAGGAATTCCGGGGTTGTTGTCGAAACGAGACTTGAATGGCATCTTTCACTTCGTCGTCAGAACGCAACTCATGTCCCTTAACGTGTTCTTTCTTCTTTGGGAAGTGATGAAGGTCGCAAGGTGCAAAGTCTTTCATTTTTGAAATGCAGTTTTTCATCTTTGAACTGTACGCGCTGCAACGCCTTTGATGTGAGGCGACAGTGTGCGGGCGAGCGTTATCATGCTGCAGAAGAGGGTCCAAAGCTGCCATTGAATCCTGGTGTCAACAACAACCCCGGAATTCCTCTTCAATGGGTTCACCCGACTAGTCACGCGTTGGCGCAATGCGTGGAAAGGGATGGGGGGGGGGGGTTCTAGACATTTAGGCGTCGACTACTAAGGTCATTTTGCGCCTTTTACACAAGTTATATCTGTACGCAGCCCGGGACAACACAAACATCCATGCCCACGGCGGCGGCCAGGCGGACTCGAGAACTGTAGTTCCCGACACGAAAGAAAAAGGAAACTGGCGCATGTGGAAATGAATAAAACTCGTTCAGCCAATCAGACACGGATAATAATCAGGGCATTACTTACTACTGATGCCAGGAATAAATAATACCTCGTTTCCAGTCCGTTTCTGATTGGTTGAACGAGTCTTATTCATTTACACATGCGCCAGTTTCCTTTTTCTTTCTTGCAGGGCACTATAGAAAGTCTAGGCCCTAGCCCTCTCGGCCACCTGGCCGGCGAAAAGGATGGGGACTATGTCGAAAACTGGATAGTGCACTACATAGAGGACAAATATAAGTATCAGATACAAAAAGAATTTTGAAAATCGGTTAACAAATATAAAAGTTATACGCTAGTAGGCGTTTAATTAATTCTTGAACAACCCTCGTAGTTTTGTAAAAAGCAATACTATTAATTTTAAAACATTGGCGACGGTAATGGCCTAATGTATTATAAGATGGTCTGACCATTGAATCTGTAATCATAAATTAGTCTCTATGCGATGTATCTTTTCCTAATGCAATGTCAGTTAAAACATCATAACAGCAGAAGAATAATGGCCCTCTTGTGGACGTTTAAAATGCAAATGAGAGCGCAAATATAAAAGGTCAACCTCCTGCTTACCATAAGTAGTTGCAAACTAAAATGGGAAAAGCATTGATGCATTTTAACTGAGTTGGGAGAAGAGAGAATATCGCTTGAAGGATAGGGATATATGAATTATGGAAGCTGCGGTTGCCCTAGGCTGCTCATGTAATCAGCGTATTCAGTGAGGAGGATGCTATTAAGTAATTTTAGTAAAAATACTTACGTATCCTGTGCTATTTTGACGGTCACTGCTATTCTATATCAAATATTGTGTATTATATGCTATCATAAAATAAAATTCTGCTTTCAAAAATAGAATATTTTCTTGGATAGAAGCGAACTTATTAGCGACAATACTGTTCAGTTTTAGCAGCGTTCATAGCAATTTCATACGAGTCCAATTTCTTTCATTTCCTATTATGTTATTTGCTTTCTTCTGCGCTTTTTCTTTCTTTGAAGATAGAATGTCTTTAGAATTTATTATCTAACTTGATTGTATTCTCCTAAGAATATAAATATTCAATAAAATACTTCATGGAAATTCTCCCCTTATACTACCTTTCCCAGACTCAACGTCTATAAATTCTCCTCTTCTTACAACTTTCCTAGAAACCCTCTGATGTAAAACATCTACTTCTCCCCCGCCTCGATTACACGACAATTAAGCCTCCAAATCACAGTGCTTTATCCGTCACTCCTAATCTCAGCTTGCACAGGGTTATCAATCCCCCTCTCCTTACTTTTCAACATTTCTATATCTCAAGGCCTGTACCCAGATTACCTCCGCTAGGCTAAAGTTCTGCAATTCCATAAAAAAAAGCAACCACATCGACTTCACCAACTATCGACCAATTTTCATTTTGCTCTGATATGCCAAAATTTTTGTAAAACTCTTCAAATTCCGCTTATCCTCTTACACACGCACCAATAATCTGCTCTCTTCCTCACAACACGGCTTTACTCCCAAACGGAACACTACAACAGCTTCTTATGAACTCATGGAATACATAATCACCAACATGACATATAGCAAAATCGTCGTGGAGATGTTCCATGATTTCTCGAAAGCTTTCGATTCTATCCCCGATAATCTTCCCCTATTTAAATTTACTCATTTCTTCAACATTCATGGTTTACCGTTCCAATGGATTGCAAGTTTTTTAAAAGACAGACAATACTCACTCACTCTGTCCAATATCTCTTCCTCCATTTTAACCCGAAATACCGGTGTCCCTCAAGGTTCCGTCTTATCACTACTGCTCATAAATGATTTACCTTTACCTCTAACTCCTCTCACTACTATTTTATACGCCGATGACGCTACTTATTATTTTCCGACTCATCTCTAACACATTATTAACCATATACTCAACAACTTATCAAACTGGAACAAATTAAATAGCTTACATTTAAATATCGAGAAATCTACCTACATCATTTTTCATCAACGTAAAAAAAATTAGATCTCCTTAACTTCTCTCTAATTTACAATGATCTGACCCTTAAACCTTCTAAAAATGTTAAATTTCTAGGCATCAATCTCTCACACAACCTTTCATGGGATTCCCATATAAATATCCTCTCATCCTCATCAAATTAACGTTTAGGCATGTTTTCCCGCCTCCACTTCCTCCCAAAAATGATCTATCTTCTTTATTACGCACTAATACAATCTTCACTTATATACGGAATACAATTCTGGGTTTATACCACCAAATAAAATCTATTACGATTACATCGCTTACAAAAATGGTTCGTAAAAATGTACCTAAACTTAAATAAATCCGGCCATGTCTTCCATCTATTTCCTTCTGTAGGAATATTACCCATTTCCCATTTATACTCATTCCACTTAGCTCTCTTCATATATTAAGTCGTAAATAATAAAATTTCAGTAATCCTCCCTCCTAACTTTTATAATTCTTCACCTTTCCACTCATATAGTTTACATAACAAAGATTCCTTACCAAAGTTAGCAATTATATACACTTATCAACATAACACTGTCACCATCTCTGAATAAAAGCTATGGGATACTTTTTCCCTCGAATTACGCATTATCCCTTCCATAACTACCTTTAAATCCAAACTGAAGACTCTTCTTACAAAATCCGCCTATTAATATCTTACCAATTTTGCAAGTGTTCTCAATTTAATAACAATCTAGTAGATTGCTTCCACCCAGCGACATATCTTGTCGGCCAATGGCCATACCGGTTCAATTTATGTGTGATGCCGTAGCATATGGTTTTGTGTCCGTTACATTTTTCTGTCCCGTTTTTGGACTAATTTCTCTGTTCCCTGTTACATTTCTTTCATCATTCATCCATGATTATTATCTTTTTCCATTTTCACTTTTTCATCCATATTGCCCTTTCAGTGATAAAGTTGTTATATTGAAATATTCTTGCCAATGAATTTCGTTTTATTACTCAGATTAAGAATACATAATGAAGATGAAATCCCTATAACTCATTTAAATAGATTTCGTGCCGGCTGGGTGACCAAGAGCGCTGGCGCAGGCTTTCCAATTCTCGAATCCGTTGGGTCGCGGGGTCGAATCCCGCCGCAGGCATGGATTTTGTTTGTTCCAGGAATGAGTAAAGATAATAATCATGCGGAATTGTAACTGGATTGTGTTAACAGGAAAGGTCGCAATATGACCCAAATGTTGACGTGCCGTAATACTGAACAAACCAACCAACAGAATTCGTGATTGTTATAGATAACTATAGCTGAATGTCGTGTCCGACAGCGTTAGGGCGTAGGTCCTCTGGCTCTGATGATCATTAGAATGCGAGTTCGAATCTCGCAATGGCATCGACGCTTGTGTTTGTCCTTTCTGGCCCTTACTACGCGAGGCCTCCAATCCGCTTTTGGTCCAACGTGGATGCTTGTTAGTCATTTTCTTTTTAAATTAAACATTCTTTCTCTATACGTGGAATTATTTAGAGGAGGCCTCATCTTGCAGCTGATAGAGAATTGCTATAAATGATGCAAGAATAATCTCGATAAATGTACCTCTCACCGAAAGATAAATACAAGACGATAAAATATTTCAAGATAGCTGTACTATAGAACTATTGTAAAGCCCTCCCCTGCGTTTCCTTGTGGATCAAGGGTGAGAGGGTGGGGGGGGGGGGCATGTTCAAAATTTTGAATGGGAACCCTTACTTTTTACTGCAGATTTGTAGTAATCATGAAAACGGTCCTTAAATTATCTACTTTTAGCGCTCCCCTCGCCTCTCACCTTGTTGGCTCTGACACATGTCCTATTCAATGGTAAAATCCGGCTATAGCGATTATCTTGAAATTGGTCTCAATAAGTGCAGTTTCTTTAATGATCCTTTGTCGAAGATCATGTAGTGTAGTTGGCTTCGTTTTGTAGACACGACTTTTTAGGTGACCCCGAGAAAATAGTTCAATGGCGACAAGTTAGGGGAACGAGGTGGTCACTCAATTTCGTCTCGTCTTCCAATCCATCATTCAGGAAATTGCATGTCCACAAAATGTAACTGTCTTGCTGAAACCATGTATCGTCAAAGTTATCCTTTATAATCTCTCTGAACTACATGATTCCGCAGCATATCGTCATACTTTGCAGCATTCAAATTTCCGTCGATGAAAAATGGGCGAATTGTTCAGCACTCCCGCCCAGACGTTCAATTTTTTAGGGTACTGCTTATGAGCCTCAAGCAACCATTGGGGATTGCTGTCAGATCAAAATCTGCAGTTATGTCTGTTGACGTGACTGGATAGTTCAAAAGTGGCTTCATCGAAAACAAGTTAAGAGGAAAAGGGTTTTATCAAACCAAGCTTTTATAATGCTTTATTTATTGGCAACAATACAGCTTAATTTTGCAACAATAAACAATAGATACATTTAACTCTCGTCATAACGAATTGTGCAATTGCCACAACAATCAATTCGTAGTAATGAATTTGTACCATTAGAATACGAACCAGTGAACCAATTTGAAAATTTTTTTCTTTATCATAAATTGTCATCGATTCTGCATAAGTTTGTCAAATTGCAGCTCCCTAGCTTGTCGGAAAGTTGGTTTAATATTGATTACAAGATTTGACCTAAACAAACTAACACAGCAAAGTTATAAAAAGCTTATAAAAAAAGAAAACAATGCAGATGAGAAAGGTAGTATCGTCATCAATTCGTCTCGTCATTTGTTCACAATGATCCATACGGTGATCAAAGTCCTCTTCATTCAACTCGTGTATCAGATGAATTTTGGAATTTTATTTTCTTCAAAATTCTATCCATAGCCATGTGACTGATGTCATGTATTTGACCAGCTTTACGGGTGCTGAGGTGAGGATCTTCAGTGAACGACCGTGCAACGTCAAGCTGTTTGTCCTCAAAAGTCGATGCTGTTGGTCGACCAGAAATTTCACGATGTTTGACACTTTCCGTTTTCTGGAAGCGCCTCACCGTGTGCTCGACAGTGGATCTTGAAATGGGATTGTTTGGAGCGCGAAAAGTTTCGTTAAATAGTCCCTTTCTTCAGCATACGACCTTTGACCGTCGTCCCATCCTTGCTCATCAGAATGCTTATTTTTTCTTGTTCAGAAAGGTTAGCCATTCCGTTTGAGTAGATGTAACACAATTTCTGATTTTTTATTTACACCATTCGATAATGAGGGATAACTGAATTTCAACTTTATAAGAAAGAAATTGACGCTTTGCACTTGTGTGACTGTCTTTAACATTGGAATTGATCTCAGCGTTCTGAAATAGATTTTGGAAGTGTTTCGAATTTTAAAATTCTTCATATTCTTCAAATTTTCAAAATTTTCCAATTCGTCTCGTATTTATCTTTTGGTGAGGAGTGCATTTCTCGAGAGAATCGTAAAATCTGATTTTTCACGATTACAGCGCCATCTGTAACGAACTGAAAAAAATGTTTCAGATAAATGTTTTGTATTTTTTCCCGGAGAATGAGAATCTTCAACAAAAAATAGGGGTTCCTATTTAAGATTCAAAGTTTCCCCTTCCCCCACCGTCAGGTGGAGAGTCGAGTTTGGTATCATTGGATAGCTTTTTGAAAATATTAAATAAGTTTGCTTTTTTTCGATCCGATGTGTATTTCTTTTCCGATCTTTTTGTTACACCCTGTATAAGATAAGAAATGTTTAAAATAAATACATCTTTCTAACTTTCGTTCGTCAATGAAGATATGTCAGGCCCCAATCTCAGAAGGATACACTTTTATAACGGTTAATGAAGGCAGACAGTAGTGGATGTGAAAAAAAAGAACAAGGCTAAATTGAGAAAGAAACTTCTTTTCCTTTTTTCTTCATAATCGTCGATGATAAGAATTTAATCATCCGTGGTTCTCGAGAAGATTAGGCTAACTCCGCCTACTGCTTATCAATAATGGGATGTCTTTCGAACCGGGCTCCATTTATTGGAGTGGTTTCAGACAATTTAGTTGTCACTTGAAGAAGGTCTAGTTCATATCGATCCGAAAGTCCACGTCTCTCTTAAGTTTTTTAACTTGTTCTTCTTTCCAATGGATTTTAAGATTTCCATGGCACTTATTATAATAGAGTACCTCATCCGTTGGATCGTTTCGGCCTGTCACTTGAAAGCATTATTAGCCTTCTCTGAGGGTCCAAGAGAGCATCATAGAGAACAAGGGAGGGACAACATGGAGAACAAAGGAGGAACAACAGAATTTCAAGAGATTTGTTTCATTTTTATCTAGCTGAATGGTCGTATTATATAAGCAACACTAATATATGCAGATTTTGTTTAAGGCTATAAAATTATGCCATTAGCAAATTTCTAAACTTAAATTAATCGTTGAGGTTTCTTCAAAATTTCGCATAAATACGAATAAAGACCAAAAATTATTCATTAAGTCTAGAAGCGTTTAAAATAAATTTCGATATTCAAGTTAGAGCTTATTTTTAGTAAAGAATTTCATTGATTTCTTTGATACAATTGTAGCTTATATGGTCAAAAGAATTTCAGAGAGATCGGTGGCACAGTGCCACGCAAGAACGCCATCTTAAATCTGGTGAAAAAAATTATTTCCATGCATTCAGCATAATTTAAATGTAGAGTACATTTGCGAGGAAAAAATATCGCAATAAAACAATAGTTAGTGAGCTAACGCTCTAATTCGACGCCCTCATAAATCCCCTCAGGAAAAAATTAGACCAATGAAGTTAAGTAGTTTGCTGCATCAGTTTGTTATTTTGGCATGTCATAGGAATAAAATTACAGAAATGGATAAAAAATGTGACATTTGGAGTTCCAAATTCAGGTTCTAAATTCAGTTCTAAATAATCAAGGTTAACAAATTCACTTGATTAGCTCTCTAATTTACTAAAAGCTTACTGAAAGATTTAAAGAAATGTTCCCAATTATTTAATGTATTCAAATGAGAACTTAAGCAGGTATAACGGATGGGCGAGTTTTATTCGTGTATGGCATATTAGATACTAAAATAAGCGTATTAATTTATTTACATGCCATTTACAGATATTATGCAGCATGATTCCTTTTCAAATAAAGAAAACATATAATAAGCTAAAGAAAGGAGGAGTGACTACTTTTTCAAAATTGATTAACTATTTAGATGTGATTTGTTTCTTATACAATATTCTCCGAAGATTCAAACAAACATAATTTGTTGACTCATTTGTAATGAAAATTTGCAGTTTGTTGTATTTCAAAGACTAATAATGATTATCATTTGCAATGAAAATTTCCTATCTCATAGATCATTTTACAGAAAGAAAAATTTCAAAAATATAAGTAAGAAATGCTTAAGGGAAACGACGGAAATCATCCATATTATTTCTATGATAGGAGCCAAGCTGTTCAGAATCAATACCGTAGCAAATGGGACGGAATTTTCAATGAAAAGACGATGAAATCTCTTTTTGAAAGCAAATTAAAGATTTTGTAGACAGTTCTCGAGCTCATAAACAATCCCTATTATTGAATTTATCTAGAAGGCGTCATTAGACGTAGTATTTCAATATTTTTATTTAAAAAAATTGTTAATTTTTATTTTTGTTCATGTCAAGCCATCTCTGAGAAAGTAATTGAGAAGAATTTTTTAATCAATTTTTGGAATAAAATTTAAATTATTTCTCTTATTATTTGATTGAATTTAAAAGGAAACAGTTTCCCTTAATTTTTTAGCCATCGGCCATTATGTGTTGTTGTGTCACGGACTAATCGGCTATCGGTGTCAAAATAAAATTTTGGTCACTGATAATGAATTGGGCAAATTAATTACAGGGAATAATCTAGCAAAAACTCCTTTAAGCTATCTTGGGTTATTAGTTACTCGAAAAGGTCTTAGTTTGTCGCCAAGAACTAACTTTCGCCCGCATTTACATAACGAAAATATCGGGCATAAAGAATTTATCTTTAACGCAAATTACGGAATCTTCTGAGTGGACGGCTAGATTTTTGTATATACCACAAAACGTAGGACCATAATGTTTCAGTTTCCTTCAATTAGGTACACTGGGACCTCGACATTGTCAAATGTTCTGCTTGTTGCAAGCTATCCAGAATATGGATCACTTTCAACAGATTCTCGACCATATTTTTCTTTTAAGCTGCATTCATTGCATCGTCCCCGAAAACTTCGGAATCCTTCGATTATCGAATATGTTCCAGATTACTGGCAAATTTGAAGCAAATTCGTTGCTCATCGCCGATCATCTTGAATGTGACCGTCACATAATACATATACTCATTCAATGGCGATTTAGCGCCTCCAGTGACTAATAAAGTGAAGTCGTCATTCTTCACGCTGTTCACTCTCCTTGGCTATCGGGGGAATTTTACGTGAATTTCTCGAAAACCATATTTGTTATATTGACACTGGCTGGATACATTCCACGAAGACCTCGTAAGTCACTCGACTTGGTGTTCAAATGATTATCCACCACTTCCTCATAGTTCATTACAGAATCTTAGAGGGGAAGGGATGTACCCATATGCTCCACGTATATTATTAAATATTCTTGTGCAATGAGCGAAGTAAATAATTTCGTATGTATTACAAGTTATGAAATATTACGAAAAGTATTATACGGTGAGCACAAAGTCTTTACCTGATAAAAAAATTAATAAAAAAATTATATAAGATACATAGAGTACATACGGTTTTTCGTCCATCTCAGAAAGTTTTTAAACTGCTGGTATGGTAGGAGTGGAAGCGATGAAAATGGCGTTATCAGAGAGAAAGCACAATGCGTTCTGTGGTTTCATGAGAGTAAATCACCGATTGGTATGCAGAGGAGATTTAGAGATGGGTATGGACGCGACCTCCTAATGTTAAGAGCATCAAACGTTGGTATTACAAGTTACAGAGACAGGAAGCGTTGCTGACCTTCCAAGAACTGGTAGGCCTAATTGTGAGTGACGACACAACGGAGGCGATCCGTCAAACTTTTCAACGAAGTCCTCGCAAATCAACTCGTCGTGCCTCAAGGAAACTTGGCGTACCTCAGAGCACTTGGAAGAGGTTCGTGTGCGTGCTTTTATGGTGCAAATCGTTCAAGCCTTGCAACCAACGACGCCCCCGCCGTCAAGCCTTTGCTGTGAAGATGACTATAACGTGTGTTGCTCGGATGAGGTCACGTTTCACGTATTCGGGAAGATGAATAAACAGAGTGTTCGGAAATGGGGGCTGTTCACATGTTGTAGTCGAACAGGAAAGGAACATTCCCAAAGTTAAGGTTTGGTGTCGCCTAATGCGTGAGAAGGATATTGGACCTTTCTTTTCTCTGAGCCCTCCATTAAGGACTGGTTTATTTGGACATGCTAGAGCTCTATGTAGCGCCTCAATTAGAGTAGTACCAACCATGGGTAATTTATCCACAAGACTGTGTGCCTCGCCACATTGGTCATTATCTGTTCGTGAATTCCTCGATTCAACGTTTCCCAACGGATGATTTGGAAGAAAATGGTCCTACAGCATGGCCTCTACGTTTTTCGGACATAACACCTTAGACTTTTTCCTGTGAGGATATGTTAAGGATAAAGTGTTTGCTACACTGATCCCCGATGTGAATACATTAAGGGCAAGAATAACGGATGCGATAACGACGACAACAGAAGACATGCTGGCGAATACGTGGTGAGAAATTAGATATCGTCTAGATGTTTTCAGAGCAACGAGAGATGCACATGCTGAAGTGTACTAACGATGTGAAGAAAAACTTTTTGAGATGAGAAAAACATATGATCTTTCTGACATAGTTTTTTATTATTATTAGTTTTCTTTATCAGGTAAAAACATCGTGCGTACACTGTATGTTATGAAACAATAACATTTGAGGTCATGTTTTTCAGATATAAAGTCATCTAAAAAATTTGTTTCATCCTTTTTAACTTAAATTTTATACTATCCAGTTTTAAAAATAAGGTCTACAAAGAATATGTTTAACCTCAACTTTATTTATATTTACTACATTATTTATGAAATGAAATCCAATTTGAGAATGGGTTTAGTAGCGATTTATAAATATCCAACAAAAAAATCATAAATTGAAACGAAAAAAAAATCAATAAAATATTGTGTTCCAAAATTTTTTATTAAAAAATCGTTTTTTTCTAAATTATTTTATGCATTTTTTAACATTTTTAACATTTGTAAATAATTATATTAATATAATAATTATACTTCGCCTGTATAATTATCGAGGCGAATTTTTAAAAAGGAATCTAAATTTTTTTCGGAAGCCTTGTTTGTGACACAAAGCAATGTCTCTCAAAGCGCTAGGCTCTTCACAGACGTATTCAGAATAATGCACTTTAAACCTCGATTTATAATGGAGTTTCAATTTCATTAATGGGATTATTCTGAATGGAGAAAAAAAAGCATTTGGTTATTCCAGAACTTCTTATCTAAAAATCTTGGTGAATAACTATTGAAATGCTACTAATCTGACTTCTGATGGAAAGAACTTAATGGAAACTTCTTATGCGCACACGAACATACGAGGAAGCTTTTAAATCGATGAAATGTTTTGCTTCATTGTATTTCTTTTATGTTCTCTTCCTTTGTCCGTTTTCTTAATCATCCAAACTATATCATCGGAGTAAGACTGTACATAACAATTCTTAAGAAAAAAAAATGTACATTAAAGCAGAAACCTTATCTTCAGATCAAAAATTTTAATAACTAGAATGTGTATTTTTTGTTTATAACTAGAAGTTATTTTAATAACTTCGCTTCAAAATAAAGTATGATTTTGCATGACTAAAAGTCCCCATCCAAATGAATTAAAATATACTTTTGATTAACTACCGATAAAGAAAGACAGGTCGAATCATTTACAAGCGCAGTTTGTGCGCATTCTACCTAATTTTATTACGTTGAGGTAAGTTTTAAGAAAAAGCCTAGCGATCAATAAGGATTGTGTAGTGACTTGTTTGAAAAGTGAGATAAATTTTATTAGGTGCAAAATTCTGAATTTTACATATTTAAACGCGAACAATTGATTAGTGCTCTTTATACTTTTCTCTTTGTTTTTCATATCGTGCTGACTTCATAATTTATATTCAACAAATCAAAGTACACAGAAAATTAAATGTATATTTTGAAACTAGTCACATTGTCTGCCAAACTTTTTTATCTTAGGCACACAAGGCCAGCAGAATTTATTTTGCGGCACATCAAATAAAAATCCCACCAAAATTAAACAGACTTTATTTGTATGAAGAAAAATAAATAAATTCTTATTTTAGTAACAATAAATTCTTAACAATTTTTAAATCTTTCGCGGCTGCGGCACACGGTATGGCAGACGCGTCAAATTATACAGTAACCGAATTATAAATGCATTAATTTTCTCCATTTATTTACTGTCATTTCGAGATTCAGTTATACTTTAATTAGGTTTATCTTATAATGTAGAGGAATAGGTGATAATGTGCCCTTCTTCCCTTTTGCTTTTTAGTAATGAAAATTTTTTCCTAAAACCAAGTACTATAGCCCAAAGTGCGTAGCATTATGTTGGTATGAAGTATCACTTTTTGAAATAAATAAGATGCTTAAAATTTTATGTGTTTATTGCGATTAGTCCAAACAGATCAGATGAGGTTACGAGTAGGTATTATGGCCTCGGGGTGAAGGAGGGGGGCATTAAATATATACATTTAAAATAAAGAATAAAAAAGAATAAAATAAACATTCAATAGTTAAATCATTGAAATTAATAATTAAAAATATCTACAATTATCTAACAATGAAACTTAAACGAGTTTTCTCTGAATTGAAATTAACAAATGTATCTGAAATAAAATGATGAAACAAAAATGCTGATTCCAAACCATATATCTAAAATGGGCCCCCGGGGGCCGAACAACAACAGCGGGCCGAAATTAAGGAAAGCAGTGGGTTTGACAAACAATAAAAATAGGATTTAAGGAAAAAAGCAAACGTGAGTTTGCCTTCAATATGTCAAAATCAAAACATTATCAAATAATTAAAACAAAAAATATTTGACAATAGAAGCTTTCGTACCTATCGTGCGTTGATAGAGCTGTTTTACCGACAGATGAGTCAACAGGAAGCGATTACTCTCCTTAATTTTGTAACTAGTTATTGCTTTATTTAACCTGTTTCCTACATGCATTAATGGTTGATTTATTTGGCTGGGGGGGGGGGGGCAATTTACCAGCAGGGGGCCACATTACCATCTTTTCCTGTACTAATGACGATATGAGAGTCCAACCAAATTAAAAGTAGTCATATTAATTTAAACATTTTCTTCAAACTAATTTTTCTATTTATGCAACCTAATGAAGGGATAATACAAATCTTTAATTATTTTATGTATCATACAGCCGTCTACATGGATTTTGTATCATTTGTTAAGGACTTTATATAGAATGAATCTATATAGTTTGACCATCTATAGAGAAAGAAAACTGAATTCTGACCTGTATAAATCAACACATTCTTTAGCTGTCACACCTCAATTTGATAAAGCTGATAAATTGTTGACTGAATCAAAGTTCTACATTAGCTCACACTCACACACACACATTCACGCGCACATACAGATACACACACACACATACACACAGACACACACCATCGCGCAATCAGGGACACACACATAGGGACACTCACACATTTACGAAAAAAACACACCACATATTCAAACACTCGCATAAAAATTAATGCAATGCTGGACGAAACAATGAAACATCTTGATAAAATATTCCAATGTCAAGGCTGGAATACCTGTCGATAACGCCACCGCTAATGATTCCCACGATAATTTTAGAATATATTCGAATTGCTCTTCGTGTGGATTTCATTTCATCAGGGACGTCGTCGTTGATGTAGTTTATGTTGTTCGACTGCTTTATTGGAGAGATGAGCTGCATTGGAACAGCCAACATTTCTTGGAACTATAAGTGAAGAGTAATTATATGTATAATCTATATATATAAAAATGAATTGCTGTTCGTTAGTCTCGCTAAAACTCAAAAACGGCTTGACCGATTTGAATAATTTTTTTTGTTTTGTTTCCTCTAATATAGGAGTGGTTTAAAACAAATGAGAATAAGGAAAACCAACCCCTAAGGGGGGAAAGGGGGATTGAAAATTTGTTAACACATTAACTGGTGTTGCATTGTATACTTAACACATTAACTGGTGTGGCACTACAAAACGTAACACATTTACTGGTGTGGCACTACATTATTACCCATATTAACCTCTTTTAGGGAGGGGGGTAACTAATTGTAGAGTGTGCTATCCATGTAGCGTGATATCTCCACCATGACCTACCTAAAACCTTCCCAGGGTCCATCGGAATTACCATGAAAAATTTCATTAAGACTGGTCTAGCCATTTTGAGATGCATAGCGATCAGATAGGTCCATGTGTGTTTCTTTCTTACATAAATCTATAGTTTAATCCAATCTTGATGAAATTTGCAAATTTGATCTTCAAAGCAAGAAGAAGGTCACTGTCTACATGAGATTTCGAAAAAATAATACTTATCGATAATAATTCATGGATTTAAATTCAAATTATGGACCAAAAATATATATCTCCTGACGAACATGTATCGATTCTTCCAGCACACTGCTTCAACTAAACAAGTGGTGAGTGACCCTGTGTCCGTCGATGCAAATGTGTCAAAAGAAACTGCGACTGCCAGATCACACCAAGTGATGAATGCACCAGTTTTGCTTCAAGACCTCGAGAGCAGAGTGTGAATTGCAACAGTTTACCAATTAGAAAAATTGATGGAAAAATTCCGCAACCTGGATTCAAACCAGGAACCCCGACTGTCATGGTCGATGCCTCTATCAATTGGGCTATCACAGACACTTGAACAGCCTAGTTGTCACAACCAAGTTGCCAAGTGTCTTAAAGACAACCAAGTTGCCAAGAAGGAAAGCCCAATGGGAAGTGGGCACCCGGTTCACAGATCGTGAATTTCTCTATCCAAACCATCAGAAAGTTTGATGAACACACAATAAGAAATAAAGAAATTAAACTGGAGCAATCACCAAACATTAGGTAAAGACTACTAGTTGTCTTTAAGACACTTAGTGATAGCATGGCTGTTCAAGTGTCTGCGATAGCCCAATTAGTAGAAGGCGTCGACCATGACAGTCGAGGTTCCAGGTTCGAATACAAGTCGCAGAATTTTTCTATCCATTTTTCTAATTAATATCATTTACCTGATATTTAGAGTTTGTTCCAGTTTAATTTCTTTATTTCCTAACAGTTTATCAATTGTTGGAATTGCAGAATACACAGACACAAACGATCATGTACATCCATCGCCACCCAAGAAGAGAATTTTGGAATTGAGGAATTTTTAGATAAACAAATGAATTTGTAATGGTCAGGTCACACAAAATAGAAGAACTACAGCCATAGCCAGGGCTGAAAAAACGTCAGATCATACTATTGTTTCATTTTCATTCTATTCCCTCCCAATTTCGTAGCCATACACATTATTCCACACATTGTTTCTCCTGCACTATGGGTAAACTCGCTCAGCTATACATTACATTCCAACACGAACTGGGGAGAACTGTTACAGGGCCATCCATTAGGAACATTTTAAAAGTTTTTTTTTCGGTTTTTCTATATGAATTTTTACTGTTTTAATGTGTTAAGTTTTACTATATAATTGCAAACTTTCATCAAAAAAGAGCCCGAGCAACGCCGGATATATCAGCTAGTATTAAATAAATAAGAAAACTTCAAGAAATATCAAGAAAATAAAAAAATAATAAAATTAAAGTCACCAATTTTCGATCTAGTGGAGGTGAAGTTCCTATGTAGGTCTGTAGATAATGCACAGGTTAAACACATACGAAGGTAGGCAGTGGACAGGAAACATATATATTTTATTTTGAAATTTAGTTAGAATTTAACATTTCAAAACAACAAAAACTAAGGATGAGCTTAAATCTCGAAAACGTTTTTCTGATATTCTTTATTTAGAATTCTTCATTACCTCTGCAAGCCTTTTGCCTTTGTTTCAATTGTGTCTCCAAACTGTTCTCCCTGCTTTTTAACACCTTCTACCGTGATTTGTCCGACCTCTGCAAGATCTTTCTCTTAACTGGTTTTCTTCATTAGATCATATTTGTTTCCTGTGACCAACTTCCACTGTTTACTTCGTATGTGTTTAACCTGTGCATCATCTACAGACTTAAATGGACCTTCACCTCCACTAGATCGAAAATTGGTGGCTTTAATTTTATTTTCTTTATTTTCTTCATTTTCTTGTTTGTTTTGTTTTGGTTTTTTTTTTTGTTGTTTTTTTTATTAAAAAGGAGTTTTCTTATTTATTTAAATATTTCTTAGAACTGCTTAGGTGCTAATATAAACTCGTCGAGACATATGCGTGAGATGTATATAAATATTTGCTCTATAAAATAAGTCTCGGCTCCGCTTTTGAATACTTGATTGGATAAATTAAACGAGTTAATATTAAAAATAAATTTAGAAAGCTATCCTTATTAATAAGCAACTTAATCGTACTGATAACTACTAGAATGCTAGGCTTTTAATGAAAATTAAGATGCATATGAATTTGTTTCATGAAATATAACGAAGTAACTAATTGGGAATACCTGTTAGAATTAGGATAGATAGAGAATCAAGAGTTCAACTTTTTGAAACGAGAAATACCTTTATGAAAAAGAAACTCTAGTATATTGTTGGAGTGGATTAAAATGAAGGATACATTTCGATTTTATCAGTTACATCTCTTTTAAGGAAGAATATAATAAATATCTCCATAATAGTACTTAGATCTTATTGAATCGAATTAAGGCGGTCTCTATATTACTGCAGAAATTAAAAAGCGGAGAGGGATTCTTTTGGATTAAAAGGATTGCCCATCCATGCTAAGAAAGCCATACAGTTTTGAATAGAAACTGGGGTGTTTGGAACCTATTTGATGTAACCCATAAGTCAAATAACGGGGGATGCAAAAGTCGCGCACATCCAAATTCGATTGACTATAAATACTGTAATAGTTGAAAAGTTTCATCGGCTATTTTGAAACGCTTATATTTTGGGCATATGTTGTAATAATATACATTTGTTGTGTAAATACTATATCAAATAGTATTATCCATCTCGGTGACTCAGTGGTTGCGTGATCGCCTCTGATGCCCGAGTACGCGGTTCGATCCCGGTCGAGGACGATGAGGAATTTTCAGAAGGAAATCCTGAGATCACGCACTTCATTCGGAAGGGAAGTAAAGCCATTGGTCCCGGCTGGACGTTAAAGAACCCTTGAAAGGCAAAATTTGCGGTCCCTATAACGCCGTACTGATATGACCATATTAGTTGAAAGGGACGTTAATACTTACCAACCATACCAAACCAAACCAAACCAACCAAATAGTAATAAATAGTATTACTTAATGTCGTCTGGTTTCGATGTGCGCGACTTTTGGATCACCCTGCATATTATTCGCTTTATGAAATAATTAACGTTTAGTTAATTGGTTTTTCCGTCTAAAGTATCTAGTTATTGTTTTTAAATATTGTTATTTTGTGTCTTAGCTTGTGACATACCTTTTTAAATATTGTAGGCTTGATTTTTGAATTGTCATAGTATTTTAATAATTTTCTATTCCAGCATCTTATAGTTTGTTTGTGCGTGATTTGTTTTTCTAGTAATCCAGTTTGCAGAAGAGCAATATGAACTTTGTTCACTAAAAAGTTGTGGTGGCGATCTACGTTTCCACTCTGAAAAAACCCGACAGTACATTTAATGGGCCTTTTTCACGTTTACGAGACTTGAGAAATGGCGGTGTCCTTGGCAGATTGAAAGCGAGGCTGACGGGTGAAATTCACACACAGGAAAGCAATGTATGTGCTAATTTATAGATTAATAAAGACGTAACTGTTTAATCACTGGATTTTAACTCAGGATATTTCACGGATTCACTTGATGGATTAAGATTAGTTAAGAAGGAGGCTATTCCAAATAAATTTGTGTTGCGAAATAGACCAAAACGAAAGACTAAAAAAAATCACTTCAAAAATCACTATACTATCATTACTTTTATTTATTTATTTATTTATTTATTTATTTATTTCGTTAATTAATAATGCCAATGAACCGATTTAGATAATATTTGTAACTGGTTCGTGCCATGAACCATACTCATCGACTGACGAAACAGATTTTGAAAATCTTTCATAGCCTCGGAGGAGTTTGAGTTACAGACAGACGGACAGACAGACAGACACGTTTCCCCACACTGATAGCATAAAGCACCTTTTGGTACTTAATAACACATATGACAAAAAGTTAAAAGAGATAGTTTAAGAATCTCCTTCCAAAAACCAAGTTTATGACGAACGTCAAGACTGCCCAATATGACAATTTGACAGAATAAATAAAAGTTCAAGTATTTAGGAGAATTTAACAAAACGGATCAGAGAAAAAAGCTTTTAAAGCAAGAGTCAGTAAGATGAAATCGGCCTATTTCCTCACCAAAGATATCTATAAGAAGTCAATATCATTCAACGCTAAACTTTGGCACTAAACAACAGTAATACGCACAGAAGCACTTTATACAGCTAAGTGTCTGAACCTGATCAAGAACTGAAAGTAGCTGAAAGAAAAATATTAAGAAAAATGTTGGGGTCAATATTTAAAGTACGTCGCAACAATGAAATATACACACATACTGAAAAAATTACTGATACTGTACCGTTAGGAAAAGGAGAATAGTTTTTTATGAAAATCTTGAAAGTATAAACCCCAATAGGCTCACAGGAGAAATTTTCAAATATATGTCAAAATTGAAAATAGCCAATACTTGGATAAATGAAACACAAAAGGACATAGAAGAATTACAAATTTCACAAGCAGACATATAAAAACGTAAACCACAAGAAACCAGGTTGGTACAATCAAAAGGTTTTCGGGAAAAAATGAAGAATTAAAACGGCGCATTTTGGACTCCGGAGAGGAGTAATAATGAGTTGAAAAGAACGTAGTCCATTGCGGGTTATTCAACAACATAACAACAACGACGACAAAATAAACCTCATTTGTCAAATGAATTTGAAGTAATGATCATCATTGAAGAAGGAACTGAAAATTTTTATATATTTCCTGAAAATTGTAATTTGCATCCTGAAAACAATGAACGGTTTGATTTGATCAACAGTTTCCAGATTTCTCTCGATTCCTTAAGCCTTGGACCTAACAATTTCTTTTACATCCTTCAATGATATTTGTGGTAGTGCATTTAAAAAAGGGACTGAATAAGCATTCAATCCTTAGCAGCAAGCTGCGTTTCACCAGTCAGCCTCGTTTTCGATCAAGCATGAGCGCGGCCATAATCTCGCGCTTTCTCGTTTGAAAAAGGCCCATTATTGTATTTCTAAACGTTGTTCAGTAAACTTTAGTGAAAAGTAGTTGATTCGTCCTATTCAATAAATAATACTTGGTGGAATTAGCAGTTTCACATCAGTTCTTAAGTACCGAAAGGTGCTGTATGCTATCAGTGTGGGGAAACGTGTCCGTCTGTCTGTTTGTCGGTCTGTCGGTCTGTCCGTCTGTCCGTCTGTCTGTATGTCTGTATGTCTGTCTGTCCGTCTGTCTGTCTGTCCGTAACTCTAACTCCTCCGAGGCTATGAAAGATTTTCAAAATCTGTTTTCGTCAGTCGATGAATATGGTTCATGGCACGAACCAGTTACAAATATTATCTAAATCGGTTCTTTGGCACGTGCACAAATGGTACCTCTATTTTCCCGACAAGCAAATTTCAATGGGAAGATACATTATATTGAGTAATATATCAAACAAATCGTAATGACGAGATAGATGCGGATATATTATTTCCGTCAGTCGATGAACATGGTACATGGCACGAATCAATCACAAATATTATCTAAATCTGTTCAATAGCACGTGCACAAATAGTAGCATTACGACCCCATCTAGCAATTTTCAATGAAGAGATATATTAAGTAATATATCAAACAAATCGTAATGACGAGATAGAAGCAGATATAAATTACGTTTTTCACCAATTAATAAATGTGGTTCCGGGAATGAAACATTTTGAAAATGGTTGAAATCGAAACAATGACACGTGCTCTAATAGTACTTTTATGACACCCTCAAAAATTTTCACAGCTAAAATATGGCATGTAATATATCATACAACTTGGAATGAGGTGCCATGAATGAATATGACGTAAAATTACCCTAATTTTTCGAATATAACGCGCACCATTTTGCAGTCAAAAACAGTTACAAGAAACCCTGCGCGTTGTACTCAAGTGCGCGTGATAATCGGATTCATATTTTTATAGCTGCATCGGCGATGAGAAAAAGCGTTTTTAAAAATCGATAATATCTTCGGATCCAATGATCAGATTTGAATGAAAATTTCCATGATGATTATACATGCCATATGTGTTCGAAAGATGCCAAGATTAACCCTTTATCCCCATTATTTACGGAGGCAAAGCAGAAGATTAGTGTAAATACGATTGTGAATGGGTTTCGGAAAGCAAAGCTTTTGTCTCCAGAAAACGAAGCGATCAAAGAAGTAGAGTCGCCAGCATAAGAACAGCCCCGATGCAAGAGCCTCCATTTCAAGAACCACCACCGCAAGTTGCAGCACAATCAGCTGAATGGATGGAACTATTTCATTCCGATAATGAAGACGAAGATTTATTGGTTTTTAATTGTTATTGGTATTTTATTTGATTTTTTAATTTGTAATATTTATAAAAATTTATTTTAGAAAAACCATTTCGTATCATGTTTTTTTTTACCATTAGGCAAATCAAAAGGGCAATTATAATAACTACCATAAATTTATTTTATTTTCTAGTATGTATGACTTCATACATATTATACCTGAGTGCGCGTTATAGTCGAATTTTTTTACTATTCACGTAGATTTAAAGGGTGCATGTTATACTTGAGTGCGTGCTATAGTCGAATTTTTTTACAATTCATGTAGGTTTATAGGGTGCGCGTTATATTCGGAAAATGAGGGTAATGACAGTCCAAATTGGTTTCAAGGAACCTGATTTAGTGGAACTATTCTGGTTTAATGGAACCATTATGGTTCATTGGAACTTTCAATGCTAAAATATGGCATGTAATATATCAAACGACTTGGAATGATGTGTCATGAATGAATAAGACGTAAAATTATTGATAGTCCAAATTGGTTTCAAGGAACCTTGTTTAGTGGAACCATTCTGGTTTAGTGGAACCATCATGGTTCTTTGGAACTTTCAATGCTAAAATATGGCATGTAATATATCAAACGACTTGGAATGAGGTGTCACGAATAAATACAACGTAAAATTAAGGATAGTCCAAATTGGTTTCAAGGAACCTGGTTTAGTGGAACCATGATGGTTCATTGGAACTTTCAATGTTAAAATATGGCATGTAATATATCAAACGACTTGGAATGATGTGTCATGAATGAATATAACGTAAAATTAATGATAGTCGAAATTAGTTCAAAGGTACTTGGTGTAATGGTATCTTTATGGCCCATTAGAAACTTACTATGAAAGATTTTCAAAATCTGTTTTCGTCAGTCGATGAATATGGTTCATGCACAAACCAGTCACAAATATTATCTAAATCGGTTCAATAGCACGTGCGCAAATGGTACCTTCACGATCCTACCTAGCAATTTTCAATGCTAAGATATAGTAAGTAATACTTCAAACAAATCGTAATGACGAGATAGAAGCGATTATTAATTACTATTTTTGCCAATTGATAAATATAGTTCCGCGAATGAACCATCTTTAAAATGGTTGTAATCGATAAAATGGCACGTGCTTCAATTGTACCCTTATGACACGCTCAAAAATTTTCAATGATAAGATAATAGCAAGTGCATATCTAACAACTCGAATAAAACGTTATTAAGTACCGAAAGGTGCTTTACGCTATCTGTGTGGGGAAACGTGTCTGTCTGTCTGTCCGTCCGTAACTCTAACTCCTCCGAGGCTATGAAAGATTTTCAAAATCTGTTTTCGTCAGTCGACGAATATGGTTCATGGCACGAACCAGTTACAAATATTATCTAAATCGGTTCTTTGGCACGTGCACAAATGGTACCTCAATTTTCCCGCCAAGCAATTTTCAATGGGAAGACATATTAACTAATATATCAAACAAATCGTAATGACGAGATAGAAGCGGTTATTCATTACTATTTTCGTCAGTCGATGAATATGGTACATGGCACGAAACAGTCACAAATTTAATATAAATCTGTTCAATAGCTCGTGCACAAATGGTACCTTCACGACCCCAACAAGCAATTTTCAATGAAGAGATATATTAAGTAATATATCAAATAAATCGTAATGACGAGATAGAAGCGGATATAAATTACTATTTTCGCCAATTAATATGGTTCAGCGAATGAACCATTTTGAAAATGGTGGAAATCGAAACAATGGCACGTGCTCTAATGATGCCCTTATGACACCCTCAAATGTTTTCAATGATATTATATGCCATGTAATATATCAAACAAATTGGGATGATGTGTCATGAATGAATATAACGTAAAATTAATGATAGTCGAAATTGGTTTCAAGGAACCTGGTTTAGTGGAACGTTTATGGTTTATTGGAACTTTCAATACTAAAATATGGCATGTAATATATCAAACGACTTGGAATGATGTTTCATGAATGAATATAACCTAAAATTATTTATAGTCGAAATTGGTTCCAAGGAAGTGGTTTACTGGAACCATTATGCTTCATTGGAACTTTCGATGCTAAAATATGGCATGTAATAAATCAAACAACTCGAAATGATGTGTCATGAATGAATATAACGTAAAATTAATGATTATCCAAATTGGTTCAAAGGTAAGTGGTTAATGGATCATTATGGTCCGTTAGAAAATTACAGTATTACCATAGGGCGGTTTAAAATATGGTTTCGCGAATGGTTTAGTAACTCTAACTTCTTTAAAATGGTTTAATTTAACCTTTCGGTACTTGGTTATGTCATTCCTTAATGGTTTATTATGTACTTTTTCTCTCATGCATGCTTAATCGAGTTCATATTCGGAGATCTTGCTGACCACTCGATGCTTTGCATATCCTCACTTTGCAGAAAGTCTTCCACCATCAGAATTCTGTGGGGGCGTGCATTATTAATTACTGTTTTCTCCAAATGATAATATGGTTCAGCGCATGAACCAATTTGAAGATAGTCGTTATCGATACAATTGCATGTGCTCTAATGGTAATATGACACCCTCAAAAATTTTCAATGATAAGATATGGCATGTAATATATCAAACAACTTGGAACGTGGTTTAATTCTATCATTATGGTCCATTTGAAACTTTCAATGTTAAAAAAGGGCAAGCCACATATCAAACAACTTGGTTGGTTGGTTGTTTGGTTTATTAGAATTTTTTGGCGTCGACTACTAAGGTCATTTTGCGCCTTTTACACAATTTATATCTGTACGCAGCCCGAGACAAACACAAACATCCATGCCCACGGCGGGATTCGAACCCACAACCAGGTGGGCTCGAGAACTAGAAAGCCTACGCCCTAGCCCTCTCGACCACCTGGCCGCCTCAAACAATTTGGAATGACGTGTCATGAATGAATATAACGTAAAATTAATGATAGTCAAAATTGGTTCAAAGGCACCTGGTTTAGTGGAACCATTATAGTTCATTGGAACTTTCAATGCTAAGATATAGCATGTAATATATCAAACAACTTGTAATGATGGGTCATGAATGAATATAACGTAAAATTAAAGATAATCCAAATTGGTTCAAAGGCATGTGGTTTAATGATATCATGGTGGTTTATTAGAAACTTTCAATGTTAACATAAGGCTGTTGAAAAATATGGTTCCGCGAATGGTTTAGGTTAGCCTTTCGGTACTTGATTATGTCATTCCTTAATGGTTTATCTGTTCTGTTATGCTGTGGCAATTTAGTATGTGAAAATTAGCGTAGACATTTCGTTAAAATTGTGAATATCATTTTTTTTAAATTAATTGTAAATGTCGCATTTTGCGTCATAAAACAGCATATCCGCACCTATTCATCAAAAATACCTTTAGCTGGTGTAAAGTTTACGGAAGAAGATGCTGTTGACGGAGGCGTCTCTCCAAAATATCCGAAACATGAGCATGGATTAAGATCTGGAATCTGTGGAGGCAAGGCTAGATGTTGGAAGTCACTGTTATGAAGTCACTGTTATATTGTCAATCCTGAACCGTAATATTGTCATCCATGAAGGGTCCATTACAAGCAGGGGAAAAGTCCAACACCGGAGGATTGACTTCATCGGCAACAATTTTCAGTAACTCCTTGGCTCTCACCTGTTTTTAAAGGAATTTCTCTCACAAAACAAGAAAACATACCCCTTACTATGACACATCTACCAGAACCTTGAGCTGTTGAGACAAGGCAGGATGGGTCCTTTGCTTCATGGACCAGCCGCCACATTCTCTTTCGGCCATGGGTACAAATTATAGTGTGACTTGCCACCCCAACTCTCAAGGCGTCAGGAAATGAGAGGCGTCAGCAAAGGCGCTCGGCTCGCCATCCCAATTCTCTTCATTGTTCTAGGGAATATGTTGGGATGAACCTTCATTGAAGTCGTCATTGAAGAACGTCAGTTGCCGCACATTTCTTCTGAGATGCCGTCGATCACGGCTCTGCAAGATTGTTTTCGAGCCACATTGTAGACATTGCAACAAACTTTGCGGGTTCTGCTTCCACGAATTAAACACTTTAGAGATATCGATCAGCTGTGCTTTCTTTGCTATCGTGGCATTTGCTAGCCGGGCTTTTTTCGAACTCAGACAGTCTTTGGTTTTTTCCATACTACACAATTACTATCGACACTACCTGCTGATAGTAGAGATTCCGTTTGCAACTCACGTAACGCAGGTAATTTATATGCTCTATGCTTCAGGCGCATGACATTTACATTTACATATTTTATTTTATGTTTTTAATAAATTTGTCAGGCTGTATATTATTCAATTGTGTTTATGAAAATTACATATATCGTTTCATTTCACCTCCTAAAGCTTCACTTGCGTAAAAAATAAGTTTCCCTTGCGGAGGGTTTCAATGACAATAAGTTAATACATTATAGAATCCCCCCCTCGTTAATCCCTGAAGTGTCTTCCAGTTCTTATAGAATAAAATATTTGCCAAAATAGCGATGCTGCAACGTGTATACTACCTGGCTGGGAGCAGATATGCGCAGTGGAATAAAGCTACACGCAACAGTGAACGGTTTAAAGATTTGCTTTAGTTTATTGTAATAAAATGACAAATAATCAAAAATGAAATCAAAGGGATATCGAAGTTGCTAACGCTAATAGCTGTAGACTAAGCAATAATTCAAAATAAACAATTGAACAAATAGCAATAAATATTAATATAGGTATATTTCCTGCATTCATAACACTCAAATAATACACCTTAAATTCATTCACTTATATGGTAAGTCAAACAAATGAAATAACTACTCATCAGTATCGTTAATAATGCCACCAATAACAAGATTGCTTAAATCTGAATAAGAGCAAGTATAAATGTCTTCAATTATATTCAAATACAGGAACTCCTTCTAAAGAAACACTTGGTTTCACGAGCAGTCAAATCAGATGCATACGTAGCATTAAATAGTTGTCACAATAAAAAAATATAAAAGAGAGTCACTATTGCAACTGATAATGTCCGAGAGAGAGCTTTACAAGCTTTTACAATTAAATAAGTCACGAAACAGTAAATTGGGTTTAGTCCAAATTAAGTCCTACTTAAAAAGGGTATCGACAAATGGTTCACTCATTACAATAGGAGAATAAACACAATGAGTCATATGCACTGACAAATACATTAGTTTATCTTAAAAGCTTAACGATAATTTTCCGTCAACACTAAAAATCTTAGCACAGTTAAATGAAATCTTATAATCACACAAGAGAAAGTTACGATTAACTGATGCCTAATTAACGTCAAAACTGGGCTAGGATGAAACCCAGCTGGTGAACCATATACGCCGCCATGCTATAAGGCCACAAACCTCTCACGCATGACGCACTGCGTAATTCTCTAAAATATAGCTCTAGAAATGTCGCCTTAATTAAGCTGGCATTGCTGCCCACATTAAATTGTGCACTTACAAGGTAAGCTGACCACTCGGCGACGGACCTATGGAGCACTCTAGGCGTTCGGGACTCACAAGGCGGCGGAAGCACATGGCTGCTTCCATTTCCTCGATGCCACGCTGGCAAAATCACCGCCACGTTTTCTTCGCTGCACGGCTCGCTCCCCGCTCTCGGAGCGTTTGACTTTAGTCGCCATTCCGTTGGCGGAGTCGGGGAATCTTTTGGCCTTCCCTCCAGCTTGGCTACACCGAAGAGCACCTTCGCATGCCAACCGGTTTCTCTGCGGGGTCCCTTAGCCGTCGATCCGAGCACCTTCTCTCCATCAGCTCCCTTCTCACTCCTCTTCTTTTCAATCTCGAGCTCCGCGCTCGAATCTCTTCCTTCGTCCTCATTGGTCGCCTGGTGTTGCCCATGCTGACGCGCTTGCTGACGTCGCTCCGCCGACTTTTTTGAAGGGAAAAACGATCGTGTCCGGAAATACCCGATCTCTCCGTCGTGCTCTCCGACGATCGGGGATTTCCGTGATAGATGCTCTGGCTCTAAATTTATTTAAAGTTAAAATTAGTAATTTACGATTGTGATATATGACTAACTTACGTATATATGAGATTGTCGTTTTATTATTTAGTACTGTGCCCGCGACTTCGTACGCGTAGATCACAGAGAAACACAAACCGATGCCGTTTTTTTATAAACATCCTCCTAGCCTTGGACCATGATCAAAACAAAGATATTAAGAAAACAACAAAGCTTCTCTGTAAACGAAGTTAACAGTAGAACCACCAGGGATGTATGCATAAAGTTTGCTAGAGTCGCTGACACGGGAAAGAGATACTAAGCACTGGCTGTGCGAAAAACAACTGACACTGAGAATCACGCCCGCAGCATACAGAGTCTGGCCCTACGCTTTGTTGATGGTCATCGCGTAACATAAGCTGACTCTTCGATTTCGAGAGCTCTAGTATAATTGTGACGTTCGCGGTAAGCGGTTAATCGCACTTCACGTTCTTCACTTGTGTCAAGTTTTCGAGAGGCCGCTGTGCGAGCTCTGAGAACTCGGGCGAGATTCTCTGTCGGTGAAAGTTTCGGACTCGCATGACAATGCTTGGCGCTCACGGCCTGCGTATAGACGCGTTCCGCGTTCTTTGTTGCTCTGCAGAGACTGAAAAACCGGTGTTCGAGTCTCTTTTGAGACTTTAAGTGAGATTCTCAGTCGGGGAAAGTTTCGGACTCGCGTGATAATGCATAGCGCTCACGGTCGTCGTTCCTCAATAGAGACCGAGAAGCCGCCGTGCGAGCACGCTGTGGAGAGTTTCTGATTAGTCTGATGCTCGAGTTCTGGTCTGACGTTCTTGAGTTGCAGTGAGTCTTGCTTCATGATTTTCTTCAGATTCTTGAGATCTAGTTGGTCTTTTAGCATCTTTGCTATATTGAAACAGATTTGATCTTTTTCTTGAAGGCGTTTTCAAGTAAATAACAAGCGAAAAAACTTATACCTGTCTTATCAAAGTAATCCAAGCCGCAATGCAAATTCTTTAGTAGGTGAACAAAAGTAGGTGAACCATTTAAAATACACATAGTTGGTTTGGTTTGGTTTGTTTGGTATTAACGTCCTTTTCAACTGCTATGGTCATTTCAGGACGGCGTTATAGGGGCCGCAAATTTTGCCTCGCAAGGGTTCTTTAACGTGCAGCCGGCAAACGACTACACGGGACCAACGGCTTTACTTCCCTTCCGAAGGAAGTGCGTGATCTCAGGATTTCCCCCTGAAAAATCCTCGTCGTCCTCGGCCGGGATCGAACCCGCGTCCTCGAGCATCAGAGGCGACCACGCAACCGCTGAGCCACCGAGGCCGATAAAAAAAAAAATAATAATAAAAAAAAAAAAAAAAAAATACACATAGAACCATCAATTGAGTAAGTACGTACAGACTGATTTTCTCACATTTAATTTTATTGTTTTCCAGTTCACGTACATTTTTAGACATAAATAACTTAAAGCATGTAACAAGCTAAACTTGCCAAAGTACGTGAACCAAAGCGCAATTTAAAATACGCATAGCGCCATCTATTGAGTAAGTGTGTACAGACAGGGCCGTCTCGAAGTAAGACGGCCCTGGTACAGACCGAGGGGTCTGACACTCAACAAAAATATGGCTAATATTCATGAATCTCAATCATTTGATCAAGATTCAGGAAAATGTTAAGGATTCAAAGATTTATAAGAATTCCCGAAATCCTCCGAAAATTCACAGATTCACTATGTGATTCAGAGATTCGTGTAAGATTTACTTAATGATTAAACCAAGATTTACTCGACAAAATTTCGAAATAAACCGACGCTTATCGCTTTATTTCGCTTTGACAAAATAAAATACAAGTCAATGAAGAAATCAAGCTATGATTTTGTTTTTAACCGAGTTCTAAACAGTGTTTACCCAATATTGCCTCTACTGGGAGTGGCTTATATTAATCACAAACGAGATAAATTTATTGGAAAAGAACCTCAGTAATTTCAGTTTCTTTTATAACAAAAATTCTCTTGAAAAATGCCAATCGAGCTCGCTGACAGTCTATCGTAAACTTCATGTAATAAAACTGCGAAGAATCAAAAGATATTTAAATTGTCACCGATACGCAAACTGAAGTCAATAATCGAAATTTTTCTGCTTTATTAAAGCTTGAATAAAACAAACAAACAAACAAACCCCAAAACAAAAAACAAAGTTAAAAAGTCTAATGATCATCAAATGATTGTGAGATGTTACTGAAGGTAATAATGCGGATAGAGGAGCATTTGGAAAAAAGTTCCAAAAAAAACTGATTATTTAAAAATCATTTCTTAACTTAAGGAAAATATTTTTTTTCGAGATGAGATAATCCAATATTCTTACCCAATAAGTAAGACTCAACCTTGACAAACAGAGTCACTTTGACCCTGGCTAATTTAACCATGCTTAATGGAGAAAATCATGGTTAATTTCTTTTGCTCTGATTTTGATAGCCAAGTAGCAAGAACTTTTGGTATGTCTCGTTTTTTACGAGGCTCGAGCAGTCAGATTCAGGATTCAAAACCATGGAATCCAGAACATATTCGGTGAGATTTGCAAAGATGCATTTTACCTTTGTCAAATATTCAGAGTCTTGTCAGACCTCCTGGGTACAGACTAATTTTCAGACAGACAAACAGACAAAAAAATCCAAAAATGATCATAGTGCGTTCTATCACTATCCGTCATCCTCCAAATATGTTAGAATGAAAGATATATAGAAGAAGATATATGTATAGAAGAAAAATATAGAATAGATATAGAAGAAAAAAGAAAGAAAAAAAGAAAGAAAAAAAAGAAAGAAGAAAACTGTGGTTCGCTCGGGAACTTCGTGATTGATCGAAATCAAAAGTACACTATGCGTTGACCCAGACTATAAGCTATAACCATTTTAAGTTTCATCAAAATCCGTCCCGTGGTTTTTGTGTGATGTGCATACAAACAAACAGACAGACAAACAAACGGACAAAAATTCCAAAAATGATCTTAATGCGTTTTATCACGTATCCGTTATTTCCCAAATATATATTTTTTTTGCAAACATTTTAATATACAGAAACGAAAAATTCAGTTTTATTATACGAGGGGCGATTGATAAAGAAGGTCTCCATGGCTGTAACTTTTTTATTTGTTAACCGGTTTTCAAAATTCTTTTTGTACCTTATACTCACATTTGTCCTCTATGTAATGCACTATTCACTTTTCGACATAGTCCCCATCCCTTTCCACGCATTATGCCAATGCGTGACCACTCGGGTGAACCCGTTGAAGAGGAATTTCGGCGTTGTTGTCGACACCAGGATTGAATGGTAGCTTCGGACCCTCTTCTGGAGTACGATAACGTCCGCCCGCACACGAGTCACCACACACCAGAGGCGTTGCAGCGCCTACAGTTCAAAAATGAAAGACTTTGCACATTGCGACTTTTACCACTTCCCAAAGAAGATAGAGCCCCTTAAGGGACATGAGTTGGTTCTGACGGCGAGGTAAACGCTCAGATAAGATAGAAAAAGAATTTTGAAAATCGGTTAACAAATAAAAACGTTACAGCCATGTAGACCTTATTTATCAATCGCCCCTCGTATGTATAGATTTCCAAAATTTTGGTTTGCATATTAAACATTATAAAAAGAATCTAATCACATGTGTTCAGACATTACAATATATTGTTGCGCCTTTCTTTTGAGTAGCTGATTTTGTTTTCATCCAATCTCGCTTCTTGAGGTAAAATTTCATTTATGTTGATCTTTCTCTTGCAATTATTTAATTTAATAAGTACTAGGCCATCCCGCAACATAACAGTAAATTAGTATATTAAATAGTTAATATTATTCCCTCCACCATTCCCCGGAATAACCGGGCAAAACTCTTAAATATATTATGGCCCGCGGATTAAGTTTGAATAAAATCCGTCAAACCAGCGGCTACAACAATGGTATTCAAGATTTACCACGCGAAACTCATTTTCATGCAACAATTCATGCAACAATGCGCTTTTTGCGGACAAAGAAAATAAATTTTTTTAGTAATAGTAATTAATGATCAAGCGATTTTGAATTTGAACAACTTTGTTCCTTTAAAATTTGTTAGAAATTGCTCTTAAGCAAATATATCAATGATCACACATTTCTTCCTAACAAATGTTTTTGTTCAATGATAGTAAACATAAACATCACAAAATCCCCCGTTCGTTAATTCCTTAATTGTTTTCCAGTTCTTAGAGAATAAAATGAATGGTTACCAAAATAGGAATGTTCTATCTCTAATTTTATTGAAAGTTTAAAATTGGTAAATTAAAAATTTATATAACTTTTCATTTAATGCTGTGTCCTCATTATCAAATATTCCTTACGTGTTTTCTAAGTCCCTGGAAATCATAACAAAAATTTATAAATTCATTTCCGTTTTGTTACTTTTACCCATTGATTTTTCATTTCCGTAAGGCGGCTGCCAAAGGCCCTGTCCGTCTTTCTTGCTTTTCTTTACGGTCTTCTCGGCGTCGCAATTTCTGAAGACGTTTTGCCCATCTCTGCCTCCGCAAATTAGCTTTGAGCGAATCTGTTCCAATACTATTTGACATATTGATTTTGCAATCGTTCTATTTTTCTCTCTCTCTCTCATCTCTTCACTTCCAGCTATCCAAGTAGAGATGTCTTCTCTCCCAGATTTTAACCTTACGTTTCCGTTCAGGATAATTGAGTTCAAATTTGGATATCAATATGATTCTTAATAATTGGGTGACATTAAATTCTTAAACTAATTTATAGACATGATTCCTTGACAGCTTCAAGATTAATAAAGCTGAGCATTCGGAAATATGTTTGTGGGCTAGTTTAGCTGCTTCTAGCAATGAATTATATCATTTAGCTGTGATGCGGAAAATGAATTGAACTATTAAGGAGCTATTGCAAATTACAGAAAATAATTCAAATCTACTAGTGGGTCATATAGGAGTCAATTTTTTGTTGTTTAAAGCCCTGAATTTTTAATGTACATTACAATTTCATTAAAATAATCGGCTTTATATAGGGCGTCTCACCTAAAGTGAAACAATAGCTAACTTCTAAAATATAAATCTGACAGAGTACTTTCAATGGCAGAATTATTGTACTTTTATGTAAGGGGTTTTTATGTGTATTTCATTTCCAAAAAAATGAAATGTGCAATGGAAACACCTATTTTTAATGGTATTTTCAGATTGTACATAATACTTTGAGATATGTTTTATTCTTGGTGTGTTTTCAATTGATCTAACCGTTTAGGAGATAAAGGCACTAAAAGTGTGGTTTGTGTGGATTTAAAGAAAAGCAAAAAACAGAAGTTGTTCCTAAACACAATTGATTATAAAATAGATGACAATGTTTTATTTGAACATAACATTTTTATAGTAATGCAAAACAATGGTTGTACAATAAATGTTGTTTTAATTAAGGATCGGATGTTAGGTGCAAACAAATGGCTTAAAAAGGTGCGTGCAAAGGTGCAAACAAATGGCTTAAAAAGGTGGGTGCAAAGGTGCAAAAAAATGCTACAAAAAGTGCACTAAAGGTCCAGAGTTAAAGTAAAAAAAAGAGAAAATAACTACAATGTATTTCAGGTTCATAAGATAATTTATTCCTAATTACGGATACGAATTACGGATACGAAGGGTGAACTCAACAAACTGTGATTTCGAGAAACACGCGTTTGAAATTTTTGCTCTACCACTCTTAGAACGCTTTACTTTCAGTCTTTATTTTATACGATTAGGAGGGGCCAACTGGACAAAAAACTATACCACCTTATTCTTTGATGTCTGAGAAGCCGAAAAATAAAATAAAAAAAAATATGAACCAATGTTGAGTTTGCCAGTCGTATCCGCAACGCCTCAATTGTACTTAATAATATACATATTTCTAAGTTTCCAAACATAAAGTTTTCTCTGTTTGGCGCAAGAATATTCTTAAAAACGGAATATGATCGTTCAGCATCCGCGGACACCAAAGGAACGTACTTGGTTCGAGTGGCAAATCCACAGATTGTACAACAGGGTTTTTCGCTAGGCTGGTCTCCAGTTTTTCTTTGGCAAAGCCATACAAGTTACTTCGAAGGTCCTGAAGAATAGACCATTGCCTTTCTCTGGTTAGTCCTTGTTCTTCCAGCATCTTTATTGCATCAGTAAGGAAGTTGTAGCTGTGCACAGCATACAGTTCAGTCTGCACGTCTTTGTTCTTGCTTAGTTGCTTCGCCTTTCTAACTGCTTCCGAATCACTTGCCTCTAGACTGTCCAAAAACTGGTCAATTTTTTCGAAGGGTTCTCAGTAGAAAACTGCACTCCATGTACACCCCACCGCGTTACAAAGGGTTCGGGGGTAAAGACAAATTGGTGGTTTGTTTGTAAACTTATATGCAGTAAGGCTATTTAAGGAGTACTTTCTTCGCTTCGTTGACAAAGTCATTTGCTTTGGAATATTCTATGCGGATGCTTTCGCACATTCGGTGAAATGCGAGTGTTACGTGTTTAAGTTTGGTATAGAGAAGGTTCAAACCAATGAATGCCCCCACATGTAAGACGCTTGGTTGGTCAGAATCATCCACACCTTGTCGTACTGGATTCCGCTTGGCCACATGAAAGTACAAGCATCATTTAATGCTCGCGAAACAGCGACAGCGTTAGTTTTCTCCAAATTGAACATTTTCAACAACATTGGCTTTTCGGGCTTTCCAGTTAGTGGGAAACTAAAACGTTTAGCACGCACGTACCTCTTTTTCGAATCTACTATTTCGTCCAGAATAAAACATACTGGATTATCGCCTACTGCTTTTCAACCTTTGTCAAATTATACTTTCATAGACTGGCTTTACATAGTTTTTACGGATTATACT
>JAHWFO010069717.1:969267-981382 GCA_023313115.1 Rhysida immarginata | reverse complement strand
ACTTTCATAGACTGGCTTTACATAGTTTTTACGGATTATACTTTCATCCGGGACATGTTTTCCTGAGTGTTTCTCAAGGATGGATTTTAAAGGAGGATGGTTTTTTTTTGCAGTGGGATTCTAGCTTGAAGAAATGCAGTTGCCAAATCAGTGTTGAATTCCTGCTGAGTTTCGTTGCTCGATTTCTCATTTTGTAAGCTTTGTCCGATGAAGCCTTGACGAGATACCGATGCACTGGCACTACGAAGGTTCTTGTTAGTTTCATGTTTAGGATTCTTCACGTGTTGGTCAGTTCTTCCTTTTTGGTGTTTGGCGTCAACTGATATTACTGCGTTGCACCAATCCTATCTTAAAATGGCACCGTTGGAACAATTCCTTCTTTTTCGTAATCCTTAGTAAGGGCCCGTAGCTTGCTTGTTGATAGTTGGGGCATCTTGAAACTTAAATGTTCTTTCTCTGTCTACGCCTGAGATTGTATTGCGATTCGTATTATTTTTGCATTGACTCCGGTGAGATTAAAAACCAAGGAGACATCTCCTTCTTCCCCAAATGGATTAAACCAGTTCTTTTAAAGGGGAAATATTTGAAGTAATCGTAGAAAAAAGTGCAAAGTAGGTGAAAAGGTGGGAACAGGTGTGTGAATCAAAATAGGTGCAAAAAGGTTTGAATAATTCGATGTTTTTGACATCCCTAACCCCCCTTCCAAATCAACATATCAATTGTTTTCTGAGCGTTTTAAAGAAAACAGCATCAGTGCGGCATTTAAAAACCCGGTCCCTAGTATAATAAACGTTCAAACACATGTCCTCCTTTTCTATGCACGTCTGTAACGATGTTGCAGACACCTTTCTGAATACATTATTCTGAATGGCATGTATCATATATTGCGTGTTGTAGAAAGGTGCGACGCAGTGGAAGTAAACCAGTGAAAAAAAACGTGATAGCTTTATAGAAGTTTATTAGAAATAAAATTTATACACCAACACGTGAATGAAGGAAAATCGATACATTGTTCTATATCAACTTACAATAAATAAATTATACGTGTTCAGCTTTTAGTAAAGTTGCTTCTCTACGTAGAGCAAACACACTCCCTATTCTTTAGCTTGGAGTACAAAAATAAAATTACGATTGTAAATGCAATTATTATTGAAATGAGAAAACAAGCAAAACGGACCTAGAAATTACTGTGCTCTTTCTAGTGGTACCAATTAAAAAATGTGCGTTAAATAGTTTTAATTGGTACTACTAGAAAGAGGAGAATAATTTCTAGGTCCGTTTTCTCATTTTAATAATAATTGCTATTGCAATCGCAATTTTATTTTTGTCCTTCAAGCTAAAGAATAGGGAATGTGTTTGCTCTATGCAGAGATCCAACTTTACTAAAGGCTGAATACGAAGAGTAATATTTGATGAATTAGAGAATTTACAGATAGTCTCTCATTAAAAGAGGACTAACTGATCGTTACACAATGATTTTTGTCGCAATGGCCCAACTCCGATCTATGTGGCACCTATTGTGATCTGAATTTCCTAACTTGTCCAGTAATTTTATTTATATAGTTGACGCCCAATGTTAAAAGTGAGCTATGTAATGTATCCAAGTTGTTTTATCAATTATTTATTTAAAAATTTTACAGACTCACTAAATTCGGCAGTATTATGTCATCAAATTCTGGCCAATTCCATTCCGACTCCATTGAAACTAAAAATGAAGCTTAAGTTTCTAGCTAGGGTGCCCGGATGCGAACGAACGGGAGAAAGGTGGTGGCAACTCTCATTTTGTGGATGCCATCAGCCATTTTGATCCCGAATGCGCTCAGCCACGCATAGGAGAACGCATGTTTTTTGCTCACGTACTCGTACGATACTTATAGACTCGCTTGGTAATGTTAGAATTCTCTTTAATTTTCTATTTTAGAATAGGTAACTTTAACATCTACTCTTCATTAATCATTGAAGTGTCTGCTTCCGTTTTCCATCCCTCCGTCCTCAAAACTCGTGATTGGTGGATTAACAATGGATTAACAATGGAGATTTCGGACCGTTGTATTCTAGACGGTGCTTAAAATTAAAATCTAGCAAGAAATTAATCCTCCCGATGAAGGAAGGTATAGGAAAGTAGAGGAAGCCCTGAGTTCATCTATTTCTACCCCTTCATCTGCACTTTTTAGCTCTCCCAATTTTGTTTTCTTTAATCAAAAAACGGATTTTCTCGAACGTAGTATTTAGAAAATATAAAAGAACCCTATCTTCTTTTCTTTCTGATCATTTTCGATCGAATGATATATCACACCCAATGTTGCCATAGTTCTAAAGACCAAGTGACTGCCATCCCAGCAACTCCGACCTCACTATGACAATTTGGCCCAAACTTAATAGTAATGTAGATTTTGCCTAGAAGAATCTGCATATTGAATTTCACTCCTTTACAAACCTAAATACTACATAGATCACTTGGTCCCCTCTAACTCCGACCCCAGTGGGCCAATCAAAGTCAAACTAAATCGTAAAGATACACATGCCTATAATAAGCTACAGTCCGAATTTCAACATGCTATCTCAAAAAATACAGAAATTATGAAGGGGAGAGACGGAACGGACGGACGGACACTGCTAAAACCAATAATAGCTCCATTCTTCCGCTATTTAATGATAATGTTATATAAACAATTTTCGACAGAACAATGTTTAAAACCGTCATTGTAAAAGTAATATAAAGCCGTTCGTTTTGGTTGTTCATCCGATGTTGTAAATAACAATCAGGGACTAACTCCCAGCCTGAACCTATGGGTCGAAAATGGGGCATGTGTAGGGCCTGAAGGAGCAGTTTCCCAGTATTTTCCTGTTACCTATACTTCCGCCCGTTCGCCTATATTTTCTGTTGTTGTTTTGTTACTTGGAAATGTTGCTTTATTACTTGGAAATTGAATAGGCCTATGCGTATTCATTAAGGACTGCAATGAGTTGTATACTGACTAACCATGTTCCAGCCATATAATGTTCTCATTCACCCAATATACTCACATGTGTAACAATTTTCTGATAAAATCATTTTCTGATTTTAGTTGGCTTGCTAATCGAATTTTAAAGAGCAAAAACGATGCAGGTAACGCCTTTATTGCAGCAATCATTTTGACAAAGTGGAAGGCCTTTTCGCTTTTCTGCCTTGCTGCAAAGATAAAATTATGGCTAATTCAAATATAAAGAAACAAGTGAGGTCCAGGTCACAGGAGATAAATACGACAGTTATTTCGAAAATGAATGTAACAAGTACTGACCGCGGCATCATCGAATATTTAGGAGGCGTGATCATCAAAAATATTCTGAGATGAATAAAAAATTGTTCCATATGCTACAAAGCTTTACTGATGATGAACACATCCGAGAGGAGGATATTAATGGAGGCAATAAGAATTTGACCTATCCAAGTAAAAAGATTCTGATATATTATCAAATTCAGAATCAGTTTTCAAAAGCATTGCTTCACAACAAAAAAATCGTCACTGACATTTCCTTACTCATTGATGTCATTGATTTGGAATTGTATGATGAACATAGCCACATAATTCCAAACGTCCTTGGAAACGTAGGCTCATAAAATTTCGACTTAAGATTTCATTAAGAAATGTAATCCAGCCAAAATATCTGATTATGGGTGTCACGAACAAACAAAGGAGCAGACGTTTACGTAAATAAAAAGAAAAACTTTTAATTCGACTTGAATTATTAAAGTTTGAACAGGATAAATGGCAAAGTCATAATCTTGACTAACAAATATTAATTCCGTCGAGTTGGATCTTCTTTCTAAGTCTTGTCCAGGGCAGGCTGACACAAATACCAGTAGTGGCTGGGAAGCAGGTAAGTGGAAGGTAGGTCCAACGTCGTCAATCTTGCTACTGCGGATTCTGTGACGGAACAAAGCAAAGCGGATTAGACAGCAGAGGTACTAGTTTTAATTCACAAACATGATTAGTCAAATGAATAAATGAAATTAAAGCTCTGTTAGATATCAGGAAAGGACACCTACTAGGATTCGTATTACACAAGCAGTCCTCTCGCGCGCTATCCCTAACGCGCAAACGGGCCCGCGCACGCAGGAAATTCTTGGCATTACGCGAAGAGGACGCTGATGAGTCGGTGGCTTCTCTGGTTGATATCGTCAATAGTGGTAAGCGGACATCGGTCGGAGTGCTCCCTTGTCGGACCGCGTTGAGCTGACCTTTTCCTCGGGCAGAAGTC
Organism: Rhysida immarginata; assembly: GCA_023313115.1. Lineage (NCBI taxonomy): Eukaryota > Metazoa > Arthropoda > Chilopoda > Scolopendromorpha > Scolopendridae > Rhysida > Rhysida immarginata. The sequence continues at coordinate 977,140 of JAHWFO010069717.1, read as the reverse complement.
CTTGTAGAAGCGGCGACTTCTCCCTCCGTGAATGCCGGGTTCGAGCTCTCGGTGCGTGCGGGAATTTTGGCTCCGTCGTATATGAGAGGCGTCTCCGCTGCGGTTGTCATTCGAATATTTTCAAAGTTCACATTAAAAATTGGCACTTGCCTATCACTGAGTCCTGATTCATCGTCGTCCGTCTGGGTGACTAAGTCCGGGCCTGAAGACTTCTTATGGGCAGAATTTCCATTGGAGATGGCAGAGGCAAGGGGTGCGTCGGTCGCCGTCTTTTTCTTAAGTCGCTCAGAGAACTCCAAATCTGCCTCGTTACCAACAATTTCTTCCTTTTTTATATCCCCCGAACTCCGCCTCTTTTGTCGGTTAATTTGCATGACCAATGAGGGAGGGGGAACTATTTCTATTCCCGGGGTGAGCTGCTGTCTTTTTCTTACTGGCTCGCTCTTTAGATTGCTTCGAATCTGATGATGCGGATGACGTCTTTGTTTTTGTTTAGTTTGGCGCACGTAGCAATCAGAAGGGACGTTGTCTCCCGATCGCTCATCAGATTGACGTGACAATGGGAGTAAAACACGTGTAAATATGTAATAGTTTTGTTGTTTTAACATGATAATGTTTTAAGGTGGACATCTATCTACAAAAAACATGATGCGAAAAACGACACCAAAAAGTATTACGGAAACAGTTTTCCATTGTTGATGCCGGCTTGAAGCACACGCCGGAACTGAAAAGACACGTGACCATTGTTGTCTGAGCAACAGTTTTTATTATCACACTAGCAGAGGTACCCGGCGTACAGAGCACATTGGTTCGGGTCTGCGCGTGCTCTAAACGTTAATAAAGATGGTGCGCGTGGAGGATGCACGTGAATGAAGATTATTGAAAGGGCAGAACGGTCTCTAAATCAAAAGAATTTTTTATTCGTACGGAGCTCATTATTTATTACGATAACTTGAAAACGAATTAACTTTTTTACACTCTGTTTTCACCAATCCATTACTATGGGACAGAGCACGAAGAAGTACGAACGTGAGATAGCCGGAATAGATACGTGCTCTAATGGTACCATTATGATACCCCCTTAACAATTTCCTATAACCAGATATGGCATGTAATATATCATACAAATCGTCACGACGTCTCATGAACGAATATATAAAAAAAAATAGTGATAGCAGATATCGGTCTAGTGGCACGTGCACTTCTCATGATTGAATATAACGCATTAAACGATAGTGTGAATTGTCTAATAGTACGTGTTTTAATGGTACCAAATGGTACTGTTGGAACTTTCAATGCTAAGATATGGCATGTAATATATGAGACAACTTGTAACAACGTGTTATGAGTAAATATAACGCGTAAATAATGATAGTGGGAATTGGTTAGTAGCACGTGCCCTAATGGTACTATATGGTACTACTGGAACTTTCAATGCTAAGATGTGGTAATATATCAAACAACTCGTAACAACGTCTCATATGTGAATATAACGGGTAAATAATATAATGGGATTTAATTTAATAGCACGTGTCCTAATGGTACCATATGTACTGTTGGAACTTTCAATGCTAAAATATGTCATGTATATATTAAACAACTCGTAACAACGTGTCATGAGTGAATATAACGAGTAAATAATGATACTGACAGTTCGTTTTGTAGCACGTATTCTAATGGTACCATTTGATACCATTAGTTACTGTCTGAACTTTTAATGCCAAGATATGGCATGTCGTATATCAAACAACTCGTAACAACGTGTTATGAGTGAATATAACGCGTAAATAATGATAGTCGGAATTGTTTAGTAGTACATGTTTTAATCGTACTATATGTTACCTTTGGAAACTGTCAATGCTAAGATATGGCGTGTAATATATCAACCAACTCCTTACGAGTTGTTAGACCTATTGTTATCCATAGCTTATTTGTATCAAGAGCATATTGCTGTTAGGCTTAATAGTAAATGCTGTGAGACATATTGCTAATTAGTAGTAGTTAATTGCTTGCTTCAATAGTAGATGGTAACATAGAAACACTTTAGCAATTGAATATGAAAAAATAATATATGCTTACACATAATGCTTCACCAATCGAGGCTCACTTCGTTTAACCTTATGTGGGAATGCCTACAAATTAAAAAAATTTTATTTGTTCAAATATATAAAGAATAACTTCACTCTCCATTTAACCTTTCAGTTCTTCAAGTTTATTTGTTTAAATTCTCTCTATACATTTGTTTACATAAATAGTAATTTACAATTTAGTTTTCATATTTATATATTTTTTCAAAAGTGTTTAAAAAAGTTGGTTAATTTTATATAACCATGTATGATGCTATAACACAAAAATGTGCTCCCTTTATCCGCTTTGGCGGTAAAATCATTCCTGTTTAAATCTTTACTACAGAGATATTATGAAATATATTAATGTGTGGTAACAGATAGCGCAACTATACTTCGCTCTCTTACCTAGCCATGTAATGGCCTACTATTTTGTTTTCAGCGTTTTGAATGAAGACTAATGAATCTTAGTGTATTGGAATAAACTCATTTCCATTACAATAAATATATTTTATATTTCACAATTTAATTCATAATTTATTATTTTTGAAACATTTAGATCTTTTGATGGTTTTTGAAGTCTTCAACTTATCTATAATTTACGCCCTGGTTACATAATTTCTATGTACTTTGAAGTGCTTAATTTATTTCTACAAATTCCTTCCTCTCCGTAGTTAAGAATTACTTTCCGGCTAAAAAGAGCGTTACGGGTGAATAATTTAAATTTTTCGTCATACAAAATACACTATTTTTAAGATTTTAGATACTGCAAAATACACTATTTTTAAGCTTACACGTGCCGTGTTTGTTGTCCCGCATTCGATTGTGACCACAGACGCGAGTAAGGAGAGGAATCTTCAGTATAGACACTGTTTACTCGACATTTCGAGAGACTCGATACTCGTGCTTATACTTCAGTTATTCTAAGCCCTTATTCAGTATTACCGATTTACATGATTCTGTAGACTCGTCCATTGATAAATAAATAAAAGGTTTATGTACTGTATAAAATATTTATTTATTTGTTGCTTCTAAAAACATTATCATGATTCAATGTTTCGGTTTTCAGATTCGAAACTAAGTCATCTTTTTTAACCGATTTTCAAAATTCGTTTTGTATATGATACTTCCATTTGTCCTCTATGTAATGCACTATTTTTTTTAATTTTTGCCTTTTTTATAAATTTATTTATTTATTATTTACTATAATATTTATGCAACTACAGGGCTAATTTAAAATTCCATAGCTTCAAGCAAAAATAAATTTGTCTAAAATAATGACGAATTTAACACAGTTACTCAGTTGTTACTTTTTGGCAATGCTACTTTAATGCGTTGGTTACATGGCGTGTTCGACAACTTTGATATTGTGGGGTCGAATCCTTCAGAATACACTTTTTAAATAGAAACAACTTTGTTTCCCGTCTTCGTTTTGCCTTGACAAGCTCGGCGAAGATGGGAAGGTACGTACTTTATTGTACAGGGTGTTTTTGAATTGAGTACAGATTTTTTGGGAGATGATAGAAGAGGTCCTTAGAAGTATTTTTTATCATATGAACATGGGGTACCCGCAGCTCCTTTTACTTACAATACTGCATTGAACAATCAAATGACAACGGGACGCAGTGTGCGTTGGTAGCCCTAGATTATTTTATTTTTAACAATTAACACAAGCAATCTACTGTATGACTTTTACAGTAATTGTTCGAAATGACCGCCATTTGCTTCATAGCACAATTCGCAACGCTTTATGATGGATTGATGTACGCGTGGAAACAGTTGATTTGCACGGTCGCTGATGTCACCTGCTGCCGCGACAACACGAGCCGCCAATTCTTCTTCGGTATCTACGGGTTCGGAGTAAACCATTGATTTTATGCTTCCCCATAAAAAAATCCATCGGTGTGAGATCTGGCGATCTCGGTGGCCAAGCAACTGGTCCGCCACAACCAATCCAACGACCAGGATATGTCTCATTTAGGTAATCTCTAACTGTTCTTATGTAATGCGAAGGTGCGCAGTCCTGTTGAAACCACATTAAATGTCTGGTCATTAGTGGAACATCTTCAAGAACACCAAGGAGCTCCTCCTTCAAGAAACCTAGGTATGTTTGCCCGTTAAGACGGCATGGTAGGAGATATGGCCCAATCAGGACATTGTGAATCGTGCCAGCCCAAATATTCAACGAAAAGCGATGCTGAAAACTGTTAACATGTGTTGCACATGGGTTGACATGAGACCACAGATGACTATTGGAGCTATTGAACATTCCCTCTCGCGTAAACCTATTCTGTTGCTGCATAAACCATTCCGCGAAAGCACGCCGGGGACCATGATCATTGGGACATAATTCCTGCACCTTTCGAAGCTTGAACGGATGTTGCAGGTTGTCATGTAAAATGTTCCATACAGTGGTATGACTAGTATTCAAAGCAGCTCCGACCGCACGAGTACTTGTCGATGGATTTCGGTTAAACCTCTCCAAAACTTCATCCTCTAATTCAGGGGAGCGTAACCACCGACGACGTCCACGCTGATGATTATCATGAGCGAATGCGCCTGTTTCTCTTAGACGGCGATCTACTGCACCAAATGTGTGAATTGGGAAGAATTCTGTTGGGATAACGTTCAGCATACAAACGCCTTGCACCATCCATGGTACCAGCAGCACCGAGACACAGATGCATGTCTGCATAATCATTCCATGTAAAACGATTCATACTGTTTGTTTAACTTTACACATGTAAAAAGTACATCAAGTGAACTTTTTAAAACAAATCTTTATCTACTGCTTTCCCAGAATGCGATTAGTTCATTTACATATGGACTAATCGTATTTTACAAAGGGGTTGGATACCATGGAATCTCCTTGACGAAGTTTGTCCTAAGACTTTTCAACAAACAAGCACGTGCACCTTGAAATTTCTTTGCAAACAATTACTTTAAAAGTTATTACAGTAGATTGTTTGTGTTAATTGTTAAAAATAAAATAATCTAGGCCTACCAACGCACACTGCGTCCCGGTGTCATTTGATTGTTCAATGCAGTATTGTAAGTAAACGGAGCTGCGGGGACCCCATGTTCATATGATAAAAAATACTTCTCAGGACCTCTTCTATCATCTCCCAAAAAATCTCTACTCAATTCAAAAACACCCTGTATAGTATATGTCCGTCTTCGCCGAACTTAAATATTTACGTGACGAATTTGAAGATCGTAAGCATAAAACTGGTGTATGTAACTTGTTTGGTATGAGCATTGTTCTTCGACTGTACAGAAATATGCCACCCTTGCATTCTGTACGGAAATATAAACACATAATGTACAGCATCATATCATGGGTGATTTTCTAAAATCCGACGAACTCAACTATATGTGTGTTGGCGCAAAACAATATCTCAACATGCAATGATTCCCTGCCGGGTATAAAAACACAGCAACGTCCGAAGTTGTCAGTAAATTGTAGGGTGGGCGGTCATTAGGTTGAACGTTTTGGGTATTAAACAATACAACATCTAAATTCCGAAAATTCAGGTTCAATACTAGCTACAATACTCAGCGGGGATAACGCAGGCAATTCGTATTAATACCAAGTATACCATTACAGGCGACTGATCATTTTGTAGAGTTCAAATGTCGACAATTTCCCATTCGCCCGGCTTATGCAATTAACAAGTCCCAGGATCAAACCTTAAACAACATTGGTATATACCTAGAGTAGATAGATAAAGATACTCCGCCTTCGTCTTGCCTTGAAAAGCTCGGCGTAGACGGGCATCTCAGCTAATACGTTAATAATTGTGTTTCTGCTTCACAGTTAAAGCTCCTTCTTGGAATATTTGCAATATTTTATTTGCAATATGAAGAAAGTATTTATAATTTGAGGTTTTCGCCAAGATATACACGTGTACCTAAACCCCTATCGCAAACTTCTGATGGTGATTCCTCACAGCGAGATGAAAACAAAAGTTCATATAAACATGGTTCGGATAACTAACCGTTATGAGATTTCCGCAGTTAAAAGTGAAGTTTCAGCAGCTGATTTTGCACTCAAGAGTTTGTTGTAGCTTCTCCGCATGTCATCTGCCATCCACAGAGTAGAAAAATGATGCAACAATAAACAACAGATACATTTAATCCTCGTCATAACGAGTTGTTTGTTGTAGTAATGAATTAGTACCATTAGAACACGAACCAGTGAACCGATTTGAAAAAAATTATCTTTATCATGCATTGTCATCGGTCCTGTGTACGTTCATCAAGTTTCAGCTCTCTAGCTTGTCGGGAAGTTGGTTTAATATTCATTACAAGATTTGATCTGGATAGACAGACCCATAGAAAAGTAAGTTAAATAAAAGCGTATAATATAATAAAACAAAAACAAACAGTAAAATGAGCTAGTTCGTTAAGTCTTACACTCTTTGATCACTCCTTTTCTTTGAGAAAATCTTACAAATATTCCAAAAAGGAGATCTAGCTGAGAAGCAGAAGTAATTTTAAGTTTGAGAATTTAAATTTTAGCAAAAGCTAAATGCGATCGTATTTGCGACCCCCAGTTTATTGGCAAGTACAGGGTGTCCGTAAAGTCTCTCCGCAGTGGAAAATGACGATTCCCATCGAAAGTCAGTCTGAGATGGAAACCACAAAAACGTTTGAATGGACGGAGGGCACTTTCAACATCTCCTGTAAACTTGTGCGTACCCTCACCACTTAATATAGTTCATTCCTAACGTAAATAAAGTGCTATATGTTCCCTGCTTTTGGATTATTGCTTTTGTTTTTCACTGCGGAGAGACTTTATGGGCACCTTGTACATTCAAAATAAGGTTCTCTTCCACCCCTAAAAATTTATAAACAGAGTTCGTAAACACACTGTAGACCATATAATTAGAAGATCCCTTCTAACTCCCTCCCGTAACTCCAACCCAGTAGGCCAATCAAAACCAAACTAAATAGTGAAGTAGGACATGCATACAGTCCTGGAAAAAAAGATAGGAACTTTTGTGTTTTCAACATAACATTTTTAATAGTGAGTTTATTTCAACAAAACTTTACACACCTGTGCCCACACTGCATTGACACCACTGGTTTCAATTCAGTCAAAATATTTAAAAAATTAGTTGAGCCACAACCAATTTTAGAAAAAAAGGGTGGAAAAAATGATAGGAACACCTTCAGTTATCATGAGATTGCTCGTATTTAATACTTTGTAAATCCACCATTTTTGTTGATCACATGAAACACGGGGTCCTTCATAGATTCTATTAGTTTTTCAAGAGTTCTGCACGAAATTTCTTCCCAAGCCTCAAGAACAGCCTGTTTGAGACTCTGGATATTCTCAAACTGCCGCCCGTTCTTATAAACGGCCCGAACCATGATTCCCCAGAGATTTTCGAGAACCCCATTTCATAACCCTGATGTTTTTGGTCTTGAACCACTCCATAGTCGATTTGGAAACTTGACATGGGGCACTGTCCTGCTGAAATATTAATCTTGGCCTCCGATGATTGGTCCAAATGGGATAAGATACTTCTGAAGCATTTCTTGGTACTTGACGCTGTTCATGCGGCCATCTACAAACACTAATTCCACCTTTCCACTGGCACTGAATGCCCCTCAAACCATAACTGAACCGCCACCCTGGATGCGCTTCGAAAAGTGCTTTGGTTCCTTTCGTAAATCGTGCCAATCGTAGCTCCAACCATCGGGGCCATCGAGGTTGAACTTTGTTTCATCACTAAAGATAACTGAGTTCCATTCGGAAGTCCAGGTTTGATGCTGTTTGGCTAGCTGAAGACGATCGACTT
>JAHWFO010069717.1:931795-964267 GCA_023313115.1 Rhysida immarginata | reverse complement strand
CCAAAAAGATGTATTGTCGTCATAGATTTAACTATACAGGGTGATTCAAATCATGTGTAAAACAATTTAAGGGGGTATTATAGAGGTCAAGTTAAACACAAAAATTCCTGTGAATATGGGTCCGAATTTGAACGATAACTGAGATATGAACAGAAATAAAAATGCCTCCACCAAGATCAACAAGTTAATAACTCAGGTTCTGTAAAGCCTAGATTAATGAAATTTGGAGGAATAATAGGGTACATAAAACTGTGTATACCGTTATAATTTGATCGAATTCCAACAAGAAGCTTCCGAGTTACTCATTCAACATCATAACACGTGTTCACTTGTGAGTATTAACCAGCACTTTTTACAATTTTGACTGCGTAATTCGGAAACATCTATTGACATTTAAAAATAGCACACTAAAATAAATATATAAATCAAATTAAATCCTAAGTAAGTAATTTATGTAGCTATCTAAATTACGAAATTCATTACATGTATACGATTCTTATTTTTTAATTTTAATAAAAAAAATAACATTCAAGTTAAATTTTAAAATTGATTAACAATTCAGGTCCCAAGTAGGTAACATTAATTTTTACATTTTATGATATTCATTAAATGTGCATAATAGTGATGGCTACAGAAACAAAGGGCAGCATGGCGCGGTCGAAGGCAATGGGGCACTGAAAGGGGCACCGAATGCAGCTAAATTCTTACTTTAAAGTTAATAAAAGTACATGCATTTCATTTATATTTTTAAGGCATAATGCTAACTTCGGAATCTGTATACGATTAGGGCACGTTAAATTTCTAATTTCTTCTAGGCAAATCTCTTCCTTACTTTGTGATGCCACGAAAAGACATCATCTGGTAGTATAATCCTCAATAGTTTTTAAAGTATATTTTTCAACAATTTATGCACCATTTTTGCAGGATAAAATTGCGAATAATGATTGCATTAAGATTTTTAAACTTTATACCTTATACAGCTGATCTGTATTATTCCTCAACATTTTATTAATGCTAATTTAAACGTGAAAGCTTATTGAGGAATACTTCTCGCGGACGAAGCTGTTTTTTTTTACAGTAAAGCGACCACAGGAAACCACCGCACACGAATACAGAAGGCTCGACTTGTCAGGGCGGAGGATAAAAAAAGCAAGGAGTAACGCGATGAACAGCTCGTCACGGCTACCAACTAAACCAATGGTGGACAAACTTTTTTATTAAAGATTTTTAATCTTTTCTAAGATTTTTAATATAAAGTGCACTCGTTCCCTAAAAATAATTTCAAATTATCCTATTTCTGGTCTCTCTTGCGCATATTTCTAAATAATCTTGCGGGCCGCATGGAATCCGGTAGCGAGCCGAAAAATAATTGGAAGCGGCCCGCGGGCCGTAGTTTGCCCATCACTAAACTAAGCTGATGCAGTTAGTTAATATTTGAAATGAATGTACTTAGTAGTTTAATTTAAATATTTAGGCTTTAAATCACTCACGCCACCATGATAAGCTCCAATGAATACTTAAGCTGCACATTGTTGGCATCTATTGGATTCAGTTTCTTGCGTTTGTGCAGCGCCGAGGGGCAGCATAGATGGGCCGAGGGGCAGCGTGGCGGGGTCGAGAGGCAGCATGGCGGGGTAGTAAAAAATTTTCAGTTGAATAAATTAATAAAAAAGGAAAAATCATGAAATAGAAAAAAAATCCAATCGAATAAAATCAAAAGCAAATAACATTATTTTTTTCTCATTTTATAATATTCATTAAAACTGTATAATTAATTTTTTTAGTTTTAAAATATAGTGGTCGTGCAATATGCTCCGAAAACAGTCTGTCGAGGAAATTGAGCAATGAGGAGGTAAAAAAAAAGAGACTGACGAGCAAAGTTTACATCTAAGTTGTAGATGTGTTTTTGTGTTAGGATATAACTGTTAAATTGACAGTAGTGACTTTGTCACATTGTAACAGGACACATTGTGTTAGTATCGCTTTCATATGCCCAACTTTTTAACTATTGGCAAAGCTGTCAATTATCGCAGTCCTGCCAGTTATCACAGCTTTGTCACAGATCAAATTTTTTAAAAATAAAAAATCGCGCTTACTGTTTCGTAACCTTCGTACGCCGGGCTTTCGAATAAAATCAAAAGCAAGCTGTGTCTGACGTGAACTGTGGTGATCCGTGTTAAAAAAAACTTGAGCTAGGAAAGAAAGACAAGCTGACTTTTATCAAACCCATCTATCGTCATGAGTGTTGGATAATGACCGAAAGAGTCTCGAAACGAGGTCTTGGGGATTTGGCAGGTGTTCCCTACTAGATAGAGTGTTCAGCATCACTATAAGGTAGTCTTTAGGTGTTGAGCCACTACTTATCCGCATTGAGAGGGCTCAGTTGCTTCGGTATGGCCACATTTATGGATGCCGCAAACTGTCTTCCTAGCGGGCTCAGTTACTTCCGCAAATATTAGTAGCTATTTTCCAAGTCGGTGGTCACATAAGAGATCAAGGGGTTGGCCTAGAAGTAGGTGGCTAGATTATATAGAGCATCTGGGTTCGCGCCGCTTGGGTATTACCATTAAGGACATGCGCCTGATGGCGGAAAATCTCGAGCGCTGCCTCCGTGACCTTAACGGATATGCAGGTTTGTAAACTAAGTAAGAAAACCATTTCAGCCTCGCTTTCATATTGACAACGACTTATTTACTATTGGCAGTCCTCTCAATTATCACAGTCCGATCACAGACGAAATTTTATAATTAAAATCGAATTTACAGATTCACCTGTTGTGGCACCATCGTATGACGGGCTTTATTACTAGTCATGAAATAATTGGTTATTTATTGGACTACATTTTCATTTCATCCAAATTTTTATTGTGAACTTTTCGGACCTTTCGGACCTTAATTTCAAAATTCAAATTCTTCAAGACCTTCAAAATTCAAAATTTTTCATCGTTATCATTTCATATTGTCACCTTTTAAACAAGTGCCGAGTCAACAACGAAGTCGGTCTCTTTTTTTACCTCCCTCATTGCTCACTTTCCTCGACAGACCGTTTTGGGGCATATTGCACGACCACTATATTTTAAAACTAAAAAAATTAATTATACACATTTAATGAATATTATAAAATGAGAAAAAATAATGTTATTTGCTTTTGATTTAATTCGAATAATGGATTTTTTTTTCTATTTCATGACTTTTCCTTTTTATTAATTTATTCAACTGAAAATTTTTTACTATGCACATTTAACGAATATCATAAAATGTAAAAACTAATTTGGTCTGCTAGGGTGTGAAAATTATTGCCAGGACAGTGAACTTGGGATTATTTGGACTGTTAGAAGCTTTGTTATTTAGTAATCTTTTAAATTTTATTAGTTTTAAGTCCCTTTTTAATTATATTCTTGTAATTTTTTGATGTCTTTGTAAATTATTTTTATGTCTTTACATGCTACAGAATATAAATTTAAGGTATGAAGTCTCAATTTCAATTTTTACCAATTTCGGCGTAAATAGGTTAGAAAATAAAATTTCCCAATTATCATTTTATGAAGCGGCCCCTGAAGCGGCTACCCAGCAGTACTGTCCTGTATATTTTTGCAACACCCTGCACATTCCTTCCATAATGTAGCTTTATTTGAACTTTTTACCTCGTTAAATTCTGTTTTTATGGGCGCTGGAAAAGCAAATATAAACAATAATATCTCTGACAATTTGCATTAGTTTGTTTAATAATTATTGGCCGATTCTACCAATGCTAATTTCCAGAACCAGTAACTAGGCACACATCGTTTTAGGAAGTCCAAAATGCCCCTAAAAAGTGAATAGTTTCAGCTGAATAAATTATTTAAATCAGATCACAGCACTTTGTGAGATAAGTGATTTTACACGAATTCAAACTTGGACGTATTATGTCCGAAACGGTTGAAATGGCAATAAATCGGAATCGGAGTATTTCAATGTTTAGGGCAGTTGATATTATTATCGACCAAAGGAATCGGTATCGACACAACACAATTAAGACAGAGAGTCTCAAATAAAAACGGCGTCCAAAATAAGTGAGCTCAGTGATGATTTTATTGTATCACCAGTTACAGTTTACAGATTTCTGCCAACTATGGTCAAGGTTAAAAAGCTGGATACCTGGGTTCGTGTGGAAACGTGATTTGACTTCCAAAAACGTGAGGCTAGTGTTCTCTACGGTAGATGAAAAATGGAAAATTATGACAACAGAAAGCGAACAACGTGGTGGCTCAATAAAGGAGAACCACCGGAACAAAAGTCCAAACTAAAACTAGGACCCACAGAAAATTCTGATCTCTGTGTGGTGGACTGCAAAGACACGTAATCAAACAATCCAAAGTGACGTGTACTGCCGTCAGCTAGATGAATGTCACCAAAATTTAACCATGAAACAACTATCGCTCATCAATCGATTGATGAAACACAATAATATAGGTGTATCTATTGGAAGCAGTATATGGCCCTCACTCACCATACCTATTCACAAACGTGGATCCATCAGGCTTTCACAAGTTTCTCCCTATTTGGATCACTTCTTGAGGGCTAAAATATTTCACTAACCAGGATACTGTGATTCTTGTAGAAATTAAGCAATTTTTTTAGACCACTGTGGTGCCAGCTTCTGCCACTTCGGTATTTTTGCTAATCAAGCTGGACACTTTGTATTGCTGCCGAGGGCAGATATTTTTTGGAATAAGATGAATTTCTTCGTCAGTTACTGCTGTATTTACTATTATATTATAAAATATTTATATATCTGCCAGAAGTTATACAACAATTTAATGAAATATAAAAGCTTCGTTTTCATGCAAAGCTCTTTAAGATATCGTTGTAGATTGCATTTAAGTCCAGTTGAATGCTGGTGTAGAATTATAATACTAGACAGGATGTTCGAGAAATATTATAAAGGCTATTTTTAACGAAAGCAAACTTAATCGTGGGCTATTTTGTGTTAACAATATTTAGATATTCTTTCCCGTAATCAATACTGACTGTGTCGCTATTTCACGCAAAAAATGGTTTCTGTTTTTAGGAGATTTTCGAAAGATTTGAGTAGATAAAGTTAAAAATATTCAATGTACTGAACGAGAGCTAGATTCTTTTTAGCTCTATAAATCTATTTTTTTTATCTCTCTATATATTAGATTCTATAAATCTAATACGAGAGCTTTTCTAAAGAGAAGAACGAGGCTAAACTTATATCGTTTAACAGATATCTAATTCTGTGGATTTTTTTATTCAGACTTACAGGGCACTGGATCCATTTACCAGCACATAAGCTCATTATAAAGTTTGCGTTAAATCCGTCCGTGATCAATTCGGCTTCCGTAAATTGCCTTTTTTAATCGGTTTATCAATCACCGTTAAAAACCTGAAATTATTCAATCAACGGTTTTGGAAAAAAAAATTCTCAAACAAATTCGGTAGCATTTCACTAAGGGTTTCTCGTACGGATCAGATAAACTGCTCATTTCTCTCTGTCAACAAAACCATTGATCGTGTTCCTTTTAGAGTATAGTATTGAAGTGAACATAGAGGCAGCAGATTATTTCTATTGTTTATAAAAAAGAAAAATTCACTAGAGGAATTTTCTTTAAATGAATTCAAGAAATAAATGCTTTTCAGCATTTTTAAATTAAACAAATAATAAAAATATTACCTATGAGACCCATATATGGAATCACAATGTATTTGCAAATGAAATGAAGCTAATATTGTTAAAATCAGCGCTTTTAGAGCTTGAACAGAATGACAAAGTAATCTCCCTTACCCTTATGTGTCGACTTCACCTTTAAAATCGTTTTATTGCCTCATTGGGAATCAACTTTATCAGTTAATCCTATCAACTCAATTGAAACTTTACTTACATTGAAAGTGAAACTTTTCAAAGGGTGGACAGCTTAGAAATACATTTCCTTTAAAGCCGTAGAAAAAAAACGGTTATTAGTCAATAATGTTATCACAAAAAATAAAGGAGAAGTTTATTCGGTCATCATGGGAAAGAGGGTGCCCGACAGACATCCAATATCCTACGAGATGTTTATAGTGAGTTCAATTAAATGATGTTTGAAGATGATATTTTTATGATGAAATGGAATTTCGTATCCTTCATATTCAACGACAGCAATAAACTGCAAATTTGAGCTCAGTGGATAAAAACGTTTTCGAACTTTCAGAAAGGAGCAAGAATCTTTCGTTGGAAATTTATTCCTGCATAGCGACATCAAAATAAAAAGGAAGTTTGACCTTTGTGGATGTACTAACATTCTGAACTCTTGTAACGCATGTCAAGAGATTGTTATATTTCCACTTATTGCGGTAGATGAAACGTGATACTATGGCTATGACTTTCTCTTGTAGATTCCTACAATGGCCAAGGGTCAGTTTCATATTGCGTTCACGTAGGCAAGTTCAATCTGATGACCTTGCTGATTACTTTCTTCGATGCCAAAAAGAACGTACAGTGGATTCGACTCTGAAAGAAAAAAGATAATTAAAAGAATACTAAACCAGTTAATAAAAAAAACTTGTGATGTAGTGTCATCGATAAATGGGCACTGCTTCGTGAGAAAGTTCTAAATAAATAAAGTGTGTACAAATTTGAAACTGTTTTAATATTCAAATTAAGAATACATAAGTGAGTCTCTGTTTTCGAGGGGGTTACATCTTCAGTTAATAAGCGGAATTCAGAATAATTTTACTTTCAGCTAGAGTAAGGCAGAGACGTGGACGGTAAAATTGCATAAATAAATTTAATGAACAATAAACAAAAATAAGCATGTAGCAATTGAGAAATGTCTTTTAACACAAATATAAACAAACTACCAGAGGCACCCGGCGTTGCCCGGGATAATTACAGAACAACCTCAAGAAGTTAAATAATATCTCAAATTGTTTTTCAGTATTCTATAATTTCCTGCTGTAGACGAAGCTCCCGTTGTTCAGATGTTTTCCACGCCCGTATAATTTTTTCTACTCTGACCAATATTCGGTCTTTTCTTCGGTGGCATTTCCATAGATGTGAATTAACATGTGTCCTTCGACCGATTATTAAAAGAGCACAATACAATGTGCTTGTTGATTTGAAGAGTCGAGTTGATATATGCTTTGTTATCGGTTACGTTTAAACTGTCGCCCTAGACCTACTGGCGTCCTTATATGTATACCGAACAAACTGGAAGAGGAAGAGGAAGCTGCCTTCGCGTCTGGAAGATTCTACACTGTCCAAACACACAAACAAACACAAATCGTCTGAATATTTGTTAGGGGGCTAAAGGGAGACACGTGTATCACTATGACTCTTCGAGAGAGACTGCCCTATCTATACCGTGCTATTATACTCATTTCCAGCTCATACTTGTTAATTTTTGGAAACGAAATGTTCTATCACTGCATCGTCTTGAAAATATTGTTGCATCATTACCACTTTGGTTTCCATGACAACAATATTTCCCCAGCGTAGATATGGAAATATGTGACGATGCCAGTAGAAACGTAGCCTGGAGGGGAAAATCTTCTTTTAAGAAAAATGTGTTTTAAAGGTCCCTCTTTTATTTGCAGCCAACTAATTTGCCGAGAGGTGGTAAACTTCAATACAGAGTTACCTATTATTTCTATTTAATGTAACAGGGATTTTTTTATTTTATAAATGAACATTCAGATTGTTGTACAGTGATACAGAATTTTCGCCTCTATAGAAAATGGATCTAAAAATTTGAATTTTAAATATTCTTTTTTGCCAGATTTATAATACTTCAAAGAATATAGCTAAATAAAAATTCAAAAAAGTCAAATTTCACCCCCAGGCTATGTTTTTATTGTCACATGTATGGCAACAATAACAGCGACGAAACAATTCTAAGTGACAGTGGATGTACAGTACACGATTTAAAAGATGCATTGTGCAGAATTAAAAATGCATTTTGAAAAAAAAAAATGTAGTTACTTACATTAAGATTCAGTTTGTGAAAGAGCTTTTTACGAATTCTTAAGTGGATTTTCCATTAAAAAATGCATTTTGTGAAGTAAAAAATGTAGTTTGGGGAATTAAAAAGAAGCTTGCAAAATAAAAGGTGTATTTTGCGAAATAAAATATAAAACAACCTGTGGAATTTTGAAATCCTAATTGAACAAGCTAAAATTGTGTTAAAACTTAAAAGAAAATTGCCCCCTTTAAAGTGGAATAAAGAGTGAGAAAACAGGTGTTAAAAGCAAAATATAAAAAGTGCGTTCTAAAAGTAGGGGACAAGCGATGGGGATAAAATGAGATTTAAAAGTGAGGTTAAAAAGTGGGGTTAAAAAGTCCATGATAAGGAGGATCAAAAGGTGAAATAAAAATGGGGTAAAAAGTATCCCCCCCCTAATTTTTTATTCTTTTTACACACTTTATTGTCCCCCTTTAATCACTCATGCTTTAACACGATTTTAGCTTGTTCAAATGGAATTTGAAAATTCCACAGGCTTCTTTTTTATTTCGCAAAATACTTTTATATTTTAAAACCTTCTTTTTAATTTTGCAAAGTACTTTTTATTTTAATTCTGCACAATACTTTTTTATTTTGGAAAATCCACTTAAAAATTCGCAAAAAGCTATATTTCATAAGCTGAATTTCTCTGTGAGAAGCTATTTTTTTTTATTTTGCAAAAAGCATTTTTATTTCTGAAAGATGCATTTTTAGTTCTGCAAAATACAGTTTTTAGTTCCGCAAAATCAATTTGGATTCTTCGCAATAATCTTGTTCCCCATGGATTTGATGGTGTCCGATGACAGGTTTTGGATTGTTTTCTTCACATTATTGTAGAATTTCTTCGTGGTGTCTTTCTTCAGCAGTTGAAAGTCGTTGTCATTGATGCAATTTCTGAAATCGCAAAAAGCTGTAAGACTGACAAGGGAGCCCCATATAGCTTTTTTTTTTGCGCGCAAGCACACCATGGAAGCGATAGCGTTGCGCGGCAGTGAAGCGCTCCGGAAGTGCGCAGAGTTCAACAAACATGGCGGAAAGAGGGGAAGCGAACTTGTTAGCGGCGATCGCCAAAGAATTGCAGTTAGAGCACTGTTATTAGGCATTAAACCTTAATTTTGCTGTACAATTATTCGTCTCGAAATAATTTATAAGATGAGGTAGGCATCCATAAATACTATTTTTATTTAAAATTATAAAGCACCGCGATACATACCCCCTCACCAACGCAACGTATTACTCGACGTTGCATATGAAGCCAGACCCGTGTTTGATTACCGAATTACTTTAATAAAATGAAATGATAAATTAAGGAAATGGTTATTAATTACTATAGACATTTTGTACTGGAAGGCAATTAGATAATTGTAATAATCTATTTTTAAAAACTAAGTTTGTTTAGAAACTTGAGAAGCCATAGAATTGCCGTCTGCTGCTGTCTATTTCATCTGAAGTGGATTCGTACTCATTGCTGTGAGTAGTGGAAGAAAGAAGTTCCGTTAAGCGCATTAATACATCGCTTTAACAATGGAGCCCTTGTATGACGGTGTGCTCAAATCTTTTCGTTTTCGTGGTTTATTTTGAAAGAAACAAAATTTCTTACTCTCTTATTTTGCAAGCATTTGTAGCTTCAATTGAGTAACATATTTCAATTTGGTGGAAATCTGTGACATACATGTTCGAGGGATTCCCTTGTGAGTTCATTATTTACTCCACCGACAATGCCACATGTCCAGTGCTTAAATTGGCAGAAAGTCAAGCTTATTCCAAGTGTTCTGTTAACAGTAAAAAAATTTAGAAGCACTGAGAAAAAGGTTCGAAACGAGAAGGTCAATATTGACAAAAGCTGTAGTAAAAACATAGAACTGTTCTCATGTAAGTTAATTTTTTAAACGTATGGAAAAACAAAACGTGCTCTAGAGCATAGTAAAAGAGAAATCCTCTCAGCGGTTATTTTTTTTCTTTAAAAGGAATTTTCCAAAGTGAAATGTCAACAATTGGGAACATACTGTGACCAAAAAAGAAAAGTAATGGAATATATTCATCCTCTTATAATGGAATATCATCCTCTTATAATAGACATTTAATGATTATTTTAACAAAGTTTTCCTAAATTTTATAATCATTTTAATCATGATTGTTCAATTTAATTTTATAATTAACAGTTTTTATTTGATTTAGCCATTGATTTAATTTGTTTTTATTTGGAGCTTCCATTAACGGCCAATTACTCAAAAGATGACCCAAAAACTTTTCCCACTCTTATCACGAATTTCTTTAACTTCAATTTCTATTTCAAATACATTCATTCGGCAAGATGATAGGTCCCCGGCAATGTAAGCTATTTAGTTGTTGTAAAGAATGAGGTCAAAAGCACAACCGATTAACAACTGGTATCGTTGGAGGTTACTGTTGTTAGCTCGAGCCAGCCTCTGCTTTATTGTCAGCCCATTAGTCTAAAATCATGAAGAAACATTGGACTATTTGTTAATAAAGAAATAAGAGGTTAAGGAAGATCTTATTTTTATTAAAAGTATTTTTATTAATTGGAAAAAAATGATAAGTTATTAATGCAGGAAATTTATTATTTGAAAAGGAATATCTTATATATAATTATATTTAAATTCATCTCTTCCATTAAAAAATTCAAGATTTTTACGGATTTATAGAATAAAGTAAGCTAATTATGAAAGAATTTAATTTTATAATTATAATTTATTGAATATAAAATTCGATTACAACTTAATTAATTTGTCACATCTTTCCAGCGTTCATACGAAAAAACGTTAAAAACGTTTGTTCATGCACTACAGGAAAGTTTGCACTATTTCGTTTGATTCCATCCCAGAGAATAATGGGTTTGTCTAAGGTGACTGAAACTAACCTTCTTTTTCTGGATTAATTCGGTCGGCTGACTGTGTTAGTCATCTAAACACTAATTTTCGTTTTTCACCGCGTCGAGATTCCGCCGATTAGTGTTTATGACCCAACAATCGCCGACTGTGCTGTCCGATTAGGCTTTTTGACATTATCCAAAGTTATCAAAATTAGATCTACAACCTCTGACAATTAAGTTCGGTGAATGAGTTCACACAACAAAATGCAAAACAGATAGAGCCACATTTACTTTATTGTCCTTCGAAATAATCACCCTGGAAGGCAATACACTTTTGAGATCGGGTGTATAAGTCCTGGAAGCTCCTTAGGGATGGCTTTAAGTTCACGTGTAACATTTGCTTGAATGTCTGGAATGTCCGCAAATCTGTGTCCCTTTAAGGCCCGTTTCAGGCGTGGAAACAAGAAAAAGTCTGCCAGTGCCAAGTCTGGTGAATAAGGTGGATGAGCTATGGATAGGACCCCTTTGTTGGCCAGAAACTGTTGCACGATTACGGCAGTGTTCCTCTTTGATCCATTATCCACAGTTACGTGCGCACGCTACACCTTCAACTGAAGAAACGAGCATCTGCTAAACCATTGCACGCACAAACGTGACCTGTCTGAACTTGCTAAAACAATGACTGGGCTTGTATTCACATGCACTGTTACTCGCGTAAAGCTCGCACAGATTAGGGTGTGACGTCATTCACCGAACTTAAGCATTCAGTTTCTGAAATTTTTAGCGGGTGCCATATGCATCTCATTTTTCACCCAGAGACTTCTTCCATAGTTGTGGTAAGAAATTGTCATCAAGATAATTCATGTTAATGACCGTTATTACTTCTTCATTTCCAAATAAAGTGGAATGTTATCATTTTATCCCTGTTGAGTTGACGAATATTACCAAAAGGTATGGTAAACGTATGAGCACTGCTTCATGTTGTAATATTTTCTATTAACATTGTGTACATTAATATTTTCTTTTAATATAATGGGTGCAGCAAATTTAATCGTTATTTCTCTTGTTAAAACAAATACATTACAAGGTGTACATAAAAGAATACCGGAATTTGAACAATTTTTTTTCTGATAATGAGGGGGTATGAGAACAAATACCACGTGGGATGAAAGAAAAACGGACAAATTTTAACATACCTACCAAAATTAATGTTTCTCCTTTACTGCCGCACGCGACAGTACTGTCTAAAAAACAACGACTCTCCAGCAGAAAGCGTTTTACGTGTTCGAGTGAAATGTGCATCGGTGGTTACTATGCAACGGGCTTTCCGGCGACAATTCGAAACAGACCGTTCAGACAATTCTGCTTTAATAATCTTGCGTTGAACGATCTTACTCCAGTTTCAGTAATTGCCGCTGCCAATCTCTTTGCTTGTTTTCCCTGCTTGGGATAGGCCAACAACTTATCCCTTCTGAAACTCTATGACATCTTTTCCGCATCTAACAAGAACCTCCGGTGATGGCATAAGCAGTTTCAGTCGCGAGGGTGCATCTATAAAGGCAAAAGTCCGGGAAATCCGCGTGTGTCAGAAGAAAAGGTGGAAAGGGTTAAAGTCACCTTTTCAGCTCACTCTCTGCAAATCTGTGCATTTGGAATGTGAGTTGCATAAACTTGGACAGGTCTTTCATCCATGGTAACATTTGTCTCATACCCCGCCATTACCAGAAATAAAAGAAATTGTTCAAACTACGATATACTTTGTGTGCACCCTGTATTGTATGAAATTTAACTGCGGTACTTATTTCTTGTGTTTAAGTAACGAAAAGAATTTATAAGCTTCAGGCATTGTAGACGATTTAGTAAAGGGAACAAAGATTGAAGTTTCTATTGCATGTACATTTGTAAAGTTTGTATGTTCATTTCAAAAACAAAAGTATACCCAACAGAAAGTTTCCACCTTTCTCAGATACTTGGCACGATTCACAACTGCAGTTTCAACTAAACATCTTTCTTGGTCTATTATGAAGATATATCCAATATTACTATAATTCAAGTTCTGTCTGTGTGTCCCCTTTATAGGCTCGGCCCCTGTAAGATATATCCGGACACTACCTTTTGTGGAATCTTCCGGCCCTGTAGAAAGCGCGGGGTTGATTCCAATTTCGTGTTTTTCACCCTAATTTTTCTAAATTGAGGTTTCCTGCATCTCAATAGAAGTTGGTTTGCTTGGAGCGGTTTGTGATGGTTTGATTACCAATTGGTTTTGTTTGTTTGATTGTTTAGATTGATTTTTCGTCACTATAAATGAAATTTTAGCTGAAGCCAGAAACATTTTAAAAGTATGAAAGCTTTAGAAAAGTTAATGAGAGTTTTGAAGGCCTTAATGCAAAGCGCTTTCTACGTAGCCCTTTAAAAGAAGCCGTATTGTGGAAGCGTATTATTGAAGCTGATTCAACGACTTTCCGTTTATGTAACGATTAAATGAAGTTCTGCGGAGTTTTTTCTGATAAATTTTGTATTTAATTTTTTTTATTTTTCGCCGTTTTTTAGTTTAATTATTATTGGAATTGTAGATATTTAAGCTTAATATAAATTTGCACAATCCGAAATGAAACTTTATTAGCTTGGGTTTATAGAGATTACTAGCGGATATCCCCTGCATTGCTCTGGGTCTTTTTTGATGAACTTTTGCAATACATGGATCTGAATATAGATAAAAAATAAACACAATTAAAAGCTTACAATTAATATAGTAAAATTTCAAGGTTGACTATGCCCTCTGGCAGTTCTACCCGGCTTCGCTCGTGCCGGAATCCTGTGTATTGCTGAGCAAGTTTTAAGTAGTGCCAGAGAAAAAATGTGTAGAATAATGTATATGGTTTCGAAAATGGGAGAAAATAGAATGAAACTGAAACAATATTTTGATCTGACGTTTGATCAGCTCTATGTATGGATGTATTTCTTCTATTTCCTCCCACCTAATACACCTGCTCCAACCCTCCAAGCGCCAATGTAACTACATAAACCCGGTGTCACCAAGTTTGGCGACAGATGTCGCTGCCAAGGCTCCCATTCTTGCTTCAAAAGAAGGGAGCAAGCTTGAAGGTATTGCAGCGCCACCAGCGACTGACAGCCTAAAAGTCATTTATCGTGATAAGCGTAGGACTCGTAACCAAGAGTCTTTTGTCACGCCATCTATTGCTATAACACAGCCTAATAATAAGCGTTTCAATAGAGGCGTTGAGCGCGAGCGCCGTAAGAGATCCAAACGGAAGCGGCGCGGGAGGATGCGTGAGAAAGAGCGCGGGAAAGAGAAAAAGAAAGATCGAGGAGAGTGTCAAAGATTCCGGACAGTGAGGACACGGAATAATTCAGGGGATGGAAACCTGCTTTTGACAGCAAAGGACTTGATGCTGTCTAGAGAAGCAACGTGTCCGTCGAATGCCTCAACGGGAGAGGAGACGAATGCCAGCGAGTGTCCGTGTAGGAGAATTTCACCCTCGCAGTCATTTAGGAGCAAGACTGTAGACTCCTCGTTATCGAACATTAGTTTAATTCCTGTAATATTTGCAGAGCCTGTGTCAGACGTCCGTCAGACGGAACACGCCGGAGCCACGTTCAGACAACCTTCGCCAGTAGTTAGAATTCCACAACCCGTATCGGAGTTCCTATCTACGCAGTTTACAAGGACGTTAGTAGTAGCAGCTGGGTTGGACCCCAAGCGACTGAGAGACGTCCCAAATCTAGATAGACGGCTGATCCCGGACGAAATAGGCGTTTGGATAACGCCGTGGGCACAGAAGGCGTTCTGGCTACAAGGATTAGGCCATATAGTACCGTACAACAGGTCAGTGAATTTTTCTCGTGTTCCTCACTTCTATTCCTAATTTCTAACGGAGTTGGACACTCTCATGCGCGAATGAGCGCGTTATCATGTCTTGCGCTCGCTGTTTTAGTTCCCCGTTTTAGGGCGTCTTAGTTTCAGCCAGCGCAAGCTCCAAAATTCTCTTTTTTTTTAACGGTTGCACATAAGCTTAATTTAAGTCTCATTAGCCGCTAAATTCTCTGGATTTTCTTTTCCAGTTTCCGGCAGCTGCGTCTTTCAGCTTCGATGTATTGAGTTCTCGTCAGGTTCCCGGGACCCGTGGTCTGAAGTAAAGCACGCGTCGGACGGCGACGATATTGAGACCTAACTGTCCTTCCTTTCCACTAAATTTAGCAACTGTTTTTACTTGTGAACCTGGGATTCACTTTCCTCAGGTGGGTCAGGAAATGAGTGAATGAGTTGATTAAGCTCCTCTCATTACTTCCGAAGGTGACCCGCAAAATTTGTTTATTTTAATTTAGTGTTGTTTTAATTGTGAGCGGAATCCATTAAGTTTCCGCGGGCAGGCCATAACATTTCTTTATTGGTTTAGTGTTTCCTACGCTTAAGTAGGATCGCGGCCCGTTCAATCATTGTTAGTATGTTCTTTGTATGTATTTAAGAAACCATTTATTAATTAAACTCTACCAAAAATTTACTCTGTTGTCATTTGCCTAATATTTCAATCTTCCACTGCGTCATACTCTTAAACCATGACACCCGGCTATTTACTACTTGGTCAAAATCACATAATTTCGAAAAAGGTGATAAAGTCTAGTCTTTCGTTTCGTGGCCGATTCCTCTTCATCAGTTGTTCGATAGGCGGCATCAATTTCTTCCATGGGGTTTGTTTGTTCTCTTCAATGTGCATGGTCGTTTGTGTCTGTGTGCTCTGCAATCTAACAAACAGAATGGGGTTATTTGCTACTCGGTAATCTCACTTGTAGTTACTGCAATTCGCACTGTGCTCTCGATGTCTTGAAGCAAAATTTGCATATTCTTCACTTGGTGTGCTCTAGCAGTGGCCGTTCTTTCTGTTGACACACATGGATCGTAGGCAGCCGCATGGAAAGCTCGATGACAACTGGGTCACTCACCACTTGTTCAGTTGCAGCTGTGCCTTGGCAAAACCGATAGGGCGCCGAGCGATAAAACTGCTTCCTCTGCCGCCTTTCCACTATTTCTCAATACATGTAGTCTGTTAACTTTCCATTATCTCCCGTTGCTGCTCATTTTTAAAAATTTTCAAGAAAATATTAAGTTCTAATAATATCAATTCTAAGAAAAGCCCGTACAACAGGAATTCTATGTACTGTTAAAATTCCATTTTTTTATAATTCGAAGAGATGGAATAGAATCTTCATTACATTGTTAATGAACGTTATATATAGTGCACAAACTGTGCTTGCATTGTTGGTCATGCGATATATATTGTTAGTCAACGCATATTATTGTGAGATATCTCCTATTAATATACCTTACATCATTTTGAATATCGATTATGCCTAACCTAACCTAATCTAATCTAACCTAACCTAACCTAACCTAACCTAACCTGACTTGTCGTGAAGGTTCAAAATCTTTGATGATAAATCTAAACAAAATAAATCAAGTCAGCAACACTGTAGGTATTTTAATAACTTCTCCATTTAATAGAGTGTCAGAAAAATATCCACTAACCAAATTCCACTAACCAAATTCCTCAAAACGACATATATTCCCGAAAACACACATTTTAACGGAATAAGGTAGGGGTTACTGATAAAATCACAAAATCGTTAATATCTCCATAATGGTAACATGACGGATAACATACAGTACATAGGGGTGATTCTGATAGGTATTGAGGTCCGCTACTCAGTTTTTTATTTTGGACATGCACCGTTGGGATATCCTGTATATATATTTTGAATATAAAATGTTAAGTTTTCTCAAAATTTGATTCCATAGGAGAGAATCAAATTTGTGGGAGGGGAATCTACCAGACAGGCATTGCCTTTTTGCCTCCCCTCTTTGTTTGTCTTTCGTTTACTTATAATGAATTAATGATGATTTCCACTACTATCCTCTGTAGTTCAGGGATTTAATGGTGTTATCTGAAATTTCTCTTTAATAAATTATTTATTTAAAAAAACAAAAAAGAATAAGAACTAGAAACAAGCATTACTATTATATTTTGGTGCCGTTCAGGACATTTTTATGAGATTATCAGCTTACTAGTGTAAGAGATCGATCGAGATCGAGGATTTTCTCACTTAGTACTAGATTCATAAATTATGTTTGTACGTAAAAAAAAAATAAATAAATAAAACTACTATTTTCTTTCAAACTGCATCGATTTGAACATGTTTATATGCCAAGATGATAAGCTTTAAATATAATTAAAGAGTTTACCCAAATTTTCTTTCAATTCTGAGATGGTCGAGTTGAAGCAGCAGTCTACCTCAAGTTCTCAGGGTAAATTTCACGAAGAACGGGACACAAACTCGTAAAATGACTCCAATAAATTATAGCTTAGCCCCGTCGAATGGCCATAAAGTCAACGCAGGCCAAAGTCCGACTATAAAACTCTCTGTTTACTCTGTAAAAAATCCTTCATACTGCACCAGCTAGCAAACAAATAAGCCAATGTGGATAACAAATAAACACAAAATAATGAAAAAGAAACTACGGTTTAGTGGAAATAGCCGTAAATCAGATAGCTTTAAGTATAAATAATAACAATTATATCATATTCAATATTTTATTATATTCACCTTCTCTGTGACATCTTTAATTAATTGAAAGTTTCACCTTCAAGCAAAAACATTTATTTATTCAATGACTTTCTTGTTTAATACCTTACAAAATGCTGTTGAGGGATATATCAATTGAATTTAATGATTCCAAATGTGAATTCGCAGTTTGTCCAATATGTGATTCATCTACATTTTTAAGAAACTAAATTGAAACAGCTGGACAAATACCCCGAAAATCGTGAAAGTCGGCTTGCAGATAATCTCTCAATTAGGCAGGCTAACGAGTATAAGTGGTTCTGATAATGAATGACAAGGCCATTCCCAGAACGCATTTGAATTGTAAACTTTTTAACATCGTTAAAACAAATGTGTTGATTTCAAATGGGAATTTAAATAATGCCAATAATTCAATAAACCTTAATGATTAGAATGTAATCAAAGTTTTAAGGCGAAGTTACCCATATGAAATGATATCCTTTTTTCATTTTTTACAGTATTGCCATGTCCAATGCATGGTAAGAATACTTTTCCACTATAGCTGCTGTCTTTTGACTCATTCGAGAATCCTACTTTAGTACGACTAAAATAGGATCCTTTGCAAACGTCCGCATCTTTAGATTAGGGGGAGTAGGCTGATCGTGCCGTTATCTTGCCTACTATCCGAGTCGATAGAAGAGATGTTGCGATGTGAAGCACTCGTATACCCGAAAAAAGTATAGAGCTGCAAAAAAGGACCTACTGACAATAACATAAACTTCTCAGATGTTTTCAATTCGATGTAGTCACAAACCATATTCGTTATTTTTTCCAAGGTATTTCGTAAAATAGTAGAAGGATTGATATTGTTTGAAAAAATGGAAAAAAAAATTCTGAGACCTGGATTCGAACCAGGAACCTCGAGTGTCGTTTGCTCAACGCCTCTACCAACTGGGATATCGCAGACACCCGTAGAGCTATGCTGTCACTAACGGCCGTATTCACCACCTGGGGTTAATCCGAAAGTTAGAGTTAAGGTTAGTTAAGGCGAGAGATGGTATTTTAACGTTTCTCTGTTGGATAATGAGAGTCACGTGCTAAGGTTTAACTCTAGGTTGCCCAACTCGCACTTTAATCCTAGGTGGTGAATACGGCCGTAAGTGTCTTAAAGACAACCAAGTTGTGATGGTGGAAAGCCCAATGGGAAGCGGGCACCCGGCTCACAGATTGAGAATTTCTCCTATCCAACCATCAGAAAGTGTGATGAACTCACATGATAAATAATAAATATAAACTGGAGAGGAACCTCGAGTATCATAGGCTCGACGCCTCTACCAATTGGGCTATCGATATGACACTAGAAGTTCCTGGTTCGAATCCAGGTCACAGAATTTTTCCTTCCATTTTTTCAAACAATATCATTACCTGATGCTTAGAGGTTCATCTCCAGTTTATACGAGGGGAGATCAAAAAGTAAGTTGCACTTCCATGGTATGGCCATTTATTACACTACATATACAAAAGCAACACGGCTATAGCAGCATACAATGTAGGTTCACTTTTCCACATAGTCCCCAAGAGACCCTAAACATTTATCCGAACGATCAAGCAACTTTTCGATTCCGGATGCATAAAAATCTCCTCCAGCGTTTTGTAACCACGCGGTGAACAATGGAGAACACACTGCCATACGAAATATTCAGCATGCTGGCAATTTCCACCAGTTTTATGCGCCGATTCTCTCTAATGATCGCATCCACACGGTCAACATTTGCAATGGTACGGGACGTTGCGGGCCTGCCTACGCGATCTTCGTCTGTGATATCCGTGCGTCCTGCTTCAAATTGTTGACACCACTTTACAATTCCTTGCCGGGAAATTGCACGTTCTCTATATACAGCAGTGATTTCACGAGGGATGTCCGTGCAATTCACCCGTTTGGCCCATAGAAATCGGATTGCTGCTCGCACCTCAAGTTTGGAGTGGACATCCAGTTGACGCGCCATTGCTTTTAGCCCGCTAGTCCCATAAAACACGACGGGAAACCACAGCAACCGTCCTATCCGACGTCTGCGCAGTTAATGTCCCTGTCTCCGCTTTGCCCAAGATTGCGACACACAGCGCGCTCCTGCGGCGAGTTAGTGCAACTTACTTATTGATCTCCCCTCGTATTATTTATTAGTAGAAGGAGTATAAATTAGCGTTACTATTTTAGAACATTGTTAATAGGGTGTGGAATCGTCTAAAACCGGTAGGCCAAAAATTAGAAGCCGTTTTGCAGATCAGTGCCAAACATTAAACTAAATGTGACTTATGACGTATCTGAGCTTTCCTTAAACCGAAACATGCATCAAAAGAATATCTGGACATCTTCAGTGTTGTCTTGGTGCGAAAATCCTGAACATCATCATTAGAAGTATTCTGGTAATTGAATACTTAGGCAAGGAGAGAAATAAAACGAACCGATTAAAAAAAAATGCGTAAAAATTGAATTGATCTTGTTAAAAAACTCGCAGAGGCAATTTGCTTTCTGAATGTCCAATCCATTACATAATGCAATGGCTTTGTATTATTCCAATCACCGCAAGACTCGAGAGGCAAAATTCGAAATGCCAATTCAAAAAGGAAGCCTTTCGGGCTTCCTTTCAAAGTATTTCCCCGTTCATCTATAAATTTAAAGTGAACCTTTAGTCAAAAATTTTTTTTTGATATTTCATACATCTAAGTCTAAAAACGCCGCGTGGAAAAAATTCAATATCTACCTTTATTTATTAATAAACAGTATATTTAGTCGAA
Source organism: Rhysida immarginata (assembly GCA_023313115.1). Classification (NCBI taxonomy): domain Eukaryota; kingdom Metazoa; phylum Arthropoda; class Chilopoda; order Scolopendromorpha; family Scolopendridae; genus Rhysida; species Rhysida immarginata. The sequence goes on along the minus strand of JAHWFO010069717.1, from coordinate 944,078 downwards.
AAATTATAGCCTATAGAGGCTGCCATCTTTCCCCGAATGCGCAAAGGAACACGGGAATTATGTGACGTCAGGTATGGCCTGCGCAAAACAAGGCCAACTATAGATGAGAACGCGCAGCTGCAACAGGCGATCCAGCTTTAAGCTGGATACTTTAAGAAATAACGTGGTTTACTGCATTGCTTATGGCTGTAATAATAGGTCTACGACAAACAAAACTTGCAGCTAAAAAATCAACAACTGTCGAAGCAATGGTTGCATAATATTAACAGGGAAAATTGTCCAGTAAATGAAATAGTCAGGATGTGTTCGGATCATTTTACTGAATCTTGTTATGAGAGAGATTTCAAGGGAGAATTGTTAAGGGCCGCAAGAAGCGAAGAAGGCCGCCGTCCTCGTCTCCTGAAGCCGGACGCGATACCGACGGTTAGGTTAGCTTCATTTTGGCAACCTGAACAAACACCAAGGAGAATACTTATCCAAACAGCTCCAGAAATACAAAGACCGACTTGAAGTAAGTTTAAAATTCAAAATGAAATGTCAGTATTTCTTATATACATTACGGTAAAAGGAACGAGGTTAAAATACATCGCCGAACTTGATCGCATAACACGCTTATGATAAAATAGATTACTCCTAATCTTTACCCAGTTGGCGATATTAATTAATTTTTACAAAAACAGAGAAAAAAAACTGTAAGTAATTCTTAATATTTATAATCCATTGAACGTTGAATATGGTTACTGTAAATCTAAAGGCGACATAAAAACTAAAATGTAAACTGTTTCACTGGTTTGGCTTCCATTTCTCCGTCCCGCTGCCTCTGCTCAACCTCGTTATGGATCGCCTGTTACAGCTGCGCGTTCTCATCTATAGTAGGCCTTGTTTTGCGCAGGTCATACCTGACGTCACTTAATTCCCGTGTTCCTTTGCGAATTCGGGGAAAGATGGCAGCCTCCATGGGCTATAATTTTTTGTCTAAAAATGCTGTTTTATAATAAATAAAGGTAGATATTAAATTTTCTAAACGCGGACTAGTGTTTTTAGACTTATGTATAAAATATCAAAAAAATTTTTTTGACTAAAGGTTCACTTTACGGAATTTTTGTAAGCAGACAACTAGCTTTTCTATATCTGTACAAATCGGCATTACTGACCAGTTGTAGTGCTGGTCTCCATTTTATTTTATTACCGTATCACCGGTTTATAAGTCGCACTTGTTTTCACGATTTTTGGTTCTGAAGGGCTCTGCGACTTATACGGAGAATGCGATCTATATATAAAATTTACAAGAAAATCGGCGGCCATTTTGAATGTTCCCACTAAGACAAGGCAAAGACTAAACTTTAATTCACCCTTGTAATAATAAAATAATTAGATCTTCACACAAATATTTAAATAGAATGCAAACTAGTATTAAAAGAATAAAAAAAACTCTAATTTGTTTTATACAAATGATTAGCCCTGAAAAGGGCCGTTTTTAAAAATTGCCTAAACGGGATCAGGAAAACCCGACTGAAAGTGAAAGTGTACAAATAGAAGACGAATTTTAAAAAATTTTTTGAGTGTATCACTTCTATTTGTGGAGAGATTTTGGAATAACAAAGTCATGACGAGGATTCTCTTGAACTGTAAGCAAGCACATTTTTGACAGTTTTGAGTTTGTTAAAACGCACATATATAGAACGATTTATACAGCGAATGCGACATATATATGGTTTTTTAACGATTTTAGTGTGTTTTTGCTAGTGCGAGTTATATAAATGGCGACTTTTTAATAACAGTACATAACTACGATTTGGTAAATCGCTAAGAAATGAGGGAATTGAAACGATGACCGCAGGATGGGCCTCACAAAATGTTATTCTGAATACTATTAAACAGCCATAAGATACGATAATAGTAAAATTTAGCAAATCCTCGCCTTAAATTGAATAAATTACACTAACTATTCCCGGGTTCTAGGACAACTGCCCCTTAGGATAATTGCTCTCTAGGACAATTGCCCCTTAGGATAATTGCTCTCTAGGACAATTGCCCCCCGGAGAACTGCCCTCTAGGATAAATGCCCCCTATAACAATTGCTCCCAACAATAGGGATTATGCATGGATTTAAAAAAAAATTAATTATTGTTTTTATGCTAAACATGAAAAATGCGGTCAGTACCTTCCTATATTTATTAAATCTGATTTTAAAAAACGCCCCATTTGAAAACGATTTCTGGTTGGTTTTCCTCGATTTGAGAATCAAAATGAATCAGATTCACATTCGTCGCTTTCCTTTCGTCGAATTTATATTTAAAGAAATAAATAAGAAAGAACTATCAATTTAAAACCGATCAATCTTAATAAATATTTATTATTTTTATTAAGATTTAAAATAAAATTAATTTAAAGCTGATGCTGAAATATATTTTTGTGTAAAGTACAGTTCTATTCCAAAAGCGTTTTCACTTGCTTAGCAGGAGTTGAGCTAACCGAAGTTGATCGTTTATAAACTTGAACGAATTTAAAATGGACTTTGCCATTAAGAGTGGAACACTGCTACTTTTACGGGCAGCTAAATTTTGATGTGCGCGACTTTAAACTCACCCTGTATTAATGCTTTGTTATTTGTATTTAAAATCTGGGAGTTATTTCTCTCGCACCCTGTATTTATTAACATGATAATGTTTTAAGGCCAGACATCATTCTACAAAAAGCATGATGCAAAAAACGACACCAAAAAGCGTTACAGAAACAGTTTTGCATTGTTGTTGCACTTTTAAGTATTGTTGGCGCAAGCTTGATGCATACGCCGACACCATGGTCTATAGATATAAAATGAAGCTAATCTTTCTAGCTCCCGATAGGGCGGAAACTCAATTGAAAAATGGCGCTGCATGTAATCGGCCCAACTGCGCATGCAGCATTGCCTTTCGGGAGCTAGAAATTTTAATTTCAGTTTCAGTTTCAGTGGATCCGGAATTAAATTGGGCAGAATTTAAGGTACTCTGCAAAATTTTTAAATAAATAATTGATAAAGCAACATGAATGCATTACATAGCTCACTCTTAACATTGGGCCTCGACTATATAAACAACAAATTAATCCTCCCGATGAAGGTATAGAAAAGTAGCGGATGCGCTGAGGTCATCTATGTTTACTCTTTTATCTGCACTTTTTAACCCCCCACCCCTTCATTTTTTTAATCGAAAAATTGATTTTCTCGAACTAGTATTTAGAAAACGAAAAAGAGCTCTATCTTCTTTCGTTTCTCATGATTTCCGATCGAATGATAAATCACATGTCATATGTTGCCATAGTTCTAAAGACCAAGTGACTGCCACCCCAACAACTCCGACCCTATTGGGACAATTTGGCCCAAACTTCACAGTAAAGTTGATCTTGCTTAGAGGAATTTGCATACCGAATTTCACTCCTTTATATGCATAAATACGCGTAGACCTTTTGGTTCCTTCTAATTTTTCCGCCCCAGAAACTCCGACCCCAATGGGCCAATCAAAACCAAACTAAATAGTGAAGGTGCACACGCCCATAGTAAGCCACATTCCAAATTTCAACCTTCTGCCTCAAAAAATGCGGAAATTATGAAGAGGACGGACGAACGGACATTGTGAAAACAATGAGTAGGTCCATTCTTCCGCTACTTAATAAAAAAACTGTACAGGCTAGGAAATTCAGATCACGCATAGTTATGTCATTCTATGAAGATCACAGGCCATTCTGTGCGGCACTTAGCGTGATCTTCAATTCCCTAGCTTCTCTGAACAATGGAAAATGGCAGTAGCTCGATGAATATTTATATCTATAGATCATGGCCGGCACTGAAAAGTCACTTGACTATTGTTGTCTGAGCAACAATTTTTATTTAAATCTTTACTACAGAGATATTATGAAATATCAGGTCGTTGCATATCAAATGTCGGATTGCAGAAGTCATCTTTAATGGCCCTCTAGAAAGGACACCTTCACACGTGCTATTCGAAATAACCCCCATTGCAATCCAAACATTGTTGCAGCTTCTCGAGCCCTCTCCGATAGAATCCATGGTCACGGGACTCAATAAACTCCCGGAATGCGTTTTCGACGTCTGCTTGGGTTAGGAATGTTTTCCTTCGAAGAAAATTGTCCAGGCTCTGGAAAAGATGGTAGTCGGTAGGGGAGGAGAGGTCCGGAGAGTACGGGGGTGTGGAAGCACGTCGTAGCCCAGAGCCTGTAGCGCCTGCACGGCCGTTCGTGCAACGTGCGGACGCGCGTTGTCATGCGGCAGAAGGACGCCTTTGCGATGCACAAGTGCAGGTTGTTGCTGACACAGTTTTGTGTGCATACGATGCAGTTCACGACAGTAGGTCGCAGCGGTGATCGTCTCCCCCTGCTGCAGGAAGCTGTAATGCACTACACCACGGATGCTCCACCAAACTGTAACCATGAGCTTCCTGGGGTGCAACAGGGGTTTAGGGAACTGTCGCGGGGATTCATCAGCATCCAGCCACTGTGCTGACCGTTTCCTATTGTCGTATAGGAGCCACTTCTCGTAGCAGGTGACAATGCGATTAAGAATCCCCGCTTCTTCATGGCGCAAAAGCAATTCCGTACACACCTCCAATCAACGCTCTTTTTGGTTTTCCGTAAGTTCATGTGGGACCCATTTGTCCTGCTTTTTCACCTTGCAGATGGTCCTAAGGTGTCTACTGACAGTCGACGCTGATACAGCACGATCCCCTGCAAGGTCCCGGACAGTTTTTGAAGGGTCCTCTTCCACATATCGCTTCAGATCAGCGTCATTCAACACGTTGGGCGGTCTGCCGCGTGGCTCATTTGCCAGGTCCGTCACTCCCGCCCGGAATTTTGGGAACCAACGTTGGACAGTACGTTCCTTTATGGTGCCTACACCGAATACCTTATTGATATTTCGAGAGGCCTTGGTTGCAGTGTGATTCAACCTGAACTCGTAATGCATTATCACACGTTATTAGTATGAAATCATGACTATCTTCGTTTCGGTTCAAACGCTATTAAATATCATCGCAGACATGCAAATTTCAGGCAGCTGGTTGCTGATAGGTTTATCTCTGGGAATGTACCACTTTGTTATGGGTACTTGTTACTAAACGTGGAAACCGTGCTGAAGCGCGGAACCCACCTCGAAATCCGACATTTGATATGCAACGACCTGATATATTGAAAGTGTGGTAACAAATAGCGCCACTGGGGATGATTTGTCTGATGTTTCTTTTATGTGAATCGGTTGGTGGGACGAATAAAAGCTGTCAACTACATTAAATTACTTCAAGAGAATTTTTAAGCCTTTCCTTGACACCAAATATCCTGATCAAGAATATTTTTCCCAGCATATTTCGCTGTCTTACCGTTTTGCTTTCAGTATTTTGAATGAGAACTAATGAGTCCTAGTGTAATGGAATAAACTCATTTTCATTACAATAAATATATTTTATTACTCACAATTTAATTCATAATTTATTATTTTGAAATACTGAATAATCAATTAAATGCTCTTTATATCTTTTGATCTTTTTGAAGTCTTCATCTTATTTAGAATTTATGCGCTTGTTGAATTTTTATGTGCTTTGAAGTGATTAATTTATTTCTACAGATTCCTTCCACTTCTATAGTGTTCCTTCTATAGTTAACAATAATGTTCCGACCCAAAAAAAGCGTTATGGGTGATGTAATAATTTTAATTTTTCTTCAAACAAAATACACTTGTTTTCAGATTTTATATGTTGCGAAAAGCTTGCATAGAAGCTGCGTTTACTCGACTTGTCGAGAGACTACATACTCGTGCTTATATTTCATACTTCAGTTATTATAAGTTCTTATTCAATATTACCGATTTACATGATTCTGTAGACTCGTCCATTGATAAAATAATTGTTTGTTTGTTGCATCTAAAAACATTATCATGATTCAATGCTTCTAACTGCAGAGTCGAAATTAAGACGTCTCTTTTTTCTATATTTTGTAAAATGTAGGAAATATACAGGGTGATTCTGAAAAATTGTGTATAACTGTAAGCAATGATAGAGGTGACCAGAATGAACATTTTCTTTTAATACAATGTGGGGTGGCAAGTACATTGTTCAGGAGCTATCACATTTTATAGCTGACATTTATCCAGAATAATGATAGCTATGGATCCTGTCAAAATTTGACGGTAAACAACCCATCTCCATCTCTTTAATTAAAAATCTATTTGCCTGTATTATTGTTTATTGTTATCTTGTTAATTGTTGTTAATTTGTTCATCAATGCTAGGAAAATTGTTGATTGTGACGTCTTTGTGGAGAGGATTGATTGATTTGCCAGGTTAAGCAATTTTGAATTGTAAATTACCGCTAATTAAAAGTAATTATGGATACAAAAATAAACTTTGACAAATCTACAGACTAAGATCTTTCATTAAGACCAAAATGAATTTTAGAGATGCAATAGTTTTCTCCAACGAACTGTCGAAACTTAAATATATAGATATAAGTTTACTAGCTGAAAACCCGGCGTCGCCCGGGACTTTACTTATCCTCTTATTGAGTTGACCTGCCTCAGATTAAAATATCCATTTTCACCACCGGGAAATATCACTGAATACTTTAGATGTCATCTTTCCTTCGAAGTTTCCCTTGCCTCTGACGTAGAAGTTCTTATACCCTCCTGCTCTAGATGAAGCTCCCGTTGCTCAGATGCTCCCGATGCCCATGTCTTTTAGCTGCAGAGTTTCCTGACCAATAGAGCTCGGGCAAGCTCGACTGACCCAGCGACTGGTGGCCGCAGAGATCCTTAATACTAACCACTTGAGGAGAGAAAAGCGATCCCATCATTAGTAGCCTTCGTTCTACAGCGTGAATGTTGTGTTTGCAAATTTCTACGTGTATAGCCAAGTACAAAAACGAAATCCAATGTGAATTGCTGTGTCCTTGGATGATTTAATACAAAATCTATTTGTCCAGAGAAAAATATTTTTCCCTTTTCCAAAGGAAAAATACTTTAAGGGACAGCAATCATTGTGGATTGCTGCTGTTAAACGGAGAAAGTAAGTTAGTATTATTCGTTTCTGTATCGAATAACGTGATTATTCATGGTAATTGTTTAAATAACGAGGAATTTCTATTTAAACCTATCTAACAAGTTTCAAATGTTATTTTATTTTTAGCAAAGATGTCAGACCTTGGTGGCCGAAAATTCATTCCAGAATATGCAGTGATCATTTCATTGCAGGGACAGTTTCAAGGGAAGCAACAAATCCTTCCTATGTACCTGTATTTTACATGCTACGATAGTCAGCCATGTGGAAACTATTTAACTTTATTTAAATAATTATTAAAATTCTTCGAGTTGTACTTTGCGAACATGTAATAATTTTTTTGTCTTGTTTTTTTATTCAAAAGTTATAAGGTACATAAACCCGACAATAATTTATGTACACCCTATATTTTGTTTACCTAATGTATATGGTTTTGGTTTGCTTTGGTTGGTATTAACGTCCCTTTCAACAGTTATGGTCATTATCAGGTCGGTCGCAAATTTTGCCTCGCAAGGGTTCTTTAACGTGCAGCAGACAAACGACTACACAGGATCAACGGCTTCACTTTCCTTCCGAAGGAAGCGCGTGATCTCAGGATTTCCCCCTGAAAAATTCTCGTCGTCCTAGACCGGGCTCGAACCCGCGTCCTCGGGCATCAGAGGCGTTCACGCAACCGCTAAGCCATCGAGGCCGATTTATGTATATGGAATTTAGAACTATCATGGAAAACAATACAGCTGATTTCCATATTGTATTAAAGTAATTTACCTCCAAATGCACTTTGTATGGAGTTTTATTAACATTTGTTTGTGGGATAACAGATGCAATTATTTTTGTTAAAAAAAACGCAACCTTCTCGAATATCATAAATTTGGCTGCTTTCTGCTAATTGGAAGCCTTTCTCTTTTACAGCAAGTCTCAGAAATTCAAAATTCACACACGGGAACCCATGTTTTATTAATTTTTGCCATAATTAAACACCTCTACTTAATTAAACACAAGCAGCTACGAGCAGTTACAAGCATGTGTGGAGAATCGCTCCTCAAGTAGCTTCATTTTATGCTCCACAGACGTCGTGCGCGATTTCTATGCTCGTTCTTTCTCCTTCTCTTTCCTTACCAAACACAAACAAATACACAAACTTTTGTCAGTCGTCTGGACATTTGTTAGAGGGCTCAAGGGAGACACGTGTTTCTCCTTTGCCTCCTCGATAGACACTTCCCTATCCTTATCGTCTGCTATACTCATTTTATGTTTAATAGCATAAAACGAATGTTTTACCATTGCATCATAATTTTATGCTCCTTCTATCCTATCCTGTGCTCGAGTTTTTGAAAATAAAGTTCGGAAGTTGGTAGATCTGCTCACGAAATGTCAAATATTGGCGAGACTCGGCCGCTTTTACGTACATCTTTTACTGTGGCTAAAAGAAAAATTGCGTCCCAACCAAATTGACTATATTATTACTGCAGAAATTCCTGATGTCAACAGTGACAAAAACCTACACGACACAGTTATCAAAAACACAAATTCACAATCATCCCCGTGCATGAAGGACGGAAAGTGAACCAGGAAGTGCCCCCGGGCGCTTCTAATGCTATTTATCTCCAATCTTACAAAATTTGAATAAAAGCAAACGTCAGTACCTATTCACAAAGCAAAAAATAAAATCCGAATTGCAAAGCAAATCGAAGTCCGTGAGAATAGCCAAAACGTATACGAAACCAAACAACAATAGCATCGCAAATTAAACAAATCTAAACCCATATAACACAGAAGATAAACATCAATAATTATACGACAGGTAACCCCTTAGGGCCTAGATCAGACGTATCCGGCGCGTCAAACAATAACGCTAAGATGAAGTTTGGCAGACACGACCTAAAGCGCGTTTTAAACACAGTTTATTTCTTATATTGTGGTTTTAAAGTTAAGGCAAAAATCAGAACTAAAGTGTTATTATGGTAACATTAAAGTTATTAGGTTTGGTCACTTCACAAAATATTGGGCAAACCTATCCAAAAAGGGGTAAACGTTATGCTATTTATCTCTAATTTATCTAATCGCTATATGCCTTTATTCTATAAGCCATTGTTGAATAATAAAAATTCTAAGTAATGGTTTAAGATAATTAGGTTGCAATAACTAAATGAAAATACTTTTTTAAAATTTGAAAATTGACATTTCAAAAATCAGAGAAGTCATCATATAATTTTATATTCAAATACGTGATTTTACTTTTCAAATGTAAAAACTATGTTATCAATGAAAGGATATCACATTTTAAAGAAGAAAAAATCTCTTTGCTATCCAAAGTTTATTATACAAATAAAAATATTGCAACAATTAAAATTCTTCTGCTCATCCTGAGTTTAACAATAATACTGTCGTAACAATCGAAACAATTCCTTTTCGATTAGCCAATAGGATCGCCTGAAGCTACACAGACACAAACATACAGACTTTTGGTTTTATATACAGGGTGTAACTAAAGATGTGTTACAAACTTTGGGGAATGATAGAACTGGTCAAAATAAGCATTTTTTGTTCTATGAACATTGGTCCACAACTGCATCGTTTAAGAGTTATAGCCACTGTTCAAAATGACGTCTTCAGCATCAATGCAGGCTTATGACACACCCCTTTCTGAATTATGGTATGGTCATGTAAATTTTTAAAGTAACATGACCACACCATCACATTACCATGCAAGCAGATCCTGCACACTAAAAAATCTAACGTGTGTGATCGCATCCGGATATGGACTACACCTTTAACGAGTGCACTGACATGTTGTTAGTGTACGGTGCTGCAGACGGTAATGGAAGGGCTGCTTGTCGTCTGTACAGACGGCAGTTTCCACAACGTCGTCAGCCAGCTCACACAATGTTTGCTCGGCTTGTGCGACGTCTACTAGCAACAGAAGTGTAGCTGTGATGCGTGGAGAGCATGGTCGCGCTCGCACCCGTCGTACCGCTCAATTCGAAGAAGCTGTGCTTCGTAGAGTTCACGAAAGACCAACATGTAGCACCCGTGCGCTTGCACACATCATGAACACAGATCACATGTGTTTGGCGAGTTCTGCATGACCAACTGTTTCATCCGTTTCGTATGCAACGAGTGCAAGCATTTGGAGCTGCTGACTTTGCAACACGTATGGCATTCTGCAGATGGTTTCTTGCACGTTGTAGAGAGGAACCAGCATTCCCACAGCAGGTGCTGTTCACTGATGAAGCAACCTTCACCAGGGAAGGCATTTTCAACCACCAGAATATCCATGTTTGGGACCGTATCAACCCACATACCATTTCGACAAGGCGCTTCCAGCAACGATTTTCTGTCAACGTGTGGGCTGGTATTGTTGACAATCGCCTCATTGGGCCGTACATTCTCCCAGCTCGTATGAATGCACAAACCTACCTCGTCTTTCTTCAGGAGGTGCTGCCTGAACTGTTGGATGACATACCTCTTAACATCCGTCAAGTAATGTGGTTCCAACATGATGGTGCACCTCCACATTTCTCACAGCATGTCCGGGCCTTCCTCACTGATACGTTTGGCGATCGTTGGATTGGACGGGGTGGTCCAGTTACCTGGCCGCCATGATCACCAGACCTAACACCATTGGATTTCTTTGTGTGGGGCCACCTAAAGTCCCTGATGTACGAAACAATGGTTAATTTAGTGGAGGAACTCATCGCACGATCGGCTGTAGCAGCAGACAACATCAGGGACTCCCAGCAGATGCTGCAACGGGTGTCTTGCAACGTACAGCGACGAATGCAAGCCTGCATTGACGCTGAAGGGCGTCATTTTGAACAGTTGCTATAACTCTTAAACAATGCAGTTGTGGACCAATGTTCATAGAATAAAAAATGCTTATTTTGACCAGTTCTATCATTCCCCAAAGTTTGTAACACACCTTTAGTTACACCCTGTATATAGATTTAGAAGACTATTAGTTTGCTAAAACTGAAGCAAACTTAAAGTTTATTTTCTATAGCTGCCTTCACGTAAGTTGAACGTTCTTTTTGACATGCGTAGTAAGTCATCTCATCAATATGTTTAGTCTGGGTTTTACCCATGATGCACTTGTTCTACTATAGTAATGGTGGAAATATCGTTGAAACATGGAAAGCCTATTAAAAGTCATAATATAAAACAAATTGCATCTGAGTCGACTATTCTGCGTCATTTTTTAATTTATTAATCTATTAATTTCATTTATTAATTTCATTTATCTATTTAAAAGAAAAAAACGAAAATAGAAACTAAATATAAATGCGAAAACGATGTTTCGAAAACGAAAGCGGATGTTTCATGGAATAGCTAAGCGATTTATTCCCGTTAACGTCTATTGGCTGGCGTTAGAAATGACGTCATCCTGTCGTTCAACGTAGCCCACGTGAAAGACAGGCCCTGGCCAACACCACCTAGACAGAAGGCCTGCGCACAGAAATGTCATACATTGTTACATCATCATCAAACGGCCAAATTTAGGGCTTATTATTGGTAGAAATACGATTAACAATAGCCGCTTTAGTGTGATGTAACAATGTATGACGTTTTTGTGCGCAGGCCTTCTGTCTAGGTGGTGTTGCCCTGGCGCGGAAAAATCACCTGATATCTTAGTTCAAGCATCAATCCAATCTTCATTGTTTCCAACAAACGAAAAATTGCTGATTGTTAAAATCCAAGATGGAAACAATGAAGGTTACATTGTTATTCGGACTAAGATGATCAGGTGACTTTTCCGCGCCAGGGCCTGTCTTTCACGTAGGCTACGGTCGTTCAACTTATGTGGCGGTAGCTATAGTACAGATTATTTCATGAAAAGCATGCAGTGATTTAATTCGTGTATTCATTATATTATTGAGCGTGCTTTGCCAACTTATCGCTTACTTCCTCGTGTAGTTATCATGTTATCAGGGCTGCCGTTTTGTGGGAAATTTCCCGATTTGCGGGAAATTTAACTTTTTGCGGGATGCCTTGCGGGAAAGAGCGAAATGTGGGAGATGGTGGGAAATTGTGAGATCCCCCAAATTTTTGTAAAGAAAAAATATGTTAAGTGTAAAATATAAAAATATTCAACACTTTTAATTTTTTCAATGAAAAATTTCTTTTCCGTCACTCAAGAAAAACCTTTTGGAGGGGTGGAGTACGATGAGATGCTTTGTAGTTGAAAAAGATAGATGTATAGTGTGAGAAAAAGCCTTTCAATTTTTTCTTTAAATGGCTTTAATC